>BSBK01007139.1:0-600000 GCA_027943335.1 Chamaecyparis obtusa | reverse complement strand
ATACTCTCTAATTTGTCACATAGACCTTCTGTTGATGTCTCAACACTTCACACCTTTTTCTCTACTCTTATCTTTCAACTCTCTACCATACTTAGCAATCACAAATGACTGCCTATAAATATCTTTCCTCTAAATGATATAATCAAGTCAACCTATTAGAACCATCTTGAAATCATATTAGAGAAATAATACAACTCTCAAACATCATCTCAGTCAGCTCTACTAAGCACACAACCCAAATTGGGACCGCTCAACTCAATGTGAGTAGATGCTTTGCTTCAAACTGTCGGCTTCACCAAATTAACTGATACTTTCTTCTCATGTTGAATTACATCATGCACTCTTAAAAAAACATTCTTAACTCTTCTCTAAGCACTAATCCAAGCACGCATATCAAACCAATAGGCGTAACTACTACAACAATAAAATCAATGTCGGCTCTACCAGATAAACTCAGGAAACTATGTCAGTCAGCTAGAGACTTCATAACTCAACCTGTACTGCATATCTAACTCTGCATCCATGACCATAGTATCATACATATATCTACAACATAAATCTAAATGCACAAGACTCCATTACAACCATACTATAAATCACATCCAAAACTCTTCCTGGGACCTGTAAGGAAGACTCACTAATACAGACTGCTGTATTACTGTCTTCACTCCGAATCAACCTCTACACCTATGATATCATACTGATAACATATCTAGGAAGAATATACTCATATCTCTCTCCATCAGGCTTCCACACATGCTGCTTAACATATGTTGTCATCAATGACAAACATACAGTCAACACTCTGGCTTGCTGGCAAATCTCCAACAATCTGCCCCTTTGGCATTGATGGCAACATATGGAATGAAGAACAACACCAATCCAAATGTACTATTTTTTTATAATATTATCTATTTCCTCAACAAAACTCCCCCAAGGATGAATCCTCCATCTCTTACTATTTTGTTTCTGCTTGCTAAGTACTCACTCCCCCTTGCTGCAATTCTTTTATAACATTCTCCATTTCCTCATAAAAAATTCCTTAAGGATGAACTGTTGTATTATTTACTATTTTTCATGACTATATACTCCCCCTTTGACATCAATGGCAAAGGGTGCCAAATAATTAAGCACCGGTACTACTCTTGAAGTAGAGTAGTCAACCTTTCATCAGTCACTAAGGACTGATGCACTCCTACAATCTCTAATCAGATTCAGGGAAGGGGATTACTCCTAGCTTGTCCCTAAGATGCTCAAAAGTATCCTTAGGTAAATGCTTTGTGAATATATCTTCTAGCTGATCTTTTGTGCTCACATAGTCCAACTTTACTTCTTTCTCTACTACTTTCTCTCTTAGGAAGTGATATTTTATCTCAATGTGTTTTGTCTTTGCATGCATCACAAGGTTATTTTACATGTTAATAGTGCTAGTGTTATCACAATGAGTAACAATAAGATAATCAATCTGAATACCAAAATCCTGTATCATCTTCTTGATCCACACAATTGTAGAACAATTCAATGCTGCTGCTACATATTCTGCTTCTATTGTTGACTGAGAAATACAATTATGCTTCTTGCTTGTCCAAGTGACAATTCTATCACCAAGAAATAATGCTCCTCCTAAGGTACTCTTTCTATCATCCACTTATCCTATCCAATCTGCATCTGAATATACATGAAGCTCTACATTCTCTGAATTAGGATACCATAAACCATAGTCTATAGTTCCTCTCAAACATTTGAATATCCTCTTTACTGCCATGAGATGACTTTGCTTAGGTTCTACTGCAAATCTTCCAACAATACCAAATGCATTGGAAATGTCTGGTCTAGTTTGAATAAGATATATAAGTTTACCAATCATAGACTTATATAAGGTTATGTCTACTACTGGTGAATCATCTTCTTTTGAAAGCTTGCATCCGGTTATCATAGGGGTACTCACTGGCTTGCAATCATCCATCTTGAATTTCTTCAAGATCTCTTTCACATACTTAGTTTAATTTATGAATATAACTTTGTCTATCTATTGCACATTCAATCCCAAAAAGTTCTTGATAGGTCCAATCATGCTCATTTCAAATTTGCTTTGCATCTGCTTAGCAGATTCTGTACTAAGCTTGTCATTGCCACCAAAGATAATGTTATCAACAAATATAGAAACTAACAATAGTCCATCTGATGTTTCTCTTATGAATAAATTACAATCACCTACTCCTTTCTTGAATCCAATCTTTGTCAAGTATCCATCAAGTCTTTCATACCATGCTCTAGGGGCTTGCTTAAGTCCATAGAGGGATTTCTTCAATTTGCATACCATATCAGGTTTTTCTGATTAGGTGAATCCTTTAGGTTGCTCTATGTATACTTCTTCCTTCAACTCTCCATTTAGGAATGCCGACTTAACATCCATCTATTATACCTTAAAGTCTTTGAAGGTAGCATAGGTTAGAAATAACTTTATGGCTTCCAATCTTCTTATAGGGGCAAATGTATCTGAATAATCAATTCCTTCTCTTTGTGCATATCCTTTACACACTAGTCTTTCTTTGTTTCTTACCATTGTTCCATCTTCATTCATCTTATTTACAAATATCCATTTTGTTCCAAACATTTCTTCAACAACTGCTTCACTACTGGTAGGTCTAGGTTCTTCTTTAATCATAGGTGCATAATCATGATATCTCTCTTGAATCATGAACTTCTCATCAATCTTAACATGAGAAATTTCAACGATCTTCTTCAATCTCAAATTAAAACATCTATAAGCTTTTCTTTTAGTAGAGTAACCAAGAAAAATACCTTCATCACTTCTTGCATCAAATTTTCCAATTGCTTCATCTCTCTTGATGTAGCACTTGCTTCCAAAGATTCTGAAGTATTTAACTGTAGGTACATTCCCAAACCATATCTCATAAGGTGTCTTGTCTGTGCATGGCCTCAATTGAATTCTATTGATTGCATAGACTGCAGTATTGACCACATCTCCCCAATAGGTGTGTGTGACCTTTCCTTCAATCATGATGGTGTGCGCTGTGTCAAGAATGATCCTATTCCTCCTTTCTGCTATCGATCAGGCAGTGCGCTCTTGCATACTGCATTGACTAGTCTCCAGACAGTTATATCCAAAGGTGCATACTCTGAGAGTGCCTATACCAGCTGCACAGGGGTCTAGAGCTAATCTAGCTCCCCCTATGACCATAATAGTCATTTAACCATAAATAGGAGGTGCATGCATTGCAAATGCATCCTCAACTATTTCACCAACATTGTCTAACTTTTCTTCCTTCCAAATCATGTTCGCATCTTCTATAGCTTGCACAAACTTGACTTCTCCCGCTTCATCCAATATTGATCCTTCTAACTTTTTAGGGCTTTCCTCTTTGTGCTTTTGATCTGAAGAACCTTGAGATGTGTCTAGCCTTGTTGCATGAGTGAAAAATAACTGGAGGCCTAATATTCCTCAGCGCATTGATGTGGTTTACCATTTTGCACTTTCTAGTTATGTAACCATTATAATTACATATTTGACATGTAATGTTCTGAGGACTTCTAACATTCTATTGTGAATGACTTCTCTAATTTTGCTGAGTCTAATTTCTTTGATTTGATCTACAATTCATAGCTCTATGACCAAACTTATTGCATGAATAACAATATCCATTGAAAGGTCTTACCTCTTTACAATCTCTTGCAATGTGACCATGCTTGTTACATGCATAACAAGTTTTGTTTACTAGCTTGCACTCATCTTTAGATGGTTCTGCATTATATTCAATTTGATTTCCAATCTTCTTAGCTTTTGTAGGTCCTTTTGATGCTTTCATTCTTCCTCACATATCATCAATTTGAACATGGGCTTCATTGAATCCAATACCACTAGTATCTCCTTTAATATTTTGTGCATACAACTGTGACTCTATTAGATCCTTGCTTGTGTGCAACTTGTCAATGTGATTCTTTGCTTCAGTCAATTCTCATTCTACTTTCTTCTTGATGTTTTCTAGCTCCAAGATTTTCATGTTTTCTTGCCTTGGTTCTTCATCCAACTGTTTGTTTTCTTTGACCCGTTCTTCATAAGCTTCTTGATTATTGAATAGATTTTCATCCAACTCTTCAATTTGATTCTTCAGAGATGTGTTTTCCTCATTTAACTTTTTAACCATTTTTCCCAAATCACTTGTGGAATAGTTTTTCAAGTATTTTTTCAGTTTCTTGATGATTACTTGAGAACTACTAACCTTATCTTTCAGTTCCTCATTTTATTTTTCAGATCTGTCAAGATCTTCAAGAGCCGCTTCAAGATTCTTTTTTAGATGTTTCACTTCTCCTATATCCATGATCTCCTCAAGTGGTTAAATGTTTCTTTAGAGGACCAGAGCTCTAATACCAATTGTTAGGAATGGGGACACTGAGGGGGGGGGGGGGGGGGGGGTTGAATCAGTGTTCTATATATTATTACTTTTTCTAATATATTGAAACTTAACTTAATTGCTTAAGTACTAAAATGAATATCAATGCAAGAAATATAAAAAACCATAACACAACACCAAATATGATTACGAGGAAACCCAAATAGGTAAAAACTCTGGTGGGATTTGACACCCCCTAAGAACTACACTAATTTTTTATGATCCCTGTTAGAAGATCTTACAACCCTGTTAGGAGTTGATCATTACAATGATTTTAGTACAGTGACCTAGTTAAGGGTCAGACCCTATTAGGAGTATTTTACAATAAACCTATTAGGGGTGAGGACACACTGGCTAGGAGCACACTGCTCAAAGGGGTGAAGGCTGCAACCTTCTATTTAACAGATACACACTATATCTGGATCTTGGTAAATTGCGCTTAGACCTGCTATCTTGATCAATTCCAATGAATAGAATATACCCTCTAATTTTTCACATAGACCTTCTGCTGATGTCTCAACACTTCACACCTTCTACTCTACTCTTATCTTTCAACTCTCTACCATAGTTAGCAATCACAAATGACTGCTTATAAATATCTTTCCTCTAAATGATATAATCAAGTCGGCCTATTAGAACCTTCTTGAAATCATATTAGAGAAACAATAAATCTCTCAAACATTATCTTAGTCGGCTCTACTAAGCACACAATCCAAATTGGGACCGCCCAACTTAATGTGAGTAGACGCTTTGCTTCATACTGTTGGCTCCACCAAATTAACTAATACTTTCTTCTCATGCTGAATTATGTCATGCACTCTTAACAAAATATTCTTAACTATTCTCTAAGTACTAATCCAAGCACACATATCAAAATGATAGGTGCAACTACTACAATAATAAAATTAATGTCGGCTCTACCAGATAAACTCAGGAAACTATGTTAGTCAATTGGAGACTTCATAACTCGACCTATACTGCATATCTGACTCTGCATCCATGAACATAGTATCATACACATGTATGCAACATAAATCTAAATGTGAAAGAATCCATTACAACCATACTGTAAATCACATACAAAACTCTCCCTGGGACCTGTTAGGAAGACTCACTCATACAGACTATTGTATTACTGTCTTCACTCCGAAATCAACCTCTGCTCCTATGATATCATGTTGATAACATATATAGGAAGAATTTACTCATAGCTCTCTCCATCAAGATTCCACACATGTGGCTTACCATATGTTTTCATCAATGACAAACATACAGTCAACACTTTGGCTTGCTGGCAAATCTCCAACACAACAAGGCTTCCACTCTAGCCACTTTAGTAAAATCAGAAGTGGTTGGAGTTTTCCCCTTCTTTTCTTTCCTAACCTCATTCTTGAAGGCTTTCACAACAACACACATTTTGTGTTCTATTGTATCATCATGCCAAATACTGGTCACATCAATGCACCACACATCATTGGCAAGGCATTGGTTGAGGTCCTGTAACTCCTTTTCTAGCTTTTTAAACTCAACAAGGGCAGATTTAAGAAAAAAAACCCTCGTCTATATTTTTCTTTAGTTCAAACAAGAAACATTCATCCACATGTTTCAAAGGTTTCTTTGACAAGAATTTAGTAATCCCGTACTTTTAAACTTTGTAGATCTATAGGGAAGCAACCAACCACTTTGCCCCCTTTGTCTCCCAAATATGAGATTTTGTTTGTAGTTCACAAATAAACATGGTGGCATTTTCATATATGCTTTTAGAATCTAAGATAAATTTTATTCCATCCTAAAGCACTCCATCCACCCATTCATCACAGACCTCGACCAATATTTTCCCCCTTTGAATCTAGTTGAACAGTTTCTAGCTACCAGGAGAAGTAGGATCAAATGACTATGGAAGTTGGGAAAGGGGTTGTGGGCTTGGACTACTGAAAGAATTGATGTACTCAGCCATTTACCTTATAGTTTTTTTCATTTCTCTCTTATCCTTGTTATCTTTCCAAGATCTAGACAACATTCACTTGGCTGAGACCTCAAAGTGGTGGTTATCTACTTCTCTATCAGCAACACCCAGGTATACTTTTTATATTTTTTAATCCTTGGCTATGGGGCTTTGTACCTCCTCCTCTATTGTTAGTTTTTCCACTCTAGCATCCCAATTACCCACCTCAAAGTTGATGTCAACTCTAGAAGTAGTTTTCAACTTCTTGGGCTTGGAAGTTTTGGTAGTATACTTACTAACCATATCTCTTATAGGGATTTATATTGACACTATGTTGTGTTTCTTGCTCATAGAATCTATTAGCCACTAGGGATTAGTGTCTATTGTAGCTTTAGCAGTATCAGGATTGTCAGGTGTTAAGGTGACTATTAGAGCTGAATTATCCAAGTCTAGGAAATTATCCTTTAATTGATCCAAGTCCATTGGTGATAGGATAGTACACCGTTCCCATTTCCATTGTTCTGCTTCTCCTCCTAACTCTAAGTCCACTATTTTACCACCTCTTGTCTCTTGTTTCCTTTTGGATTTTATGCTTGATCTGGTTACCCGTGCGGTGGAACATGAAATTGTAGAGCCCGTGGGCTATTTGCTGGTGACATACTGCTTGGCTCTAGACCTTATTTTACCTGCATCACAACTTTGAACATCATCATCAGAGTTCATGGCTGGAGAAGGGGATTTAGGAGTCCCTTCAGACATCGTAATATGAGAATCTTGGACTTTCATTTTCTTCCTCTCTCTAAGCCAATTCTCAGTCCTTTTCATTACGCTAAGAGTTCTCATTTGTATGTCATCTTTCTCCATTTCAATATAGTTCACTTCATGTGGAGGTCATTTTTTTTGTCTCTTCAAAATTTGGATGATTCACATTTGTATCATCTTCCTGAACTCCTTTAATGTCCATTTTCAACCCCATGGTCTTAATCTGTTGCAATCAGAGTCTGCTCGGACAATGTATTCCCCTTCAATTTCATCAAGACAAAATTCCCATAAATCCTCAAGATGAGGTAGGGGTAAGAACTGATCACCTAGCCTTAAATGTTGTCTGGTGAAACCCTTGTTGTCAAAACTATGCATGGCTTTATGATACTTAAAATCAAATCTCTTTAGATCATACCTTGTGCTCAATGCATCAAAGAAGGTTCCAAATGAACAAAGGCTCAGTTCAAGTGGGAAACGGTTATCCCATTCTTCCTCTGGTATATATTTCTTGATAACTTGTATCAATTGTATGCACAACTCAACCAACATAAAGTAGTCCAAGGTGTACCTAGGTAATTTCATTGGTTCACCTTCATAAGCTCCCACCAGGATATATGTAAAATGGGGGCATTGAATATAATAGCTGCTATAGACACTCACTGACTATTTTTATTTATTTGTTATCCTCTTGGTCAACATGCCTATTATTTCAAAGCATAGCCTACTAGCAAAGACATCATTCATCTTTCTATAGTCTTCTATTTCTCTTTCCTTTTGCAAGAGAGGGTAATATTCATAGATTTTGACATACGTGAAATACGTGACGTACGACTCTATATAGAAATCCTTGTTACCTAGACATGCTACTTTTAGTTGGTCTTGCATGGATTCAGCTATGACTTCTCCCCAGTCTATATATTGGGTTCCCTCCAGGATAATCTGTACAACGTGTAATCACCTAAAATTTGTCTAGTAGAACCTAAGCTCCTCATTTCAATCAAATTGCCTTAAAACAAATTCTAAATATCAAAGGCATAATTTACTAGACATAATTATGTAAGAAACCTGATTAACCCCTCTTGCATAATTAAATCATTTCTAAAAATCAAAGCATAAATCATTTCTATATTTAAAAAATCATTTAATTGTCAAAACTTACTTTTAATATAAAGTGCTAGAACTTTTATTAAAAAGAGAACTTTGTGCAACTTAATCTTGATTAATTGATAATTAAAAGGGGATTTGCTATTTTTTCTTATTCTCCAATCAAGTTTGACCAATAAAAATTCTTGAATCCTCTCCCATGGATTGGTCTTCCTCACCACTCATCTCTACCTAACATCTTTTTCCTCTTAATCTCCACCCTTCATCCTTGAGACAATTCCTTTAAAAGGAAGCTCTTCCTTGGCTCAAGGGTTCCATCTTGATCATTGGTGAAGTTCATTACTTTCATTCTAGAGTACTTTTTTCATACTTACAATTTTGAGCATTCTTAGTAATCTAGTTTACTTTCTTGCATTATTTATCACAGTATAGTTTCTTGCATTTTCATTCTAGAATACTAGTTATTTTGCATCCATGCTAGCTTAGTTCTTTCATTCTAACATTGTTAATCTTGCCTTCTAGTTTCAATCCTAGTTTTTCATTGCATTTGAATCTTCCATTTTTGAGTAGTGATACAAGAGCATCCTGGGTGTAGAGGCAATCTTGCATGACCCAAAAATATTCCTGATTTCTTTTCAATAAGGGCTATCTTGTGCAGAGTTGCTATTTATGGAAACTTACTATTTTTAGTAAGTTGGCCATACAAGCTCGGAATGTTTTGATTTCATAGGTGGAGGTTCATCTTAGTCATATCAACCTACTAGTTGAGTTTCATTACCATATCATCTGTATTGGTGAAGTTATTGAGGTTTTTGGGTACAAAATTTTTGAGCTCAATTTTGAAGGCCTTAGAGGCCACGAATCGCGACCGACCCCCAATTGACTAGAGCTTGTGTGAGTCGAGAACTCTAGATTAGGTCCTACCATTTTTGAAAAGTGGTTATAATATTCAAAGGAGCTACGATTAAAAATGTATGGCCTACAGAAGTTGGGGTACCTAAAAACATAATTTGTAATTCTTTTTAAGCCAACCCTAATGTAACAATTATGAAAAATAAAATAATTCTAGGGGTAGTTGGCCTTAAGGGCTAAAATTTATAGAACCTTCTTGGGTAGTGGAAATTGCCTGTATAAGGAAGACCCGTAGCATTGTCTAGGGAAGTTCTGGGTAGTAGTTCTGGGAAATGATTGGAGGCTTTGTCCTACAAAATATTGTAAGGAAATGCCCATGTGGCTTTGCATATTGTAATTTTGAATATTTGTAATTTCACACTTGTGGATAGAATAAGAAGTCAATTTTCTATTCTTGCAAATTGCTGTTGTTTCTCTATTTATGTTGTGTTTGTGTTATTAAGGGGAGCACCCTTCATCAAGTGGTATCAGAGTGGGAGTTCCTAAGTGTGTAGATAGATCACCGACTATGAGGTAGTTTACACCAGGACCATGGTTTAGGGTTTCAAAGATAAGCACAAAAATGCCTCCATGAAGGGAATGTGGCGTAAGAGTTGGTGGTGTGCCACCTGAGGTTAGAGCCCTCTAGAGACAAGTGTGAGCATTGCAAGAAGATATTCATAGAGGAATGAATCTTACAATTAGAGATGAAAGCGAGGATGAAGCTGAAGAAGAAGGAAATTTTGATCAGGAAGGAGAAGGCAAAATTCTAAACCAAGAGGAAGAAAGGCTTTTTCAGGCCATTTCCAAGATTGAAAAAAGACCTAAGATTGAGGTTCCTACATTTTTAGGAAATCTTAACCTAGAGGAATTGATCAAATAGATCAATGAATTAGAAGAATATTTTGAGTATGAAGATATCAAGGATCCTGAACGGGTCAAGTTTGCGAAGGCTAGACTAAAGGGTCATGTGAAGATCTGGTGGAAAAAGATTCAATTGTAGAGAAATAGAAGAGGGAAGGATAAAATCACAAGATGGGATCAGATGGTTGATAAATTGAAGAGCAAGTTCATTCCTATTGATTATGAGATTGATCTACTAAAGAAAATGCAAGGTTTGAAGCAAGCATGAAGATCTATTCAGGAGTATTCAGAGGAGTTTTATCGAATGCTCATCAGAATAGGCCATGCAGAAGCTGACAAGGAGAAAGTTTTTCATTAAATTAATGGGTTGAGGCCAAGCATTCATGAGGAGTTGAATTTGGTTTGAATGAACTATATTGAAGAGGCATACTAGTTTTCCCTAAAAGTAGAAAAAAAGTTGAAAAAGAAGTTTGAGAGAAGACGAAACAGAAGAGGTCGTGGTGGAAGATCAAGTGGATGGTATTATGGAAGTTGAAATGAAGATAAGAAAAAGAAGGATGAGGCTAGTAGTAGTCATAATCAAAGAGAAAACAATTTCAATCATTTCCATGATCAGAATAATAGAGATCAAAGAGGAAGGGGAAGAGGACAAGGATCGAGAAGAGGAGGCTTCCGTGGAACATGTTTTCACTGTGGAGAAGAAGGTCGTAGGGCATTTGAATGTCCTCAATGACAATGAAGGAAAGAGAGGAGAACTGAAGGCTAGGCTAGAGTTGCACATGTGGATGAAGATGCCAAATCATCACATTCTGAAGATGCTGGAAGAGGAGAAACACTAATTAACAAAAGAGTCCCCCTGAGTGGTGAGAATGAACATGAGCAAAGGAGGAGTTTGTTTTGCACTAGGTGCAAGTCTGAAGATAAGTGTTGTGATGTGATTATTGATAGTGGAAGCACTGAGAATTTGGTGTCAGAAGAGATGGTCATAATGTTAAAGCTCAAGAGGTAGAAACACACACATCCATACCAAATCACCTGGGTTTAGGATGACCACAAGATCATGGTCAATGAACATTGCCTAGTAAAGTTCAAGATTGGCGGATACCATGATGAAGTACTATGTGATCTCATACCTATGGATGCATGTCATATGTTTTTGGGTAGACCATTGCAGTCTGATAGACATGTTGTACATGATGGTCGTGTGAATACCTATTCCCTGACAAAGGATGAAGTGCAACATAAGCTAAAGCCATTGAAGGACACATAAGAAAAGGTATGTAACCATGCAAGAATAAATTTTGTTGATGGAAAAAAATTCTTAGAGGGTATGAGGCATGAGCATGTGTTTTTATTTAATTCCAAAAGCTGGTAAAGAGGAAGTAGAAGATATATTTCCTCTATTGATGAGTAAGAGGAAGTACATGATATTGTACTTCCTAGATATTGTGAAAAATAACCATCTTATAAATGAATATCTCCATAAGATGGCTATAACATTATCTTATGAAGAATAAGGATTGTGAACATGTAGTTTTAGGATATTGTGTCTGATAATGTGCCTGATGGATTACCACCTGTAAGGAAGACCAGTCATCAGATAGACTTGATTCTAGGAGCCATTTTTCCAAATAAGGTAGCACATAGAATGACGCCAGTAGAAAGTGAATAGTTGAATAGAAAAGTACATGAGTTGTTGTAGAAGGGGTTGATTTGAGAGAGTTTGAGTCCCTATGTTGTACCAAAAGTATTAGCACCGAAGAAGAATGAAGAATGGAGGATGTGTACAGATTCTAGGGCTATCAATAATATCACAATCAAGTACAAGTTTCCATTGCTGCGAATGGATGATATTATAGATTATTTGAGTGGAGCTGTGTATTTCTCAAAAATAGTTCTAAAGAGTAGATTTAATAAGATTTGTATTAGAGAAGGAGATGAATGGAAGAATACTTTCAAGACAAAGGAAGGGTTGTATGAGTGGTTAGTCATTCCTTTTGGGCTAACCAATGCACCGAGCACTTTCATGCGGCTCATGAATGAGGTTCTGAAATAATTTCTGGGTAAGTTTTTCATTGTTTACCTAGATGATATTTTAATATTTAGTAAGACATTGGAGGAGCATATAATGCATATTCGTAAGGTGTTTGAGAAGTTGAGAGGATAAATTATTGATTAATTTGAAGAAGTACAATTTTGTGAAATAGTTAATGTATCTGGGATTTGTAGTTTCAGTAGAAGGTCTAAAAATGGACCTAGAGAAAGTGAAGGCTATCCTTGAATGACCTATTCCAAGGAGTGCTATTGAGATAAGATCTTTTCATGGTTTGGCTAGTTTTATAGAAAGTTTATCAGGAGTTTTAGCAGTATTTGTGGACCCTTGGCTGAAAAAATGCGAGGAGATAGGAAAGAGTTTAAGTGGACTATAGGGGAAGATAAGAGTTTTAAACTGTTGAAACATAAAGTTACAGAACAACCTGTTTTAGCACTTCCAGATTTTAATAAGGTGTTTCAAGTAGACTGTGATGCTAGTGGTACTACAATAGGAGATGTTTTGAGCCAAGAAGGTAAACCTGTTACTTATTTCAGTGAAAAGTTAAATGATGCCAAGAGGAAATATTCTATTTATGATCAATAATTTTATGCTATAGTTCAGGCATTGAAAAAGTGGAGACACTATCTTCTTCCTAAGGAGTTTTTTGTATACTGATCATCAAGCTTTGTAATATTTGAATAGTCAAGGAAAGTTGAATCAAAGGCATTTGAAATGGGTTGAGTTTTTGTAGAGATACACATTTGTTTTGAAACACAAGAGTGAAAAGTCTTATACGGTTGCATATGCACTTAGCAGAAGGAAAATTTTACTGACATAGATGTAGATTGAGGTGGTTTGGTTCAAGGAACTCAAGAGTTTGTATCCAGAGGATCCTAATTTTGGTGAAGCTTGGAAAGTTTGTACATAACCTGTTACTCTAGAAAGAACAAAGTGGTTGGATTTCATCATCCAGGATGGTATGCTATTTAGAGGAAATTAGTTGTGTATTTCATGAAGTTCTATGAGGGATAATCTCATCAAGAAGAAGCATAGCGGAGGATTGGCTGGACATTTTGGTCATGATAAAACCCTTGCTCTAGTTAGTGGGAATTATTACTGACGACAGTTGCAACAAGATGTCAAGAAGTTTGTATAGAGTTGTAGAGTATGTCAAATGTCAAAAGGAGAAAAGAAGAATATAGGGTTGTATCATCCATTACCTATATTAGAAAACTCTTGGGAGGATATCGATATGGATTTTGTTCTTGGTTTACCAAGGACTCAGTGGGGATATGATTCAATTTTTGTGGTTGTTGACAAATTTTCAAAGATGGCACATTTCATTCTCTGCAAGAAGACTAATGATGCTATTCATGTAGCAGAATATTTTTTCAAAGAAGTGGTGAGACTACATGGTTTTCCAAAGAGCATAGTTTTAGATCAAGACACTAAGTTTGTTGGATATTTATGGTGCACATTGTGGAAGAAGTTAAAGATATATTTGAAGTTCAGTTCATCACATAATCCACAAATTGATGGACAAACAGAGGTAGTAAATAGGAGTTTGGGGAATTTGTTGAGATGTTTGTTGGAGATAAGCCAATAGGATGAGCTTTGATTTTACCATAAGAATAATTTTCATACAATAATTCTGTCAACAGGAGCACTGGTAAATCACCATTCCAGATTGTATATGGAAGTAGTCCCATAAATGCTTCAGAGTTGAGGAAGATAGATAAAGGAGGAATAAGTAGTGCTGAAGCTGAGGATTTTGCAAAACATTTGTAGAACATCCATGAGGAGGTGAGGAAGCACATTACCAAGATGAATACATAGTATAAAGCTAAGGTAGATGAGAAAAGGAGGCATAAGGAATTTTAGGTTGGGGATGAAGTCATGGTTCATTTGCGGAAGGAGCAATTTCCAGTAGGTACATATAAATGGTTGAAAATGAAGAAGTTTGGGCCGTGTATGATGAACTATAACTGATTGAATATCTAGATGAACTGAAGAAACAATGATTAGAGATGACCGAGCTACTGAAGTGATATGTAAGATGATTAAATCAATCAATATGTTGCCATTGATGTCAACTAGTTTTGACAGTACTTATCATGATAGTTACAAACATTTGAACATCTGTTGAAGGAAGACAAGATGAAGAACTAAGATATCTACATAAGGAAAATATGGATATGACAGATAAGGATAAGGTAAACATTGGGTAACTTATTGATGAGTCTATGACTTTATATTGTTGACTTGAGCATGTTAAATGAATCTATTATGAAGAAGAGATTTTAAATTGAACAAGTCAATGTGGTCAGTAATTGAAGATTTCTATATACACCGAGCTAGTGCAGTGTATACCGAGTGACAGTAATAACCAAGCTAGTTATCACTGATGCATTTCTATATTAACCGAGTATGGATGAAAACATTAAATGCTAAGAACAATAAACTAAATTTGATGAGCTGGAAATTGTTATGATTTCAAGGTTAAGAATGAAGCTAGTTATGAGATCCACGGCTGGCATAATTCAAAGAAGATCTAAAGGATGAGATTGAAACATGTTAATGACACATCTTTCGAGTAAGGTTTAAGCAAAAAAATGAACGAAAGAGATTATGAGGCAAAATCTAATGGCTGATATGAAAATGGTTTACTTGTCTATATAAGAGATATGAGTTTCATCATTGAAACATGCTGGACAAAAGGAGACTGTAGAGATTTCATGTGAAGATTGTATTCATGCATTCCTAATCAAACTGGTTATTGAAAGAACTGAGCTGTAGACATTACCGAGCGTCAGAGAACTATTTACCGAGTGAAAGTAGGTTGAGAAATATTGAGGAAGTGAATTGATTAATGATTAGAGGATTTTATGAGCATAGCATAGATTTGAATATTTTCAATTGAGTTGTATTTGAATCAAATTAGTATTGTATCAATTTAACTATTGATTTAAAAAATCTCTTTACCGAGTGGACTTAACAGTCTTATTGTACTATCCTATGACATTCATTGAATGTAAAGTGTTATCTTGTTGGCCCCATAGTGAATGCTAGTCAAAAGTTAACTGTTAGTGATAGATCCTCTAACCAGGTCACACCTAACAATGTGCATTGTAACCTTTAACATGGTTGGCTCTTTACTGAGCTCACTTTAGAAGAGTGAATTATTTTGGGTTACCGGTCCAAGGTTGTTTTTCCCTTAGTAGGGTTTCCACATTAAATCATTGTGTTATGTGTTATTTGTTCTGATTAAGTAAAAATAAGATTTGAAAGGTCCCGAAACCTTGTACAAAAGATCAAAAGATATCAATACTGATAAATCTTAGAGAAAAAAAGACAACAAAAACAAAGGCACATGACCTAGCAAAAGACAATAGAAAAAGACTGCCAAGGAGTCAAATACAGAGAAACATAGCACAGAAAAAAGATAGCAGTAGCTAACTAATATTCATCATCTCTGAGGCGTGAATAGCTAAGAGGTCCATATTACCAGTCTGGTCCTCCAGCCCCATCTCTTTTTTCTTCGTACTGGCTCTAGTACAGATACCAATGCCCATATCCTTGAGATCCTTGATGTCCTCCCCTTTGTTGAGCTCCAACTTTTCCATGGTAGGATCACTTTGATCATCATAAATATTAATGGTATGGGTGCTCTGTTCACATTTCATGGGCTTTTCCATATTTTGGACTTTCTCTTCTAGAAAGATGATTCTTTCCTCATACCTCTTATTATCACTGTTGAGATTCTCTAAAGTTTTTTCTAAATCCATCACCTTGCCACCCATTTCCCCAAAAGCTTCCCCTTTGTGAATAGCCTCCATCCAGTCCTCCAAGCAAGAAGCTAGAGGCTTATCCCCAAAATTGGCTCTTTTAATCATATTTGTGATCTTTTTCTATTCTTGGAGGTCCTCCTTGATGATCTTAATATCATAAGCAATAGAACCCAGAAAATGCCCAAAGGAAATGATACTCTCCTTGTGGTAAGGATCAATTGTCATGCCCACAAAAAATGAGTCTAAAATGCTACACTTATTTTTTTTTTAAAAACAAAAGAGTAATTATCATAAGTACCCAAATGTCTAATTTACCTAAGAAAGGAATACATGCCGTTTTCCTATTACAAAAGCAACATCATTTAAAATGCTAGTATGAAAAGTAAACAGATTTATTTTTAGCATAGATATAAATGTTTTCACTAATATTTTTATTTTCGTAACTTTCAAACAGGAAGGAATGTCATATTGTTAGGCATATTACTAACCATGATTTCTTTTGCTCCTTTCCCTTTTTTTAATTGGGAACTAAATAACAATAGATTTTAAGACTCCTTATAGAATATAGGAAAATACTGGTTTACATTAGGATGCATTTAAGTATCAAATTTATTTTTTTAAAGATCTAAGTTTCACATTTGAATGTAAGTGCACATTTATTTCTATAAGGTTAATATTTAACCACTACATGTCTGAATATAGTATGCATATAAGGAAGATAACCAACATCCTATTGAATTAACTAGAACATAATATGTAAATGTGCTCCTTTCCTATATAAATAGAGTTCTATGAAATTCGTGTATATGCAACTAGCCATTTCATATAGATAAGGAAAATACAAGGTAAATATCTCCTACTCATTCACTGTTCTACTATTTTACATAGAAAGATGTCTATTATTTATCGATCTTTCAAGAGTCCTTTTTTTTTTCAATCTCAAAGCTTTTACATAACATTTCATAACACATTTCTTCTATAATTTTTTTTCTTTTTTTCACAGCTAAATCTTCCACTTCAAGAACTCCAAGCAAGTCCACAATCTACAAAAATAAGACATCGAAAAAACCATGGGATGCTCACCTCCCAACCTAGGTCTTTACAAGACCACCCCCGAGCTATGGGAACCAAACATAGGTAGGATACACACAAGAAAACAAAATGAGAAAATCAACAATTCAACACATACACAAAACAAAACTCCCATCCATGGCTTACACAATGGACCACATATTGTCCCATAAATTTGGGGTGAAGTGGACTAAAACCCTATGGAGAGAAAACACATTCCAAAAATAAAAACAAGCCTCCTCATGGCTTTGCAACATCTTTTCCAATCACACTTGGAAAGCTCATACCAAAATAAAATTAGAACAATCCTTCACATGGCTTTACAAACACCTTCTCCACCACTTCCCAAATGCACAACAAATCCCTTATGACCCCCAAGGCATAAAGCCAAAGAACTCCTTATGGCCCCCAAAACAAAGAACATAAATGGTTTCATGGAGCCCATACTTCCATGATTTATCCCTCTCCTCCCTGAGGAGAGACTCTACATCCATGGGCTGTCCTAAAAACTTCACCCCCAAGGCTACTCTTCCCTCCAAGGGTGAGTGTGGCCTTGAGACTCCCAAATCAACAACAAAATATAAAGGGAAGATCAGAATGCTTCACAACAATAATTCAAATGATTGACACAAAATCATAATACAAAATTTACAAAAACACATCTACTAACAAGTAAGAACAACAAGCCTTACATACCACAAAGAACATGAAGAACTCTACAAAATAAAATAAAATAAAAACCACCATATTTCTCTCATACCAAAAGAAACACAAGAAATTTCAAGATGGAGCCACCAACCTAAGTCCAAAGAAAAAATGGCAAGTGTTGGAGATGAAATCTCTTTTGTCCAAGCTTCTCCTCCTATCCCAGCTCCTCCAAAACTAGTCTAGTCTCTAAGTTAGAGAGTGGGTGTTCAAACTCTCCAAAATGAAGAGTCCCCACTAAAAAAGCCTCCACACAACTTCCCACAAACACCTAGGGATAAGGTTTCCTTTTCATTGGGTGGTCTTCCCTAAGCCCCTTACAAGCTTTCTAAAAAAGACCTCTTACAAGGGTTTTCCCAAAAGGTGGGAAAAGGACTATCATTCTAATGGATGGTGTTCTTACTAAGGTCTAGTTTAAAAAGTTGATTTTAGGCCATCTAGGAAATCCAACTTTTAGATGGGTCTTTTGGTCAACTATGAGTTATCCTATGTTTAAAAATTACCCTTACCCATAGTTATATCAAGTGGGCTAGCTAAAAATGACCTAAACACACCCCTAGGCACCCTTTCAACCTCCCAAAAACTTAAGACAAGTTCAAATTCGAAAATCTATGACAAGACATCTCCTCAAGCTCCCTAACCAAGGGATTCACATGGGGATCCTTAAGGGTACTATCCTAGGTTGATGGGCATCCAATCCTCAAGTGGACATGTCATGGCCACAAGTACACATACAAGTGTCAAGTGACACAACATAAATTACACATCACAAGCCATGTGGCATATCCACTAGAGCACTCACATAACAATTTACAAAATACAAATCAAATTGAAAACATCACAAGCTCATTACATTTACGAAATAAATACAAAACAATGAGGTTTTGTCTTTCCTTAGACGCAACCTTGGCTCGAACTGAATTCACATTGAACTATGTTTGGATCCCTGATAATAGTACCATGGTCTATTTCCCTGCACACTAAATCCAACATCAGTAGTCCAAGTAATATAAATCCACATCATATATGAATCAATTATAAACAACTTAACAATCTTTTACACATCACATTATCAATTAAAATTCTTTTGTACATAAACTTTAACTTTTCCCATTTGTGAATACATATATACACACACACATGTCATTAAGAAATTTACTTTCAACACTTAATAGGAAACCATAACATCATAATTACATCAAATATCCATTACCTAATAAGTCATTTAATTAATTCTCATCGTGTCTTCCTAGCAAATGCAAGACCATATTAATGTCACAAGGTAATAATCATAACATCATAAAGTAGTGTGCATCTAATATTTAAAGAGTATCAAATAAGTATCTCTCTCATTTGCACAAACTAAAGAGCTATGACGGGATAGGGTGTCTCTCTTAGTAATTCAAGAAATATAATCCTCAACGTATATAAATCAATTATGTTCGACCTACAATTTGTTTGCAACATCACCTATTCAATTGAAATTCACTTGCACATTAATTTTATCTTATCTTGTTCGTTAAAACATATATATATCTACACATCATGTAATAAGCAATTTTTACTTGCAATACTTAATAGAAAGCCAAAGCATCATAATTACATTAGATATTAATTTCCTAATAAGTCTTATAAATAAATCTCATCGTTTCACCCTAGCATTCATAAAAGCAGATTATCCATAAGTACAGATCCATATTAGTGTCACAAGGTAGTTGTCAGACATCATAAGGCATGTCCATAAAACATATAAAGTGATAAAATATATGAAAAAAGAGTCTAGAACCATAGTGCATCAGAACAAAGTATCAAATAAGAATTTCTCAAATGCAGGAACTGAGAAAGCTATGACGGGCTAGGGGTGAGGCCTCACATCAATATTAATTCTGGCACTCTTTTTGAGGGGGTCACTGGTCCCAGCCTGGTCGTTGAGGGGAGTCATACCGAAGGCTTTTTCCTTCTCCTTCTCTTTCTGGCTGTCATGGATGTCAGTCCAATCTTCTTTGTCATGATCTTGGTCAACTGTGTTGTTTTTCCTTTTCCTTTTCTCTTTTCTATTCAGTTATATGTTATTTATTATGATTAATTTTCTATCATACTTTACATACTACATAGTTGATTTAGTCAGTAATCACATTTTGGATAATTATTGATAATCGGTAAAGTGGACAGACATATTGATAGTTTATGTTATCGAAATGTATAATTTGTTGACATTGTTTTGTAAGGTACATTTGTGAGTTTGAGAATTAAGGATAACTAATCTAATTGATTCACCCCCCCTCTTAGTTATTCTAACTGTGTAAGATATTGAAGAAGCATGATTCAGGAAATGCCTATGAAGTAGAGTTTCCTATTGAGCTGAATATTTCACCAGTATTTAACATTTCAGATCTGACAGAGTATCATGATGGAGGTGTTGAAGATGAGATCACAAAATAAAAATGGAGTATTCCAACATATACTTCAGCTATCAAGGAGATTGAGGATATATTGGATAGTCATGTTGGCAGAAGCACAAGGAGCAAGACATATGAAAAATATCTAGTCAAATGGAAAGGATGACCTGTTGAAGATTCATCATGGTTGACAAGGGAGGAGGTTAACCGTCTTTGTTTTCCTCTGCACACCTGAGACATGATAGGGTCAATTCTCAAATTACCCCAGGTGTCTGATACAGGAGCATCCTAGGTGTAGAGGCAATCTTGCATCACCCAAAAATATTTTTGGTTTCTTTTCAATAAGGGCTATCTTCTGTAGAATTGGTATTTATGGAAACTTAATATTTTTAGTAAGTTGGTCAGATGAGCTTAGAATATTCTAATTTCATAGGTGGAGGTTCATCTTAGTCATACCAGTCTACCAGTTGAGTTTCATTTCCATATCATTTGTATTGGTGAAGTTATTGAGGTTTTTGGGTACAAAATCTTTGAGCTCAACTTTGAAGGTCTTAGAGGCTCTGGGTCGTGATCGATCCCTGGTTGACTAGAGCTTGTGTGAGTCAAGTACTATAGATCATATCCTACCATTTTTGAAAAGTGGTTATAATAGTCAAACGGAGCTACGATAAAAAATTTATGGCCTCTGGAAGTTGGGGTACCTAAAAACATAATTTGTAATTCTTTTTGAGTTGACCCTAATGTAATAATTATGAAAAATAAATAATTCTAGGGGTAGTCGGCCTTAAGGGTTAAAATTTATGGAACCTTCTCAGGCGGTGGAAATTGCCTATATAAGGAAGGCCCGTAATGTTGTCTAGGGAAATTCTGGGTAGTAGTTCTGGGTAATGATTCAAGGTTTTGTCCTACAGAATATTGTAAGGAAATGCCCATGTGGCTTTGTATATTGTAATTTTGAATATTTCTAATTCTACACTTGTGGAGATAATAAGAAGCCCATTTTATGTTCTTGCAAATTGTTGTTGTTTCTCTATTTCTATTATGTGTTTATGGTATTAAGGGGATCACCCTTCATCAAGTAGTCAAGTCATTAATCCTTCATGCCAATCTGACGAGCATCACAAAAGGATTAAACTCTCTTCAACTAGGAAGGAATAAGCTACTTTTGAGGGTTTAGTTGGTTCATTTGATATGGACTCCTATATATAAATTCTTGAGTTAATTGTTTACTGAGTGTTGGTTGCATTCCAAATTGAATAACGATATTTAACCACACATTTTTGGTGCCCACTGTGGGACCTAAGTTAGTTCTTGGTCCCATTTCTTGCAAGATATTTTCATTCATTTTCCAAAACTGTGATGAATATCGCACCTGACAGTACAATTTATTATACGATACATTCTTTCACCACATGCAGTTGCAAGTTTTATTGCATGGTAATATGGCGTAAGGTGATTTATCGCATGCATTTTTGGGTTTCATTGTATGACAAAAGAACTTTGTCTTTCATCACATGACTTTATGAGTTTCATCATACAATAATATGGTGTTGATTGTGTTTTATCATATAAAAAACAAAGAGCATTTTTTAGGGTCTAGTTGCTTGAAAGATTGGATTTTGGTGCTTGATTCAGATTCATCTTGGCTTTATCATTCTATTTTGCAGAAAATAATTGGTTTTTGCAGGGTATTTGATGGAGAATTCACTTGTCAAATTTGTGTACACGGTCTTATTTTGAAACTACTAATGCTTTGTGGTTGTAGGACACTTGCCAAATACATATTTTGAGACTACTAAAGCTATTTGTGTTGCAATTCTCCTTGGAGATACAAATGAACATTGCATTTTTATAAACTGGGTTTTCTAGGCATCTAGCTTAATTAGGGGGCTTCTTTTCTTGTGACTAGTTGAGTAGTAGGAGAGTACGCTCTTCACCTCCTAGAGGTTGAATAAAAAATCTTGACCTACTTGGTTTTTCACTTGCAAAGAGTCTTTGGTGAATGAGTATGTGTTTGATGTGCTTGGGAGAAGCTATTGACTAGGAGAGTATTCTCTTTTTCTTGTGGAAAATTAGAAATCTAGACCTTCACTAGCCTATCTAATTCTCTTTTTATTTTACCTTTAGAGGGCCTACTATTGAGGTAAAAATCTCACGTGAATGACCAATGTGGGACAAAGCAAAGCCATCTCATCCAACCCACTATAAAATTTATGCCTTGTTGGCTAGAAACCACAAGGACGTACCTATTAACTATGTTGGGTCACTTGTTTGATTGGGAGAACACATGCGAGAGTGATGCGTAAGGCTACAAGGTCTCAATATTTCTTGCAAGACTACCGTTACTTGAAGTTCTTGTAGGGCTATAGTCCTCAATTCTGCTAAGAGGAACTATAAGGGATAGTTGCAAACTGATGCCCTTACTAGACACCATTGGTTAGAAGCTACCTGACTTACTCCTGAAAGTATCTTAATCTTTGTGCAAGGATTGATCCAAGTGGAATTTACCTGGATCACCCAAAGACTTCTCACCATATGTATTCCCTTGGATGCTATCCTTGGAAAAGACAACATCACTTTGTGTGAGGCATGGGAATACCAAGTTGTGGGAAAATATTTTGATACTAGCCTTGACCTTAGGTAGTCTTTTCTTGATGTGTCTTTGAATGTGTTGAGACCTATGTAAATTATTATGGAATATACACTTGGTGGTCTTGACATATTGCAACACCCTTCTTTAGACCTCACAAATGCTTGTGTCCCCAAAGTTTCTTTGTCCTTAGGTAGATTGTTTGGAGACTCTTGTTTGATCACACTTATTCTTGCTTGAAAAAATTAAGACCCGATTTAGGGACATTCAGACACATCAAAAATTTGAAAGAAAACTCATCCAAATTGGTTAAAATCCTTGAAAATAGTGGTAAATTATCTATTTTCCTGCACACTGTCATTTTCTCTATCATTTCATCTTAGTGCTTCATCGCACCCAATATTGTGTTCCATCATACACAAATATTAACCTTCACCATATTATTGCACCTAGTGCTGGGTTTCATCACATCCAATGCTAATTTTCATCGTACAATTCTCTACGTGACTGGTCACCAAAAATTGCATTGAGCTCTCAAAATTTTAGTTTCTTCATTGTCCAAGTTCCTATTGGCTTTTCTGTTGTCTTGGTCAATAGTCACTCATCTCAGAATTAGTATCCTCAATTGATTGTGTCCTTGCTAGTGATTTGATCTCTCTTCACTCTTTTTTTAAGATCTTGGAAGTGTTGTAGTTATTGCCTCAAAATATATCATTTGGAACAAAACTTGCTCAAAATTTTTCACAAGTGCAACTAAAAATGCATTCAAGCATCATTCTTGGTACCTTGTACTTAGTTTTTTCAGCTATATCAACTTGTTTGCAAGTGTCACCTAGCAGGCATTCAAACCTCATTATTGATACCTTGCACCTTGTTTCAGCTACCTCTTTATCTATTTACTTACCCTTGAGACAATAACTATCATTAACTTGATCTTAGTACACTAGCTTAGTCATCCTATTACTAGAAGTTTCTTAATCACATCTTCCATGCCAGTCAGAAATCATAGTCATTCATATAAGGCTTTAGTTGATCCTTGATGAAAAGCTATTTATGATACTGTTGGACCATCCTCCCATGAAGAACCTTTTCATCAAGCTTATGATTATCAGTCAATTCCCTTTTCTAATACTGATAACTTTGATCACATCAACATGTCAAACTTTGATTGGGGTTCCCGCAAAAGGCATAGATCTAACTCCTTTGAGGATGAAGAACCCATGCAAGATGAAATTGACAAATTCCAAGAAGACAAACACTTCCACAAGGTGATGCAAGCCATCATGAGTCAGGATAAAGATCACTATTTCATGCATCTCACTTCTATGGGTGTCAAGCTACCCCCTGACTTTGATGTGGATGGTTTACTACAAAAAGAGGAGGAGTCTCCTCTCACATCTCTTACTAAACAACTTCAAGATCTGCGTTGTGAGATTTCACAACTTAAAAAGATAAGGACCAACCCTCTAACATATATTCACTTTTATCAATTTGTCCTTTCCCTTTTGACAAGAATCTCTACATGCCACCCTTTCCATCCAAGGTAGAGATTCCTAAATATGACAAGTATGATGGCAAAAAAGATCTTCAAGACCATGTGCATGATTTTTGTGCTCTAAACATGGAGTTTATGCATGAACATATCTATCTAATGAGACTTTTTCCTCTAAGTTTCGATGGAAAGGATATGAGGTGGTTAACCTCGCTTTCCCTTGGTATTAAAAAACTTGATGAGTTGGTTGAGAAGATTATTCAATGGTAATCTTACAATATCTCTCACACTGTCACCATGCTCAATTTGTGTAATACATGACAACATGTGGGAGAACCCTTTGTCACATTCCTCTAGCGATGGAAACAAATGTCTACCCGATACCCTTGGTGGATTCCTAAGACCAAGAAAATTGATATATTCATAAACACTTTGGTTCCTGAAATGAACTATATACTGCAAATGCAATCACATGCTTCATTTGATAAGTTGGTTGAATCATCTCTACGCATAGAGGATGTCCTTGTTCGAAAAGTAGAAATTATTCTCCAACACAAAAAACACAAGTCCTTTTCTAACAACCAACATAACAAGGACAAACATAAGTTATGGAATAAAACCAAAGATGTCATCAATGATAGAATCATAGGTACAAGCTACTCATTTACCACTACAAAGCCCAAGGAGCCAACTATCAACTTATCCACTGACATCCAAGATGTGAAAGCTAATAAGAGAAAGCAAACATGATCTAAAAATGAGGATAACATAGATAGGCCATGGATCCCTAGGCCTAAGAGAGACTTCACTCCTCTTGGAGAATCCCTTGAGAATTCCTCGAAGATTCTTTTGATGAACAAGATTATAACTTTTCTAGATAATTCTAAACCATACGATCCTAAGATTAAGCCTAAGTGGTGGAATGATAACCACTATTACAATTTCCATCATAATAAAGGCCACAAGACCAATGAATGTATGAAGATTAAACATCTCATCCAGGAACTAATCAATAATGAGACAATTATGATTGATCCCCTACAAGTGAATACTTATCATAAGGCTTTCAAGGATATTTTTCCTAAATATGAAAAAGAGGAGTCATCTAAGCCGAAGGATAAAAAAGTGGGTTACACATACTATGAAAATGACAATG
The DNA here is from genome assembly GCA_027943335.1 of Chamaecyparis obtusa. Classification (NCBI taxonomy): domain Eukaryota; kingdom Viridiplantae; phylum Streptophyta; class Pinopsida; order Cupressales; family Cupressaceae; genus Chamaecyparis; species Chamaecyparis obtusa. The sequence goes on along the minus strand of BSBK01007139.1, from coordinate 574,783 downwards.
TGATCCACATGCTTGAGTGCTTTGACCATGCTTTCAATGTTATCAAGATCAAGGAAAGACTCAGGCTGAATCATCCAACGCAGTAACCTGCTCTCAAGGTGAAATCTCTCTGTGAGGGGTAGGGTAACCCCCCTCCTCATTTTCTAAACAAACAAAAAGAAAAGCATCCAAACCAATTTCCTTTTATATAGTACATGATTACAATATGGTTGGTCAACTTCAACTCACATCAACTCAGATATATATCCTTGAATTGCTTAAAATCTCTCCTTCTCATAGGGAGATTCTAGATCAAGCCCTCCTCATGGCTAATGTACCTAAGGACCTAGAGATAGATAAGTTCCAGGTTATGGTAGATCATCTTGCTTCCCCTCATTATTTGATTTTTTTAAAAGAAGATGACAAATCTATTAGTCACCCACATAATCAACCACTCCATATTGAAGTCCTCATACAAAAACATATGGTGAAACATGTTTTGATAGATGGAGGTGCAGGTTTGAACATCTGCACGTTTAACTTGGTTAAAGCCATTGGTTTCTCGAAGCATACTATTGATCCTCAACAAAAATAACAATCAAAGCATATGATGAAGAGGAATGCTCCTCTAAAGGAGTGGTGGTCTTGCCCATCTGAGTAGGTCTTGTTCAACGGGATGTTATCTGTCAGGTTTTGGTCCTTCCTCTCACTTACAGTATACTTTTAGGTTGCCCATGGATCCATGAAATGCAAAATGTACCTTCCACATATCACCAATGCATTAAATTCCCTCACAATGGAATCAAGGTTACCATTCCTACTAACTCAACATATACTTGTAATAATCTTAAACATACTGAAAATATGGTTCCACACAACAAGGAATCCCTACAGAACAATGAAACTGAGAATTCTAGACAAGCAACACTGGATGCTTTTCAAAAGAAACTGAGCATAAAAGAAATTGGAATGGGGGAATACAAACTGGATGCTTCATGATCAATGGTTAACTTTCCCATCCCACCTAGATCCTACGGGAAACCATATCCATCCTTCTAGACTACTAGCACCCCTCCTCTAAAAATTCATGAAGGAACTGGTATGGTCAAAGTGAAGGTCCCTCTTGAATGAGAAAATGAGGAGAAAGCTATCTTACAATGGCTGTACAAAAGAAAATAACTTGAACAAGAAGTGAAGTACGCTGAGATTTCTCCTGAAAGGTACAATGTAGGCTACCAATTGGTGCAAAAAATGGGGTATGATGGAAAAGTTCCCCTTGGTAAAGGTAAAGGCCTCCTTGAACCCCTACATGTTGAATTACATAATCCAAGAGACAAAACTGGAGTAGGATATAATGAACGAAGATTTGCACCATCATCTTCAAGTGGTCTAGTGTTTGAAAAAATTGGGGATTTTGATGATGAAGATGAGGATGTCAACCCTAGATCTTATGAAAGGTTATTACATATCCATATAGATCAAGAGGAGGCACCTGAAGAATAGCCTAGTAGACATGGGACAAATGCATTACCAAAAGATGAATTGAGCCTAGAATGTCCTATAGAGGAAAGAAATCCTAACTGGTGGCAACTTGTTAGTATTGTACATATCCTCAACTTGCCTTGATTCATTGACTCATCTAGAGAGTCCAGACAACCTATACTACCATGCTCACCTATACTAGACTATGAGGACTAATCCCAAGATTTGAATGCTCAGATAACCAAACCAAATAATTGATAATCAAGATAGCCAATATGATCTACAATATAAATCAACCTAGAAGATATTGAAAGGTAGGGTGTCAATTAGAAGGTTCTCCCACGACCCTACCTTAGTACCTAGGACATTCTATCAGTAGTAGGAGTGACTCAGATAAGTATAAATGGGACCAATTGTATGATGCTATAATTGACATAAAGGTTGATGTGATCCATAATTATGATCCTATTTCTGCTTTTTGGGTTGGTGGAAGTTCTAACATGAAACATGATTTAGAGACTAATCGAGAACATCCAGATATTGAACACGTTGTGGTTCCTTTTTCTCAAAATGTATCTGAAGAAGAAGATTCTCCTCCAAATAGTCCTCTTACAGTTCTTCCTCCTTAGAATCCTAATTGGAATTTTGGTTCATGATCAAGGATTATGATGGTTCCTTTATAATGATTCCTACACCAAAGAGAAGAAGCGGAACATGATCTTGATCATAATTTCAGACCTCGATAGGTAGATTCATAGAATACCTCTCATAACTACTCTAGCAATATTTCAATAATTCACACTCAAGATAACTCTAGGGAATATAAATTTATTGACCTATCCTCAAGAACTATGAAAGATGATGATAATACCAAAGTATTTTCTCTCCAGTGTATTAGTTCCTTACCTCTCATTCACCCTGAGCTACTTGACTTGAATACTTCTGAGCCTGTCAACTTAATGTCCTTTTATGACAACCATACCCTATCCTATTACCTTAATGTTGTTGAACCTTTCCTCTCTTCCACTAGTGCAATAAGAGATAGTATGTTGATGGAAGATATCAAGTATCTTAGTCATCAAAGAAAAAATAAAAAGAACAGGAGGTCTGATGGTGAAAACCATTCTGTGGCAATATCAGACCCTAAAATAGTAAAAATAAATGACATATTCAATGGTGAAAACCTTTTTGAGGTACTTATGAATGAGATACTTGATATCCTCCCCAAGAATTTCCAAGAATGATCACCAGTTCTTATAGAGCCTACATAAAAGGTGAACCTAGGTATAACTGAAAATCCACAAATCAAACATCTTACACGATCTTTGTCTGAAGAAGACAAGTATAAATTCATCTAGTTCTTTACTGAAAAAAAGATCAATTTCACATGGTCTTATTCTGACATGCCATAATTGGATACAAACATCACCATGCATCATTTATCCATTGCTCCAAACATCAAACCCCTGAAACAAAAGCTGAGAAAAATGCATCCCCACATCACATTATTGGTTAAGGAAGAGCTCAATAAGTTACTCAAAGCCACATTTATTCAAAACATCAATTACGTTGATTGAATATCAAACATTGTACCTATCTCCAAAGATGCTAAGTCAATACACATATGCACAAATTTGAGAGATCTGAACAAGGCTTGTTCTATAGATGACTTTCCACTACCAAACATAGGCATGATTGTGGATCTCACTGTTGGATTCCACATGTATTCATTAATGGATGGATTTTTGGGAAATAATCAAATCCACATCGCACCTAAAGACTAGGAAAAGACAACATTTACTTGTTCATAGGGGGGAAATTTCTACTGGAATGTCATGCCCTTTGGTCTAAAGAATGTTGGTGCAACATATTAACACAAAATGACAACCATCTTTCATGATATGATGCATAAAAATATGGAGGAGTATGTGGATGAAATAATGGCTAAATCTTCTACTATAGATATGCATCTTGCTGATTTGGAAAGGATCTTCACGAGAATGGAACAATTCAAGCTAAGGCTCAATCCAAAGAAGTGTGCTTTTGGGGCCACTTCTGGAAAACTTCTTAGATACATTGTCTCAGCACAAGGAATTGAGGTAGATCCAGCAAAGGTGAAAGCAATAATGACAATACAAACACCATAAAACATCAGTCAAATGAGGACATTGCAAGGAAAGCTACAATCTATTAGAATATTTATCTCACAACTAGCCAATAAGGGACAAACCTTCACTAAATTTTTTCATAAGGGTGTCACATTCAAATAGAATGAGGATTTCAAATAGCATTTTCAGCATATCAAAGAGTACCTGGGTAATCCTCTAGTATTAATGGCTCATATTCCTGGAAAACCCTCATTGATTTACATATCGACTACCACTTCTTCTTTGGGATCATTGCTTGCACAACATGATGATCAAGGATGAGAACAAGCTATTTATTACATCAATAGAACTCTAGTATCTTATGAGCTGAATTACACAATAATTGAAAAGGCTTGTCTGGCAGTGGTGTTTTCTTCCCAGAATTTTAGACACTATATGTTATCTTACTCTACACAGATGATAGCTAAAATTGATCATCTCAAGTACTTACTAAGAAAAGAAATGCTAATGGTACAATTGGTTAAATGGGTCATGATCTTGTTAGAAATAGGAAATACTGAGGAGGGGGGGGGGAGGTGAATCAGTACTTCACAAAATTTTACTTTTGCCTACTTATGGATATATGAAATTAACTTGTAACTTGCACAAGAAACTAAACTAATAAACTGAATAATAAACACAACCATAAAATAAAGGAACTCATAACACCATGTTTTTTCTTGAGGAAACCCTGGCCAAGGGAAAACCCCAGTGGGGATGATACCCACAAATGATCCACTAATCAAAAGTATCTGGTTAGAGATATTGACCATATTAGGAGTCTATTACATCCGTATAGTGTTTATGTCCTTGTTAGAGGACTTTAGGCCTTGTTAGAAGCCTCAACCCTGTTAGGAGTTGGTATTAAAAAATATGAATGTATGTAAGATGAGCTCACTTCCCAAACATGAAATATACAATGATAATATTCAATACAAAAGATAGAATACAAAAACCTTTTATTGCTGCTAAATATCTTGATCAATATTCTAATCTAGCTTGTAGAATCTTTCACAAAACTTGTTATCAACTCGCACCAATCTGATCACATATCAGATTTCACATAATACATCAATACAAAATATCTTTACAACTTCACATTAGCTTTATGCATCATTCATTACAACTTTCTTACAACTTCACATAGCATAATATTCCTCTTTATACTAGCTATCTCAAATATAGCTTATCATTCAGCTTCCATATTATCAAAACATAATAATAACTATTTCTTTCTTAGGTTTAACATCTAGGATGTCATCCCTAATTATTCAAGTCATTATTTTGATAAATAAAATAATCCCTTAACTCAAAATAATCAATTACTAATTGCTTCTCTGTTCTAGTCGGCTCAACACTGTCTCTTTAAAACATTGATATCTCTATCTGTACATGTCGTACAGTCCTGCACTCTTAGATGTAGCTTCAATATACCTTGCATAATCTATTTTCAAGTGTGCATGCACTAAAATTACTTCTGTGAACTTTTCTGATCAAAACAGTCTCTGTGTAGATAGATAAACACTATTATATTAGACAATTTTTATAGGTTCTCATCCAGAACTTCCTCCTTAGATCATGTTGTCTTAACACTGAATATGTGTTGCCATAATGACAACATCATGATATCTTACTTGGCCAAATTTCCAAAAATATCCCCCTTTGTCATTGGTGGCAACATATGGGAAAATTGACTAAGTCCCAAAAACTTACAACAAAATTTCAAAAACAAACTTTTAACATTTTGCAAGATTGTGTTACATGGCCATTACAAGATTTTGCAAAAGTCTGTGGATCATACATGTCTACTAATTTCATCATAGGAATACTCCCCCTTCGATTATACTCCATATTATTTCACATATCTATACCTTATACATATAAATAATTTTCTCATATTATATTATTCCCCCTTTGACAACAATGACAAAGGTGTCAAATATATGTATATATAGGTCAAAATTTGATATACCTTCTTGTCTTTAATTCTGTAATGTTGGAAGACTTGAAATGAAATCTGTAAAGTTCACCTTCAAGTTTTCAATTTATTTTTTCGATGTAGCCTTAACAAAATCTGATACACTAAGTAATGCACAACCCATAGGATGCTATCTCAACTGCTCTAAGATTTGGGTAGGAAAATTTACCATATGATGTCTTTGATGAAAGACATTCTTCTAGTTGATTCTGCACATTAATGATTTTTAGGGTTAGGTGATCTCTGGGTAATGAAAACCTCTTCAATTTTGTTTCCTTCTCATTTTCTAGTAGTCTCATTTCATCATGTAATTTACTCACTTTCTTCTCAGTATCAATGATCTTCATGCTAGGATCCTGTAGCTCATTTATTGTGACTTGTTGTATCATCTTAAAATGGAAGCACTTCCATGTTAAGAGCATTTAGCCCTCTGAGTAAGTGGTCTGGGGTCATGTCAAGCACCTTGATTGGGTCTTTTCATGGATCTGGTTGTTTCCCTCCTGTTCTACTTCTCTCTCCATGTTTCTAGCCTCATTTCTGCAAACTTTCTCTGAGAATCTGAAGATCTTGACTTTTTGGGTCTAAGATGACCTAATGGGTCAAGGATGACCTAGTCCTTGACCTAGGTCAAGGATGACCTCATCCCTAACCTAGGGCAGAGACTATCTCATCCCTGACCCCAGGTCCAATTTTCAAATTCTGGAAGTTTCAGGATGTCGGGTTTCAGAAAACTTTATTTTCCTGCTTCCAAGTCGGTTGTTTTGGATTTTAGAATGGTAAACCCTTAAATTACATTTAATCTACGTCCATTTCTATGGGTTAAGGTTAAGTGGGATTTAATTCTCTAATTTCAGCCTTCTCTAGGATTTTGTGCCTTAGATCACTATAAAAGGAGGCCTTCCTCTCTCATTTGATCCATCACTTTTTGCAATCAAGCATCCACTTTCATGATCAAGGCATCAAGTTTTGCAATCCATTCATCAAGACAAAGATCAAGAAAGTATTTCATCAAGCATTTTCAAGGAAGCATTCAAGCCCTCATCTTCATTCAAGTTCTCCTTTGAAGATCAAGGATTCAAGCATTCAAGCCTTTGAAGGGATTTGGTTCAAGCATTCAAGATTCATCATTCAAACCCTAGATCTAGCCATCATGGTGGTGTGATCTTCCTTCAAGATCCTTTTTTCATCTTCAAGATCCATTCATTCTTCCTTCAAGGTGGATTCCAAGCATGCAATCATGGAGGTTTTGATTTACATTTCTTAATGTTATGATCAAGCTTTCATATCAATATACTTGTTTACATTCGAAATACAATTGCATATCTATTGAATTTCATAGCTTCATTGTTAGATCTACTTATACTACTTGCTAGCATTCTTTATTTAAATTTCATTATTAAGGTTGATTCCAAAGTGGGGTTTGACCAAGGAAAACCCCTCATCCAAACAACAAAACTATTTTTCTTGCAGGTATAGGTACATGACAACGAATTGAAGTGCAAATCTAGATACCCTTTTCAGCGAACTTCTGCTATTCGCGAACAAAATTTTCGTCAGAGATGATCTTCAGTGAGGGGTAGGATCCTACCTCGGGGTAAGACCTTGCCTCGTTATCTAGGTCAAGGATGACCTGCTTCCAAAAAGACAAATTTTTTTTGGGTTTTCTCTATCTCGGCATTTCCAGTCAGGAGCAAGCTGCAAAATTTCCCGAAACTGTACACAAACATCAGAAAAAAGTGATTTCTTCATTAGTCTTCTTCAGAGATAAGTATTTACGTTTCATTTAGTTTGTATGTCCTCAAAATTTTCTATCATACACCCTATCTATTCATATTTCCCTATCCATCCATACACAATCTCTATCCATAGTGGTAAACCCATTTTTACCACTATTCACTTGCAATTTTGCTTCTTTGTTCTTTAACTTCTCTGAAATATTTGAGACATGTTTGTGACAAAGAACACTGACTGTATAGCACTCTTCCTCTCTCCAAACATATCAATTCATTAATGCAAATATCAAGGTTGTCTAAATCAGTCTTAATATTTTGACAAGTGGTTTGGAATAATTGTGCATCTTGAAGTGTTTGTACTTTCACTGATGCAATGTTGGATAGAGTAGTTGGTGCAGGAGAAACAATCCAATCACCTAAGTCCACCTTGGAACCAAATGAAGTTAGATGATCAAAATCATCCTTGAATGTTAATTGGGAAATATTGAAGCTAATAATGGCAATTTGTAATAATAAATTTGATTTAAAAGTTAAATGTCCTAGAAGTCCTAGTAAGGACTTAGGACCAAAATATTGTATGGGTGGCCAATAGTGCCAAATAGGGATCTAGATTGATTATAATGGGTAAATTAGGTCCTAGGAACAAATTATAATAAAGGTTGATAAGTTAGAATGAGTAAAAATCAATAAAACTATAGTTAGAAATTCAAAAATTTGAATACTAACGGTTATATGCAAATTGGAGGGAAAATTAGTTTTAAGGCATAAAAAAAATTGTAAACACTTCTAACCACTTGGGGTCAATTATGGAATTTGGGAAAAATATTATAAACAACCTTGAATTCCTAGAAAACATAATGGTACGGACTAGTGAAGTATTTTGTATGGACTGTGAGGAATAAGGCAATAAAAGTTAAGGTTTTCTTGCATTCTTGGTATCCATTTGATGTGTTGTTGATTCCAAATTATTTGTGTGGCTCAAGCATATTTTATTTGACCATTTTTTAATCATATTTATCTTCCTTATATCAAATTTTGGTAAATTATATTGACTGGTCTGTTACAGGTGTTGTGGTTTGCGTTGATTTGAAAACATGAATTAAGGATTCATCCCTAAAATGTGATTACTGTGACTTGGGATGAATCCATGAATTTTATTATAATCAACTAACCTTATAAATACAATAATGAAGGAAATATTGCAGGTGATCACCTTGAGAAGTTTATTTGTGTGTTGAAGGAGAGGAGTTTGTGGAAGGGTTCCTTAAGGAAATGCTTGGTTGGGAGCAGCAGCCATTCATACACCTGAAGGAGATATAGTTTTAATGAATTGGATAGTCTTGTATTTTCCTATGTATGGTGAATCAACCATTGGTTAAGCCTAGAAGTTCTTGGAGAGGGTACATTGAGGAGGTCGTAGCCTTAGCGACTTGTTTAAGACCAGTTTGGGGCTTTGATAGTTACAGAGACCTTAGATTCATTTTGAGATGATTTTTATTTTATCAGAGTCATACTAGAGGACTTCTGAAAGTTTCATAATTAGGTGATAAATATAAGTTATAGGTGCTTTTTTAAATGACCATCTTTTTAACCTAAAAAGGGGTCACTAGGGTGAGCAGCAGATAGTGTTCCAAAACAAACCTACCCAATCTTCCATTATGTTTTGTAAACCCAAAAGGGGTATCCAAAAATATAATTTTTTTGGTTATTGTTTTGGGAAAAGTAAGAGAAAATGGGCAGAAATAGTCCCAATAGGATTAGTTGAGGGGCAATTAGGCCTAATAAGCAGTTTTAGCAATTTGGGTGTTGGGTGTTGTGCCAAAGCCCAAAACTGATTTAAAACTACTTAAAACATCTTATTTAGACCTTTTCTTTCAACCTTGGTCATTTGGAAGGTTCTTGGGTCATTTGTGTCACTTTGGCTATTGGGTGTCTTGAAGGCTAGTAGGCTTGGAGTGCCTAAACCACTCAAATCACAACCATCATTGATAACCTTACCACCATAATTCTTCAAACTATGCATTAGCAGTGATCTCACTATCAAAATCTTTAATTACCTCTCTTTCTTTTACTTGCGGATCAACTTCACTGACTTGAGTAGAAATAACACCTTGAAGCTTATTTGTTACCTCAAGTAGTGATCCTTCTAGGATCTTTACTTTCTTATTATTTCCAATTATCTTATACAAAGATGAGATAAAATATATTTGATCATCATCATTAACTTCAACTCCCAAATTTTCTAATACTGACTCAATTGGTGATTTTGCTGAGCTTGCTGCTGTGACCTTTTGTGGTGTGACTATTTGAATTTGTTGGGGTATAGTCTCTGTAGGCTTTACCTATTTTCATATACCTTTTCCCTCTTGTACTATTTTCTTGGTGACTTCCATTTGTGTTTCCTCTATTGCCTTTATTTCTTCTTGCTTCTCTTCTCCATTTTCTTCTTCCACATCATCTTCCTTATTTTCTGTCTCATCTTCTTATTCATTTACCATTTCTCCCAAATTGCCAATTTCCTCTCCTTGATCTTCGAAAGGATTTTCTTCTTTGTCAATGTTAATCCTGGTGCCTTCTACATGCATTGATTCATCATCAATATGAATGGTGGGTGGTGGAATTGGTGTTTCTTTCATTTGTGAATTTTCTTCTGATGTTTGAGTGTCCTGTTCTGATACACTTAATACTTCTCCTGGTACTGAAGTCATTAATTTCACAACTGCTTCCTCAATTTTCTTATTTACTTCCTCATAATTACCTCCCATAATTAGAACTATTCTTCTTTTTCTTCTCAGATGGGTGCTGAGACTCTTCATTATTTCTTTGGAATGATCTTCATCTTTGATTAGACGCAATTTTCTCACAAATATTTCTCTTATACCTTTATCCTCTTCTATTTCTCTCTTATTTCTATTGACCAATTTCTCATAGAGATCACCTGGTATTTTATCTCTAATGTTCTCAAATTTCTTGTCAGCAAGAATCATATGCTTGACAACTGCATTCTCAAGATTCTATTTTTCAAAGTTATGTACATGTGATAATATTTGTTTAGCCTAGTGAAATCTCCATTTATGATCAAAGGATTCGCTTTCTCAATTTTAGGCTTCCACTATTTATTTTTCCTGCTACCCATGTCTTCTTCTCCTTGTGATTGAATTGAAACTTGACCTCTCATTTTCTTGATAGGTGGTGATTATTCTTCTTGTGTCCTTATCCTTTCTACTGGATAAAAGTTAGTCTTCTGCCTTTTACCTAGTCCACTAGCCATCTCTTTTACACTTTTAGCTGGTGTAGTGGAGGTAGATCTAGTAGATTTTCTTGTGGCTACAATTGGCGGCTTGTCCAGTGACATACTCAACTCACTAGGCTCAGTGACATCTTCATCAATATTTTGAATATCTAGAACAAGGATTGCTTTAGATGCCAAAGGTGGAACTGCTAATATTTCTTTTTGTCCAATATCTCTTATTGTTCCTACAGTCTATTTCGCAATGTTGAATTCATGTTTAGTCACACCTATATCATTTAATATCTTTTTAATTGTATTGTCAACCCTTTTCTTAGCTAACTTCTGCACCTGTGATTGCTATGCTGTACTAAAAATTTCCTCAAATGTTCCAAATCTAGGACATTTGGAATCTAATCTGCACTTCAGTATTCTGCATACATATCCTTCAGTTTCCTCTTCAAATACTTCATATTCTAGAGGGTCTATGAATTCAGTTCTTGGTTCTACTGCTTCAATATATGTGAAATCTATGTCTACTAAGAAACATATCTCATTCTTGTACTTCTCAACTATTGAAGGTGGAATTCTTGACCTTTTCTTCATCTCATTCTGAAAGGCTTTAATTAAAAGTGTAGCACTCTCATTAACTTTATCAATTGGGTGTCTAAGATACACCTTGTCGATTCTTTCCATTGAACTCCTCTCATCATTCCAAACAACTCCTTTAGTGTAAGGAAATCTTCTCAAAAGATGGAAAAACATATAGGTGATTAGGGATGAGAATCTAAATTGGGAATTCTTTGTTTTCTTAGTCTTCTCAAGATTTTCAATCAATTGGATCCTCAAAATTTCACTCATGTCAACATCAACCTTATTAATACACATAAGATAAGCTACTTGCACGATACCTGCTGCCATATCATCTTCCCTAGAGCTAGCACATAACTTGGTAGTCATTATCATGCACACATACCTCACATCATTCTGTTCAATCTTACTAATTACAATGCCTCATCCATTATATGAAGATTTAGTGTTGTCTAGAACTATTTTCTTCCCATTCTTTTCATTTAGTGGAATTGCACCTTTGTTATATAATCTTGTTACTTCATGTATCAAATTAGCTATAATATCTACCACTCTATCATCCAACCAAAACTTTCCATTATGAATTCTTCTTAAAATGATCTTACTCCATTCATCATTTTGAAATTCATAGTGAAACATGTATTTGATAATGTCCAGTTGACCTAAATGTTCATATCCTTCCTTATAGGTCATATCCTATTTGTATATTTTGTCATACTATTGTCTCCTACAGTCTCAAATTTACATTTCAAATATCCTCTTACATCTTCCAAATGCAAGACACCATCTAGTATAGCTAATAATGCTAAACTAGCATCTTCCTCAGAGGGTTCTATTGATTCCCTTCTCACCTTAGGTCTAGGTGTGTCCTTAATGTTATGAACTAGGGATATATCTATGATTTCACTAAAAGGTAACCGCTCCAACAATAAACACTTAGTACAATACCTTGGAATCACGATTTAGGGCTTTTGCGTAGATCTGGCAAAAATCTATCTCCAAATCTTGTAAACTAATTTCAATCTTCATTGGTTAGCTCTCTAAGACTTGCAAATACTTGAATGATCAAATAATGTCAATAATCCCCTTTTATCTATCAAATCCTTTAAGACATTATTGTTGCATTAATTACATAAGTGTATACATGCCAAAAAGTTGCTCTTGGTTACCTGCAAAACTTCTTTCTCTTCGTGTGATCGCATACATGCTCATAAATATTTCAGAATTGATTCCAACTTACTCTCAAATACTTCACCTAACCGACTTCCTGATATTGTAAATGCACTTTCTTGATCTGTAGTTTTGACAAATATAACCTCTTCCATGTTACTGCTATTTCCTTTTAGAATGGTTCTAGTATCCATATTTCTTCTGGTGTATTTCATATTTCTTCTAGGATTAGGATTCCTCATTTTTTCATTCTACAATATCTCATTGTGTGACCCATGTTATTACAAATTTGAAAAACTATAACATTTTTTCCATATCTCGGTCCTGACTGACTAATTTGTGATCTGTAATTTCTGGCAATATGTCCAAAATTGTGGCATCTATAACACACAACTTCATTTATTATACTGTTTGTTGTTGATCCAATAGGTCTTTTATTTGTAGGGTTAGTATTTCTAAGCATTCTACTATTATTTTTGTTATTAGATCTAGGTTTCTTACAATCAATAGCTCTATGACCAAAACCATGACAATTATAATAATAACCAGAGATAGGTTTGAATTTCATACCTCTATAATCTATTTTCATGTGTCCAAATGAATTGCATAAAAAACATCTACCTTTGAATTCACTTGGAATTTCTTTAGGTGATCCATCTTGCTTAGGTTGATTAGGTACATCTTCAGATTGGTTAGACTCATCTTTGTTTTGTTTTTCTTCTTCTTTGTTCTCAGGTTGTTGAATTTCCATATCTAGGTCTTTACATTCTTCAATCTTCTTTGAGAATTTTTCTTTGAAATATCCAAGACCAATTTTATCATAAGAAGGTTTCTGATAAGAAATCTGTTCATTAATTTTTTCACTATTGGAATACAGTTTCTCAAGATGTTGCTTGGATTGAGTTAGTTCTCCTTTCACAATTGTATTGGATTTCTCAAGTTTAGCATACTACAAATTTGTAGTCTAAAATTAAGATGTTAGTTTGGTAAGTTTAGATCTTAGATCTTCATTTTTAGACTTTAGATTTGATTCAACTTTGATGTTATCATCTTTCAGGCTTAACTTTAGGTCTACAATCTTTAGTTCATGCTTTAGGATCTCATTCTCCTTTTTTCAATTTTGAAACTTCATCACTATCCTTGGTTTGATTTGTAGGTTCTTTCTTTGATTTTAGATCTTCTATCTTGTCTTTTAGTTTCTCAATGTAGTCTTTTGCACTATCATATTTGTTCTTTAGAGTATCTCTTTATTCAGTAAGAATATCAATCTGTTCAAGAGCTTCATCTAGGTTTTTCTGCAACTGATCCATATCCATAGAGATCTTACTCAAGTTGTTAGGCATTCTCTGAGTAATTGTGCTCTGATACCAAATGTTAGAAATAGGAAATACTGAGAGGGGGGGTGAATAAGTATTTCACAAACTTTTACTTTTGCCCACTTATGGATATATGAAATTTACTTGTAACTTGCATAAGAAACTAAACTAAATAAATTGAATAATAAACATAACCATAAAATAAAGGAACTCATAACACCATGTTTGTTCTCAAGAAAACCTTGGCCAAGGGAAAACCCTAGTGGGGATAATACCCACAAATGATCCACTAATCAAAAGTATATGGTTAGAGATATTGACCCTGTTAGGAGTCTATTACATCCGTATAGTGTCTCTGTCCTTGTTAAAGGACTTTAGGACTTTTTAGAAGCCTCAACCTTGTTACGAGTTGGTATTAAAAAATATGAATGTATGCAAGATGAATATCTTCAATATTCTAATCTAGCTTGTAGGATCTTTCACAAAACTTGTTATCAACTCGCACTGATCTGATCATATATCAAATTTTGCATAATACATCAATACAAAATATCCTTACAAATTTTCATTAGCTTTATACATCATTCATTACAACTTTCTTATAACTTCGCATAACATAATATTCCTCTTTATACTAGATATCTCAAATATAGCTTATCACCCGGCTTCCATATTATCAAAACATAATATTAACTCTTTCTGCCTTAGGGTTAACATCTAGGATGTTGTCCCTAATTAGTCAAGTCATTATTTTGATAAATAAAATAATATTAACTCAAAATAATCAATTACTAATCACTTCTTTGTTTTGGTCGGCTCAGAACTATCTCTATAAAACATTGATATCTCTGTCCGTACATGCCATACAATATTGCACTTTGAGATGTAGCTTCAATATAACTTGTATAATTTGTGTTCAAGTGCGCAAGCACTAAAAGTACTTATGTGAACTTCATTGATCAAAACAGTCTCTATGTAGATAGATAAACGTTGTTATACTTCAACAATTTTCATAGGTTCTCATCCAGAACTTCCTCCTTAGATCATGCTATCTTAGCACTGAATATATGTTTCCATAATGACAACATCATGATATCCTACCCAACCAAATTTCTAATAGATCCTCAATGAATTTGATATCACATATGTTGATCATAAGGCAATCAAAGGAGAAGTACTGGCTGATCAACTAGTAGAGGAACCATTACATGATAAACAACCTATCATGGCAGACTTTACTGATGAATCTATTATAGATTTAATGCAACATCCTTGGAAAATTTACTTTGATGGTTCATTCATGCAACAGGGTGCAGGTGCTAGAGTTCTATCCATTTATCCAAAGGGTTACAAAATTCCCAAGGCTTACAAAATGATCTTACCATGTACTAACAATGTGGAAAATATGAAGGGTTAGGTAACAAACTCAAACAGACTATCGAATGGAAGATCAAAGAATTTCATGTTTATGGTGACTCTCAGCTGGTGATTAAGAAAGTCATTGATGAATATGAAAGTTGAGATTAAAATATCTTGCCATAAAAATACTTGGTTTCTGGTTTAAAGAAATACTTTGTGTTCATCACCTGCCAACAGTTTCCACCTGTAGAGAACATAGTAGAAGATGCCATGGCTACCTTAGCCTCAATGCTACAAATATAAAAGAATCAATTTCACTATGATTTCCTGGTGGAAGATCTCCCTTTTCCCACTTATGATACATCAGATTCCCAAATTGTCTGCACCATCATTACTTTTGATATTTCCTGCTATAGCCAGATCTATGCTTACCTCAAAGACCAAACCATACTTGAATCTCTATCCTGGAATGAAAAATGAAACCTAATCCAAAATGCCTCCTGATATCTCATCATTGCAAATGACCTATTTAGGCGAAGTCTCGATGGTTCACTTCTTAGGTGTTTAGAGAGTGAGGAGTCTGAGAGAGTGCTTAGATAAGTTCACAAGGGTATCTATGGATCATACTCAAATGGTTTGTCCTTGGCAAAAAAAATCCTAAGAGAAGGTTATTACTGGCCTATAATGGAAAAGGATGTCCAATTTTCTAAGACCTATTAGAAATGTCATTTCCATGGTAACCTAATTTGTGCTCTTGTTCAAGACCTGCTACCCCTCATTACTCACTGGTCATTTTAGCAATGGACATTTGATCTTGTGGGTCAGATTTACCCTCCATCTTCTAATGGACACAAGTTCATCATTATAGCTACTGAATACTTTACCAAATGGGTTGAAGTGATACCCCTTATCAAAGCGATAGGAAAATAGGTGGCTATGTTTATCCTTAACTATATCATCTACAGATACAAAATCCACTTTTCGATTGTTACAAACAATGGAGGTTAGTTCAAGAATATTAAAATTGATGAGCTCTACACTAGGTTCCACATAACACACCATTCCTCCTCTATTTACTATCCTTAGGGGAATGGATAGGAAAAATCCTCACACAAAACCCCTAAAGATCCTAAACAAAATGGTTAACAAATCAGGAAAGGATTGACACTTGCAAATTAATCCATCTCCATGGGCTTACAAAACAAGCATAAGAATTCCTACAGGGGCTATGCCATTTTCATTGGTCTATGGTTCTGAAGAAATCCTACTAGTTGAAGTTGAGATACCTTCACTTAGGGTATCACTACATGGGCTTATCATAGATGATGATTACAAATTATTACTGGATGAACCCAAAAAGTAGCATTTGACCATTTGAGGGTCTATCAAATGTGAATGTCTAAAGGCTATAATAAAAAGGTTCACCATCATGAATTTTAGGTCGGTGATCTTGTTTTGAGCGAGATCCCAAATAATCAACAACATCAAGAACAAATGGGAAAATTTGAACCTAATTGGTTGGGTGCTTTTATTATTATTGCAACATTTGGTTCTGGAGATTATCAGCTGGCTACTCCAAAAGGTGATGTTATCAAGGAGCCTCTCAATGCTCTTCACCTGAAATGATTCTATAGCTATACATTCTACATCTTGTACAACAATTTATGATTCCTAAAAAAATTCTAAAAATCATATAAAGTCCTGAAAAAATCCTAAAAAGTGTATAAAGTCCTGAAAAATGATCATCCTGGTGAAAACCTAGAAATAGGCACTTTGATATATCTCTAAAAAAAAAAAAAAAAGAGAGAAAAAGTGCCTTGCTGAAAACCTAGAAATAGGCGCCTTGGTAGAAAAAATTAAATAATTCAAAGTCGTGAAAACTTGGAAAATAGGCATCACTTGTAATCAACACTCCATCTATCAATGTGTGGTTGAACTCTCGTGCTCTCATCTCATTTTTTCTTTCCATCTCCCTTGTTCCATCATGGGCTTGAAATAGTGTTAGTTTTGTCCTTGGTTCTTATCTATCACTTGGGGGATATCTCACACTATCTATCTAAGCTTTCATCACTTTATCACTTGGTTGATCTCTTGATCTTAACCTGAGTTAGTCTATTAGTCCTTCTTGATGAACAATTTACCACTGACACTAGGTGTTTCTCAACACCCCAATCCTACAATATTTCTTAACACTACCAATCTAGAAATCACTATGTTTCTCAACACATATTGGATCTTGCACTATTTACTACACACACACACACACACACACACACACACACACACACACACACTTTGATACAAGAACAAAAGTGTTTCTTAACACCCAACACAACCTATAATGTAGAAAATTGAAATGATTGAGATATGATGGACTATTTTCTTGTGTGATGTGTGTTATCATTTATTTTCACTTGTTATGTCTTCTAAGGTCGCTCGACGATGTATACTTGACTAGAGATTCACGACAGGGGGCATAACACATTGTCTTTGATTTCTTCTTGTGGTGTTGTTTTAATGATCCTAAGTGGTCTAATAAACTAGGTGTCTATGGTAAGAGCCTCCATCGCAATTAGAACACCGCACATACCTTGACCCTCTTTATTTGGTCACTTAGGTGAAGTTGGAATTATCTCCTTGTCTGTTTCTTGTGTATAGAACATAATATGATACTCATAGTTATCTTGGAAGTCTATGTCTCGATACATGTGTTATCTTACAACATTGAATTGGAAACCATGTTCAGGTCATCTTGGCACTTATGCCTCGATGCTTACATGTGTTTCCTATATTTTATCTGATAAGGTTGTACTCATATCCCCATGGTCACTCTCGCACCAATGAAGGTTGTACTGACTCTCGATGTCCCAAACACTCAAATGATGATAAACAATTAGCTATAGGAACAGTGACTTGACCTATGTCTTAGGCTGCATTTCATTCTAAGACTGCATTTTAGTTGTGCCTTTTTGGTTCCCTTGAGCCATCCTTCCTTTCTCTTTGCCGAAGTGATCAACTACAACATCTTCTATTGACTTTGACTATCTGCACAAACCAAGGTCAGTATAATCACAAAAGGGGCCTAGAGTGCTAAGTTTTCATTATCACATATATGACTAAATATGAAGACGAACAACAAGTGATACATCAGAATAAACATAATATCAGAGAAGAAATCAAAAGTACTATCTACATGTATGTTGTGTGGCATCAGTGATAAAAAGAGGAAGTCAAAGCATATGAAGTACAAGCATAAACATGGCATGAGATATATTCATCAAAGACATAAAAGGAAGGAGAAATTAAAGAAAACATTAGCATAAACAAAGATAAACACATAAGTATCAAGAGAAAATGGCTATAAATCAGAACATCCCATGATATATATCTCAAAAATATATGTCACGAGTACAAAAATGGTGCATCCTCGATGCAGATATATTAAGTGAAGTACATAAAAATTATTTGAGAAAGGGATAATAAAAGAATGGAAAATCAATATTGACTCCCTCCCTTCGCCTGATCTCGAGGTGGAGGAGGAGGGGAATCTGGCCTAGCCAACACTGGCACTTTTACAACTCCCTTAGACTGCGAAAAAAACTTTGAATATGAAGTTTCTCTCATTGTAGTTGGCACCACTTGAACATAAAAGGCGTAATAATATGCTACGCAGCAGGCTTGATATGTGGTCATCTGTTGTAGCTAGTTTTGCACACTCTAGAGGTCCCAAATCTGATGATCTATGTCTCACTCCACCAACTGCAATTGTGCCTTGACCACTATCCTTTGTCTCTTAGCCTCTACCAAGTCTTCCCTAAGATGAGATACCTCATGGCTAGTACTACCATATAGTCTCTCTACCCTAGGTGCCTCAGTATGTGTAACTTGTGTTGCATCCTCACCCCTATCCCCTTTGTTCTCTCCCACTGGCATACCCTTCCTATCTCTCCTGTGGAGGTGTCCCCTATCTACCTTCCTCCTCACTAGCCTCTCTCCCTCATCCTTCTCCTCCTTAGCTACCACTGCCACCCCCACTTCTACCAAAGATCCCCTCTCTTCCTTGGGCCTCTGCTGACCTGATACATATGCTTGACCAGTGATGGACCCTATAGAAACTCATGGCCTCCCACCCTATCCCCTAGTAGCACCTACCCTCTATGGCTCATCAACGGGATCATCCTCATCTGGTCGGGGTGGTCACTCTACTAGATCTGTAAAGAGTGGAAATGGGTGATCAATGTGATTTTGTCTATATGTTGGCATCCTACGTGCATTTGTAATAGAGGATAGGTAATACCAGCCCACCTTGACTAAATCTCATAGCTCTTGGGCTGCAATAGCATATATAGGCCGTGGCCCCCAATCAACATCCTCATTAGCATACCGAGCATAAGAAATAAAATTAGTGGGTGTATCCTATCAACACCCATACTGGTGCCAGATTTGGCTAAGGAAAAATTGCTCCACTATGGGAGCACTCCAACAACATATGGGATGAATGTCAGATCTCAGTATACAAGGATATATCAAGAAAGAAAGATAATATTGATAATGCATCATAAATCACAAAGGACTTACTTGCCAATCAATTGCCTACTGTTCAACATAAAGGAAAACTCTCTACCGGAGCCTATCCACTTCTCGTAGCCTATATATGGCCACCATACTACTGCTGTCATATTGTCTAACCGATGATGCCAAAATGCAGTCTTGCCCAAATTAGGCTGATGAATATAGCATGTTTATCTAAAAATATATGGCATGTCTTTTCCTTGGGCTGCCTATGTCACTAGGCGTGAAATAGGAATGTGCTCCCATGCCTAGATCTATAGCACTATCACACTTGGTGCTATGCTCCTGCCTGACCGATATACTATCTCGTGAATCTCTCTATACATGTGGAAGACTAGGAAAGATCCCCAACTAAATCTCCAAGGGATGGTCAAAATATCATAAAGAATATGGCCCCATTCACACTGGAAGCCCTACTGGCTCTGATTTGGCACCGCCAGACACCCTATTAGTCCTGCAAGAATACATGCTAATGGGTACTCCTGCTCATACTATTGGATCATGTAATACCACGTAATGTGATGCTCCATGATGGTGTCATCCACAAAAATCCTCCTTAAAGATGCAATTCCCCATGTGGGATCTTGATTATAATAAACTAAATCACCTGCTATTGACAGGTGGAGATCTAATAAACATCCTCTGGTGTCACCGTAATCTCACTGGTCGGAAAATGAAATTTTTTATGCTTAGAGTGAAAGCAGTCTACTAGTTCTTTCAGTAGTTTGTGGTTCAAATGGATATCAAGAAGAGTCAAGAGCTTCCCCAACCCTCACTGATGAAGAATTGCTAGGTCATCACGGGAAAGATATCTAGTTTTCTATTGCATTTAAATCTCCCATTTTGGATTAGTCAAGTCACTAATCCTTCATGCCAATCTAATGAGAATCATAATAGGATTAAAATTACTTCAACAAGGAAGCAATAATCCACTTTTCAGGGTTTATCTGGTTCATTTGATATGGACTCCTATAGCTAAATTATTGAATTAATGGTTTATTTGTTGGCAAGTTGTCTATACTGAAGTATATGACTAGATATAGTGTTGTCATTATGGCAAAAAAATCATATAGTAGTTTGGAGTCAGCGCACTAAGTGTAAAGATAAAAAATTAGTTAAGTGTTGAAGACTGGACAACATACAAAGTTCCTCCAGCTCAGAGCACCTGCACCCATGCGTACAAATGAATTAAGGTATGCACCCTGGAAGTTAAGATTGTTAGACTATACTTATGCTTAGTCTAAGAGCGCATAAGTAGATATGCAAAGATGTGAAAGTTACAGTCAGTTGAAGTTGCACAGCCAGTGTGTGCCAACAGAGAACAAAGCATAGAGCTGACAATGACTATTTTGGTTTGCGATTGTAAATTAATGTTCTAGAGGCTATGCACCCATTGTATTTAGGTTTTTGACATATGTATATGTATAATTGTAAGCATTCTTAAGCCAATTCATTTGGAAGCATTATTTGTAATTAGTTAAAGGGCTGACCTAATTGTATAATTGGTATGAGAGCATAAATATAAGGTGCGCCCATTGTATTCAGGATGGAAGTTGAGAGAGAGTTGTGACAAGGAGAGCAGAGATATGTGAAGAGAGCATATGATGTATTAGAGCTTTGCAAGAGGTCAAAGCATCAATGCACCAAAGGAACTGATCTGACAAGTAGTGTCACAGTAACAGTTCACCTGCAGATATAGTGTGTATCTGATTCAGAAGGTTGTAGCCTTCATCATTTGAGCAGTGAGCTCTAGGACAGTGATTCCACTCCCCTAATAGGGATCATTGTAAAAGAATCCTAATAGGGTCTAACCCTTAACAAGGTCTACTATACTAAAAGCATTGTCAAGCTACTCCTAACAGGGTAAATGATCTTCTAACAAGGATCACAAAACACTAGTGTAGATCATTAGTGGGTATCAAGTCCCACCGGGGTTTTTACCTATTTGGGTTTCCCCATAACCATATTGGTATCATGTATTGATTTCATGTTTCATGTTTATGTGAATGTTTAATCCAGTACTTAAGCATTTATAATTCAGTATTCAGATTAAAGTGAAAAGTTAATATATAGTGAACACTGATTCACCCCCCCCCCCTTTCAGTGTTCCCATTCCTAAAAATTGGTATCAGAGCTCTAGTCCTCAGAAAAGAAGTTTAACCACTTGAGGATATCATGGACAAAGCAGAAATGAAACATCTGAAGAAGAATCTTGAAGCAGCTCTTGAAGACCTGGATAATTCAAAAAAAGAAATTGAAGAACTAAAAGAAAAAGTCAGTGATGCTCAATTAGTTATCAAAAGACTAAGAAAGGATTTGAAAGGATGCTCTAGCAATGATCTTGAAGAAAAAATCAAGAAGCTGAATGAAGAAAATAAGTCCTTGAAAGAACAACTTGAAGAGTTTGATGATAAGATGACTAATAATCAGGAAGTCTGTGATGAATAGATCAAAGAAAACCTTTAGCTGAATGAAGAACTAAGGCAAGCAAACATGGAAATCTTGGAGCTAAGAAACAACAAAGAAAGCTTGGAGTCTGAGTTAAAGAATTCAAAGGATCATATTGACAAATTACACACCAGTGCTAAATTAGTAGAATCACAGTTGTATGCAAGAAGAATCAAAGGATACACTAGCTGTATTGGGTACAATGAAGCACAGAATTAGATTGACAGTATGCGAGAAAGAAAGGATTCAAAAAAGAACTCTACTGATACTGGGAAGATTGAAGATCAAACCAAAGACAATAGTAATCCTCCTAAGAATGAGCGCAAGCCTGTAGAACACACCTATTTTGCATGTAACAAGCATGGACACATTGTAAAGAACTGTACAGAGGCAAAACCCTTCAATGGTTACTGTTATACATGTAATAGACTTGGTCGTAGAGCAATAAATTGCAAGACTAGTAAGAAAATCAGGATACAACATGATCAAAGAAATCAGAATCAGACAAATGTTAGAAGTTCTCAGAATGTTACATGTCAGATATGTAACTATAATGGTCACTCTACTAGAACATGCAGAATGGTGACTTATGTCAATGCACTGAGGAATAATAGACCTCCAGTGATTTGTCACACCTGTAACAAGGTTGGACATATCTCAAAGTTTTTAAGATCAAGGACGCAAGGTCAGGAAAGCCCTAAAAAGACTGAAAAATGAGTTTTTGATCCTGAAGCTGAAGTCAAGTTTGTAAAAGCCTCAGAGGATGCAAGCTTGATTTGGTCAGAAGGAAAGAAGGACAATGCTATTGGGATTGTATTGGATGCATCCTAAGTGGACACACTCTATACATCTGCTTAAATGGCCCTTAGGGTCATAGGGGGAGCTAATTTAGCTCTAGACCCCTGTGTGGCTGGTATACTCATCCTCAGAGTATGCACCTTTGGAATTAAGCTATTGAAGTGTATAGGAACCGTTGTGCAAGAGCACACACACTGATTGTTAGCAGAACTCAAGTTTGAAAATTTGAAGTGACAGCCTAGTTTACGCGAGTTGCATTAATGGTGAAATTCTTACTTTAAGTACATAGGAAGTTGTTTATTCACTCATTGAATTCATACTCAGAGTGATTAGAGAGAAGATTAAGCCTTGGAAGTTTTTGTGAAGATTTGGAGATTGAGCTATCAGTAATTGTAGTGCATTTGATCGATTGCAGAAACCCTAGCTCGTTGCGCTGATTCAAAAACCATCAGAACATCTCAGAGATCATTTGGAAAGTGAATATCAAGTAAGTCATGGCCACTCCTATTGTTTTTGATGTTGCTGAGAAGAAGAGGTATATTTTTAAGAGGTACCCGTTTAAGTCAACCCTAGATGATTTAGAGGGAGCTTTCTCCCGCATGCCTATGGGCATCATGCATGTAGAAGACATAAGGGCTTACATCTATTGTAAGAAGGAACCTGTTGGATTGGATAGGTTAAGGGTGCACATGGACACAATGTTGAAACCAGACAAAATGTTCATGGATGAATACACCAAATGGAATGATCACCCCATTGTTGAGTATGCCACGACATATAAATTCTATGAAACTGAATGGATTAAAATATTGTTGAGCAGAATCCATGATGACTTGTTTTGGATTGGAGATGTACTAGTAAGAATAACAGGAGACCTAATTCATGAGATGACATGCCTTTCTAAGATAGGTGCCATCCTTCCTATGGGTAAGGATGTCAGGAAAATGGTGGAGAAAGTGTGTAAATCCATAAGTGATAAGCATGACATGACCATTGAGCCTATAGAGTAACCAAACATCAAGTTGTTTTCAATGATATTGGGTTACAGAATTCATCACACTAGCAGGGTGAATAGTGTGTCTGCGGGCACTATT
Source organism: Chamaecyparis obtusa (assembly GCA_027943335.1). Taxonomy (NCBI): domain Eukaryota; kingdom Viridiplantae; phylum Streptophyta; class Pinopsida; order Cupressales; family Cupressaceae; genus Chamaecyparis; species Chamaecyparis obtusa. The sequence continues at coordinate 550,887 of BSBK01007139.1, read as the reverse complement.
CTAGCAGCCATCCGTCTTGTGCAAGAAGATGGAGAGTTCAACTTGTGTGAGATCTTGCGCGCACAGTTGATAGACAATATCAAAGCTATAAAACATGATAAGACTAAGGTATTCAGGTTTGGGTTCCTAATCATCTATATGTACCTTCATATAGTTGGTAAAGTGTCAGACTTGTATCTAGAAAAGTCCATTCCTACCATGCCTCAAATATCAAACAAGGAAACCACAAAAAGCACACTTAGAGATTACATTACTTTGGAATTGAAGACCTTCAGAGCAAAGATGCAAATGAGGTACATGATTCCTGAGAGTATTGTTGAAAAGTATAAAGATACAATATGCTTCATGGTGGAGATTGATACTACATGTATGGAAGCTATGGAACCTAGAACTAAGTGGATTCATCCACTTGGGTATGAGTTTGAAGAACAAGTTCTTGAAGCTTATGCACAGGTACTGCTATCAGGCCTTAACGATGTCAATGAACCTGGGTGGGGAACCTATGAAGAGAAGACTAGAGAAGTTGATGCTAAGCTGAACAGTGCTGCAGTAAAGAGAAAGGTTACAAAGGTCACATCAGAGATCCTAAGAATACATGGTGTATCCAAAGTAGACCTTGATAAAGCAAGGGATGAGAAGATTTCTCTAGAATTGAAGAGCGCAGTAGAAGAACAAGAAGATCCCAAGATGAAAAAGATAAAAATTGAAAAAGATGACAGTCAGAAGGATAAAGAAGACAATACTCCTTCTGCACCCAAAGATACTCCTGTGGAGTATAAGCCTTTATTCAAGAGGAAGAAAGAAGCAAGCACTAGTCATCCATCCTCGTGAGCATTAAGGAGAAGGAAAAACACTCAAGCACCTCCTCAGGCAGGATTCAGACCTAGCCTCAAAGTTCTATATGCAATAATTGTTGATGAGGGAAGGATTGATCAAATAGGGAAGTTCTATGAATCATACAGTGAGATTGATAAGTCTAAAATTCATGGTATGATTATCAAACATATGATAAAGTTCAAAAAGACAGTTCTTGAATTGAAAATAGAAATACCAGATAATGTATGGGACATTCTAGAAAACCTTAAAAGACAAGCAAATGAAGAAGACCTAATGATCAGGGAAAAAGTGCTAGAAGACACTCTGCCTGTCTGTTCTAAAAAAGAAATAGATCTGATATTGAATTTGGTAAAGCCACACCTTAGAAAAAAGATGAGAATTCTTCACATTATGAACAAAGATTATGAGTTGATAACAAAGGAAATGGACAGGCCTTTGAGAAGTTTTTGTTGGAACAACAGATCAAACCACCTACTGTGCCCATTACTCATGCACCCATCAAGGAAGATAAAGAGGCAGAACCCACTAATGTACCAATGATAGGTCCTCAGGACACAGTACCCATAGAAGAAACTCAAATAGAAGTAGATTAGTCTGTGCCTATGATAGAATCACCCAAAGACAACACAATTATCATAGATAATGTGGAAATAGCCATGGCAGCTACTAATAAGGACTTGGACAAGTTTGAGGAAGCATTTGTCAGCACTGAGGAAGCAGAAATCTTATGCAACAATACCCCTCCCACTCAGCAAGAAGAAGTTATATCTGATGAGAAAGAAGAAGAAAAGAAAGGAGTAGAGGTAGAAAAGAAAGATGAATCTTCTATTGATTTGGTCAAGGTGAAGCAAGAGGTGATAGATAGCACTCCCATCACTCCCTCCTTAGCATTTTTGTCAAGTTTCACACCTGACACTAGCAGTTTGGACTCCTGGAAGGAAGAAGACCTGATTAAGTTCAACGTCCTAGCTATGGAGAAGGCAAAGGAGAAGCAAGTAATGAGGAATCCTCTCTTGGTGGAATCAGTAAATATTTTGAACAGTTTGTTGCTAGAGGATAAGAAAATGGTAAATGTACATTCAGTTGATGATGTGAGCATAGTCATCTCTCAGTTCAAAGTAATTTTTTCAAGCCTAGAAGAATCTGCAGCCATAGTGGCAGAGGAGAAATACTTAAAGAAGAGACTCAATGAACTAATGAGTAATTTTTCACTAGACATGAACTCTCTTAAGTCTGGTCAGACATCATTGAAGGAGTTTGCAAATCAAGGAAGGAAAGTCATTGCAGAATCCATGGATCAGGATAAGTTCACTGATGCCCATCTTAAGAAGATAAAAAATGCAGAGGCAATGATTGAGAAGGTGAAGATTTTAGTGCTAGACATAGCCACTGATGCAAACATGTGCAACAATGTCTATCAAGGTCAATTGGACATAATTGAGAAGGCAGAGAAAGAAATGGAGAAGATAAGGTCTAGAAAGACTCAATTGAGGAACACTCTTGCGCCCTCAATAGACATTCTCAGTCAAAAAATAAAGGAGATTGATGTGACCATGATAACCTATGATCAAGGTCCGAGCACACAATTGGAGAAGATGGAGAAGCCTCAATATGCATTATGCGCCCATCTACAAATAGTCAATTCTCTGATAACCTTTTGGAAGAAGGAGATCCAGAAACTCAAGATTGCATATCCAGATGTTTTCCCTCAGTAACTGTATGTAGATAAAAAAAATTTATGCACCTTTGTCATTAATGTCAAAGGGGGAGTTGTATAGAATATGGAGTACATATATGTATAGGGAGATATAAGAGTTTGTATAAAATGTATAGAAGACAAAAAAATTTTGTGTAAAGGAACAGTTAGAGACTTGGCCATATTCCTTTGTTGCCATCAATGACAAAGGGGGAGATTGTTGGAAAGTTGTCTATACTGAAGTATATGACTAGATATAGTGCTATCATTATGGCAACAAAGTCATATAGCAGTTTGGAGTCAGCGCACTAAGTGTACAGATCAAAAATTAGTTAAGTGTTGAAGACTGGACAACATACATAGTTCCTGTAGCTCATAGCACTTGCGCCCATGCGTACAGATGAATTAAGGTATGCACCCTAGAAGTTAAGATTGCTAGACTATACATATCCTTAGTCTAAGAGCGCATAAGTAGATATGCAAAGATATGAAAGTTACAGTCAGTTGAAGTTGCACAGCCAGTGTGTGCCAGCAGAGAACAGAGCATAGAGTCGATAGTGACTATTTTGGTTTGCGATTGTAAATTAATGTTCTAGAGGCTATGCACCCATTGTATTTAGGTTTCCAACATATGTATATGTATAATTGTAAGCATGCTTAAGCTAATTCATTTGGAAGCATTATTTGTAATTAGTTATAGGGCCGACCTAATTATATAATTGGTATGAGCACATAAATATAAGGTGCACCCATTGTATTCGGGATGGAAGTTGAGAGAGAGTTGTGATAAGAAGAGAAAAGGTATGCGAAGAGAGCATATGATGTATTAGAGCTTTGCAAGAGGTCAAAGCATCAACGCACCAAAGGAACTGATCTGACAAGCAGTGTCACAGTAATAGTTCACCTGCAGATATAGTGTGTATCTGATTCAAAAGGTTGTAGCCTTCATCATTTGAGCAGTGAACTCTAGGACATTGAGTCCACTCCCCTAACAGGGATCATTGTAAAAGACTCCTAACAGGGTCCGACCCTTAACAAGGTCTACTATACTAAAAGCATTGTAAAGCTACTCCTAACAAGGTAAAGGATCTTCTAACAAGGATCACAAAACACTAGTGCAAATTATTAGTGGGTATCAAGTCCCACTGGGTTTTTACCTATTTGGGTTTCCTTGTAACCATATTGGTGTCATGTGTTGATTTCATGTTTCATGTTTATGTGAATGTTTAATCCAGTACTTAAGCATTTATAATTCAGTATTCAGATTAAAGTGAAAAGTTAATATACAGTGAACACTGATTCACCCCCCCCCCCCCCCCCTCTCAGTGTTCCCATTCCTAACATTATTGAGTGTTGGTTGCATTCCAATTAAAATCTGATATTTAACCACATATTTTTTGATACAAAGAAGTACATCCACTCTACAAAGAGGTTTTATTGAGAGGCTCCTTTCACCCTATATAATAACACCACCAAATATCTCATGTGAGGTTTCATGTGCTCCCGAGTGAGAGGTTTGGGAAACCTGGAACCACCTTTTTGAAACTTGAGCAACCAATTTCTAGCTATCACGCTTCTATGTTTATCTACACACTCATTGAATTAGTGATGGGAAGGGAAGGAGTAAAATCAGAACAAGTATCCCTATTAGGTATTTTGATTATAGAAACAATGATTTCCCTATCTATTGATAACAATAGTCCTCCATCATCCTTTCGAATACATTGGTGTTTGACATCATACCTATTAACACATTCTCTGATGAGCTTTGGACACAAAATGGTAGGAGGAAACACGACAACTTCAACTAGGCCAATCTCTGTAATTTCTTTCATGAAGGTTTCTTCTACCCAATTTATCAATCTTTCTTTAAAATCCTCAAGGTTAAACTCCATGAGGGTTGTATCTCCTAATATAGGGTTTCAGAGACTAAGCTAGTTGAATTATAAAAAATATGGAAAGAGAACTTCATGGTCACAATTTTATTTTAGCTGAAATGGGAGATAAAATTTCTTAAAATATCACAATCACTGCAAATTATCGACAAGAGAAAGTTTTTAAAACTCACCTTACAAAATGAAAGCACCCGCAATCTTTGCGCATGTAAAACCAACTTTACCTCCGCCGTTTCACCTCAAATTAGAAATTGTAATTAGGTAATTCATCTTTACCATTCTAAATACTCATAACAAACACAATCTTGGGGATTAATTACACTATCTCTTAAGTCGTGCTGAGTGATCACAATGAGACATCTTTGCAACATGAAGATTTAATACCCATCACATCATGACATAACCTTACCTTGTAATGATTAAATCTAATCCTTCCATCTCATCATTTTATAATTACCTCAAGGTCATGAGAATATTCCTCCTAAATAAAATATGTATTTTCTAAATCCTCATAAAAATCACCCCTTTCCTAAGATTATGTACCACCTCATACCAGATGAAATCACTTGAACCTTTTAAAAATTAGTTCATCAAGGTTCATAATTTCCTCCAATAAATATGTACATTTCAAAATAGAAAAACAAAAAGGATCATGCCAACACGGGCTGATGTGACTGGTCAGTGTGGCTATAATTATTTGAACTTTGAACCTTAATGAACCGGATTGAACCTTAATGAAGATGGTTCAACATGATTCATCCCGGTTCAAAGGGGTTCACCAAGTTCAAAGGGGTTCAGAGACTTATACCACACACTTGACAATTTTGAGAGAATGACAAGCACTAAGGGAGGGGTTGACAAATAAGAACTCTATGAACTTTACGAACCACTAATAACCTAATTTTCAAATGAACAAACCATAATGAACATCTTTGGACCGGTTTGAATCATGATGAACTCCTAAGAGAAAGACCTTATTTTTTAGGACTTTAGGGATTAAAATTTCAAAAGGTGTACACGAGGAGATCAATAAAGGGGTAATGCAAAACATGAAAACATATTTAAAATTTGGGAGTTTGATAAATGATAGTAATAATAATGAAAGATCCACTACAACTAACAAGGGATTGTCAAATATACATGGGACACCAGAAATGTGTCACCTTGCGCAATAGAGCTTATTGAAAAGGGAACAAACCAAAATATAAACCTAACTATTTATACTAACTTAACAACTTTATATTTACAAGAACCCTTTTACTAGACTTGAGAGATAGCTACCCTTGCAACCTAGCTTTTTCTTTTCAATTAACAGCTCTGGAGTACAGAAGATAGGCAACATGGCTATTACCCTTCTTGGGTGTGATATGCTAGAGGTGATGACATTGTGACTTGATTTGGATACTTCCTCTAACATCACATGAGACTTCATCTCAAGATCTTTGACAAGACTCTCTTTGTGTCTTGATGTGGGCATGACCTTGAGAACTTGACAAGAAAATAGTTCCAAATGATACTTGATTGGGAACCAACAAACCCTTCTCAAAGGAGTCACAAAAGGAGATGTGTTGATGTGATCTTGGGGATCAAAAACTAGGGTTATTCTATCTGGAGAGTAGCGGTTGAATCCATCTAGATGGTTGGAGTCCATTCATCGAATAATACAAAAAATATCTCTAGCTCATCCTAGAACTACATCTCATCATCTTCTTCTTTTATTTTCTCATTTAAAGTTATAGGGAGAGACTCTCGTAGTGAAACTTCTCCTGGAAGAGTCTAGATGCAACCTCTAAAACTTTGAGTCAGAACCTCATTATCTTCTATGAAATAGAGAAGTTCAAAAAAGAGAAAATTTATATCGTCAACCTTTAGATGTAGCAGGGGAAGGATATATTCTTCTTGTACTTCACTCACTTGTGTTAGCTATGAGTATTTCTAACTTGGCTCACTTTTATGCTTTGAGTACCAAACCAATGGACTTCCCTTTAACAATGAAATTGTTTCCAATATCAGGGATTCGAAAGAGAACTCCAAAAAATTACCCCAATTAGGTTCACCTCTCATCGGACATGAAACTTATAGAATCTCTTCATGTAGAAAATGGTTCTCCGTGATAGGGTCTTCTGCCAAATATGGTTCCTTAGAGGAAGCCTTGAGCATTGATAATGAATTCCAGAGGATACTCTACTAATTTTTGAGCTTGATGATCATCAACTCGTACTGAAGATCGAGAAACGTCTCCTATACACTAGGAACTAGATCTACATGATAAAGTTGTAGAGAAACCCAATCAACATAATTTTAGTAAGTTAGATCCATACCTTAATTGGACCCTAATCAGTTCTTTTCATGTGCACTTTCTTGTTGCATTCCAATTGGAAAACTGAAGCATGCACTAACTTTGGTGACTACATTTAGTTCTGTTCCATTGAGTGTGAGAGGATAAAATATAGATCCCCTGATTTGTGGCTTGCATCTAGAATGAGGGAAGTCCTAAAAGTGTTGCATAGGTGGGACACGGTGCGCCTTGCAAAAAAAGCTCTAAAGATTTTAGAAGCCAAATATTTGTAGTTTGTGTTTGGGAAAAAGGAAGAGATAACACCTTTAATCAAACAACCTAATCTAAGGGGAGGTGAAACACCAGATCAAATCTTTGTTGGATGGAATAAGAATTTGTCAAGTGGTGTTTGTAGGGGCTCAACCTTTCTGGTCAGAGCTTTATGAATTTATTCACTCACAAAATGATGCAACACGTTCCCTTAATTATTGAAAGGAGTTCACAAAAAGCCAAAGTTATGACCATAAGGATAACACATTCATATCCTATCATGGGAGGCATATGCAAGGGTCTAAATTAAAGAACATCACTCCTAAAGAAAGTGAAAATATCCTCAACAAGGGACATTGTATTCAACATTATTCCAAGATAGACATAAATAGTTTGAATAAGGGTTAAAAGAGAAGACCTAACTTCCTAAAAACTATCTTCTTGAGGAGAAGGTTGTAGAAAACATAACAAAAATAGACCACACCTATGATATCTCAGCACATGACACAATGATAAATAAAAATGAAAAGGCACCTAGTCCCCATGATTTATTAAGAGAAGACATGCCAAGGTGAGAGATAATGCCCCCAAAAATATATGCTACAATATACACCCCTGGAATACAATCCATAGGTTCTTGTTACTAGAAAGAAAATTCCTCCACAAATAATAAAATTTGTTTCCTATCTTATTGAATCAAAGTTCAATATTTCCATCCTTTAAAATTTACAAATCTTCAGGGTTTTATAGAATAAACCTCGGCCGAGATCGACTTAGAATGATTTACAATTTGATATAATCAATCAAAATACCAAAAATTATGGCATGAATCATCCAATTCCTTGTGTTGCTTGAAAATGCTTGAATCTAATTAGTTAATCACAACATTCCTTCCATCTGGGTTCAAAATTAGAATCATGGTGGCTTGATTAGAGATTCTATGATTGCATGGACCAATTCACATGATGTGAAGGTAACAACTATCTAGAATGCCATTGGTCATGGAGTTGCTTGTAGGATGAAGATTCTCCAAATATGCATCAGCAAGCCCCATTGAAATGTCTATTTCTGGGGGGACACGTGGAGGGCTATCATAACTTGAGAAGGTACATCCTCCATGGAGTGGCTAGAAACTTTGATGGGCTAAACTATGTCAACAAACGTTAGATCATTATAAATATAAAATGTGCTCTGCGCGATTAGGAGACTGAATGGTGAACATGGAAGATGTTTAAGATACAATGGTGCATAAGGAGTATACAACACACATACCAATTTCTATGAAAGATATTAATCATTGCATTCTTCTATTCTTGATCTAAAAATTGACTCTTACATTGAATTGCTTTATGACCAATTTTATGACAATTAAAGCATTGAATCTTCTACTCCTTTCTCATCTTACAATCTACTACCTTATGACCAAATTTTTTGCAAATATAACAACAACTATTCAAAGATAAATACCTTTGATAATTTGGTTGTCTTACCGGGGGCCTTTTTGTAGACGTGTTTTGGATTTTTACCTTGCTCGTTACCTCAACCTTTGTATCATCTCCATTCACCTTTTCCTTTCCTTTATCCATATGATTTGAACATTTTGTTAATGTTATAAGGCACTGAGAGGGGGGGATCAATGCAACCACAAATCTACAAAATCTTTTCATAAAATTGCAGATTAACCAACATGCAAATGCAAATGTAAATGTAAGATACAAACATAATGTAGACACTTAAAATCATTCCTTAATATTCATAAAATTTTATTTAATTAGTGTCATTTTAATAACATTGTAATTAATTACACAATTAATTATTAATGTTATGTTCCTCTATTTATTTAATCAAATTTTTATCTGATTAAATAATTCATCTCCTAAAGTATTTAAATTTAATTTAAATACTTCCTCTAATGTATTAAATTTTTAGTACATGTTTCTCCACAAATACCCTCTTTAAATAAATTTTATTTATTTATTCCCTAACATGCTTAAATTCTTCTATACTTGATTAAATTAAATTTTATTTAATTTAATCTTAATCCTAACCTAGATCCTACCCTACACACATCACTTTCTAGATAATCAACCTACCCACTAATTAACTAAGGTTAATTAAGCTAATTTCTTGATTTCTACAACTATTAGTCCTATTTATTTTCTCACGCGTGATATATTTTTTTTTAAATCACTTTTTTCAAAATGTTCTAATTTGGTGCAAATAAGGTTTCTTACAACCTTGATGACAAATTTCTTACGCTTTTCAAAAGTGTTTCATTAGTCTAGGTCTCTTACAAGATCTATGACACGTCTTACATGTGTACTTGGAGTACACATGCATCCATCACATCCCAAGTTTCTCACACATGTGTGAGAAACCTTGGACTTTGCATGGCTTATGTGTCCCTTATGTGACACTTATGTGGATGCCACATAGATGCCACCTCACCAAGTCCCTCCAAAATTATATAAATAGAGGCCTTGTCTCAAGCAAATTATCTCCCATTTTCTTGCATTAGAGTTATTATGCTAGTTTATTTCTAGAGAATTTAGTGATTTTGTGACTAACCCTTTCTTAGTGGATTTTCATTCATGAATCTAGTTAATGCTTCATTTAGTGTAGTTGTTGAATGCATTTACTACTTATCTTTTTGCATTTAGTTCTAAATCTACTTCCATTTTCATTCTTGCATTGAATGCTTGAGAGTAGTTGTTCCATAACAACTTCTTGAGTTCTTCAATCTTCATTGCAGGATATTTCATCTACTCTTGCATCAATTCATTTTGGGATTCAAATACTTGTGTTGGGAGAGAACACCCACAATCTTCATCATGAGAAAGCCAATAAGTCTTGGGTGCACTTGTTGAGCTCTGAGGTTGTGAGGAGACCTTTGTTATAGATTTATCTTAGTTTACATGCTTTGTTTTGTGAATTGTTTATATATATGAATATTCTTTTGTTTCACTAACTTCGCATGTTTGAGCGTAATCCCAACAAGTTAGGTTTTCTCATATACATATAACAGATAAATCATCCACACATAATCAGCACAAAGACACCAATACTTTTTGTGTGGAAGCTCATGTTAAAGGGAGAAACCATGGTGGAAATTATCAGCCACTAATCTCACTAGTGCACTAATAAGATCTGCCCTATTAGGACCATTACAACACCATGCTAAGGGTATACCCAGTCAAGAGTATTTTTAGCTCGGTTAGAAGCTATTATAAAGTCCTGTTAGGAACTACCCTACTAGGGGATTTGAAAATCCCTCTAAGAGTCACCTGGTTAGAGGATTTAGTCTTCAGATCTGTTAGGATCCTTCGTACCCTATTAGGAGTAACCTTGTTAGAAGATTTTTACCACAAGATTATTAGAACTTTCCTTGAGAATGAACTCAATATAACTTATTTGAATGTAGCACACTCTGCCTAATAGATCCACTTCATCACTTCTCAAATCACTTTTCTGATCATACAAACTTTTCCTTCAACAATCACAATCATCGCAACATCTAATAATCTTAATTTCTCTTTGATTTCATCTCTTATACAAACATTTAGGTCGGTGGAACAAACCTAAAATATGTTACTGATGCCGGCCTTCAAAATTCATCCAAATTTCATAAGCGATCCCACCAACATAGCGAATTGAAATCCTCAAGGTCGGCCCTCAACAATACAATTCAAAAAATAAAATAATTATTAACTCTTATCTAACTGCTACCTCGATTTCATCACCTTGACTTGACTGGTTAATTGTTCTAGCTGATATCACTGATGTTTGACTCAAATCTCCATTTGTACTTAAAATATTCTTACACAATCATAGATGTAGGTTGACATGACTTTCTAGATTATCACTCTTCCTATCCAATCACACCACCATAACTTTCCAAATTATCACTGTGCATCAAATTTACCATGACTTACTGTGTTATTTATGATACATTTGATACTTAGAGAATTTCATATGAAATCAACTTGATCACATGAATAAGTATTTCAATCATCTTAGAATAATTGTTTCCAATAATGACAACACAACAACATTCATCACATGATCATCTTCATCAAATCGTCATCAAATGCCAACACATTCACTGATAAACCCTAATCCTTCTTTATCTTTGTGAACTTTATAAGAGGATAATAATTGATCCAAGATAGTACTACTCTCACATGTCTTTGTTTTTGACCTCGGCTTCTTCAGTTCGTATTATAACTTTTCATTTTGTTATGAACTCTTTCTGACTATCTCCTCAAAGTTTTCTTCTTTCTCTTTCCATTCCTCCATTGTAATTTCCAGTTCAGTTCTTTCTACCCAAGCATTCTTCAACTTGTATTTCAATCTAGCCTTGATGCCTTCTTCCCTTTGGGTCTTTTCATATAGCTTCCTTTCAAGATAAAATATCTTCTTTTTTAGTTCATGATCCAAATCTGTATCATTTTCTTTTTATTCTTTCAATTCCTTAAGTTCTTTTTCCTGAGTAGCAACTTTATCTTTTGACCTCCTTGTGTCTTTCTTTCAAACTCTTAATTTGATCTCTTTATTGAACCTTTGGTATTTGGTCTTTGGTTGTTTTCATTGATTTCAATAAGGCATACACATCAGATCTCTCAGTCAGTTGTGTTGTTGGTAAACAATATGCAGTTCTAATGGTCATTTGCAAGTTGATATGATATGGTTATCTCAGTCGTAATGTTGGTAAACAAAATGAAGTTCTAATGGTCATTTGAAAAGTGATTTTATATGGATAATATCTTATTCAATGTCTACATACATTATTTAAATCACATTTAAATCATTTGTCAAAGTGTTATTGATTAACACTTAATGTTGGATAACAAAAATAGTTATATTGTTTTAATAATTAGTTTCGGTCGATTTGAATTTTGACAGATCAAATGATTTGTTAGTCACAAACTATTAGACCTTTTGGAAAGTGTGTGGAATCAGCTAAAATGGGTCTGAGTTATTTTCTTCGTAACACATGTGTGAGTAGAGAAAATGCTATCGACCACAGAGGGTTGAAAATAATTATGACAGTTTTAAAAAAATTGGTAGTTTTTGGTCTACTTTCAGTTTGGGGTATGTAACAGTCTAAAAAATGTCAAATTCCTTGGTGTATAAGTATAGGATACATTCCTCTAAAATGTCCAATAAGTAGTTTGATCAAAAGTTTCAGGATTGGTACATAATTTGAAGTAGATAAGATAGATTGCAGGAAGTTTATATAGCAGTAAAGAGGAGGGTAATGCTTTATGTTTCTACTTTTCTATATGTGATTTGATTTTTATTACAAAAGTTTATCATAGGTGGTAGAGGGGTTATATATTTCTATTTGATTCATTCACATGAATGCAATCTCCTTACGCGCATTCCATAAATAATTATGAATCTCTTATCTCCTTTTATAGACATAATAAACTATTTTATTTCCAGCCATAGATTTTGCCTCTTAATCTTCACCGTTGATTTTTCCACTTTAACCTTCCTTAGAACTTATGTCTGTAACACATTTCATTCTCCATGATTCGATCATCCTTGAATTTTGTCAATTGTTTGACCATCATAACAAAATTTATCTTTACCCTCATAATCATCCATAATTGTCCATCTCATCATCTTTAGTTGACAATCATATGTTTCATTTATTTCTTTCACTTGGTCAATACTGTGATGTGTCGATGACTTCTAACTCGATTAACATTATACTCGGTATACACTATACTTGCTCGATGTACACTGTTTCAACTTGGTGTATACTAAGTTCTTCATTTATTGACCACATAAAATATTTCATTCTTGATCTTCAATACATAATAGAATTATGTAATACAATCAAATCACTAACATAATGTGATCGACTCATCAATAAGTTACCCCATGAATACCGTATTCATATCTTTCTCATACATCTCATCTTCATGTTAATATCTCATTCCTTCATCATTATTTTCTTCTTCAGATTTTTGTAATTAACATGATAAGTACAGTCAAAACTAGTTGACATCAATGTCAATATAATAACTGATTTAATGTGTCACATATACCTTAGTAGCTCGATGATCATAAATCACTGTCTTTTGAAGTATCCAATCAGTTTTCAAACTCTTACTTAAGATATTCATTCAGTTGTAGTCTATCACACATTTGAATACTTGAGGAGTAGACTAGAGGTCCATCCCATGTCTAACAGTCCCTAAGGTGATAGGAGGTTGCATCAACCTATACTTTATTAGAATATCTAATGATTTTGATGCATAATGTTCACACTTTCAGTTTCCTAAGGTTGTGAAAGATGGAAGACAAATTGAAACTGCATATCAGTACATGCAAGGTACTAGTATCTGAATCGAACAACAAAGATATTGATTTGGCTATTGAAGAGCTGATTATTTTCTTTTTGACATTGTTGTCAAAGGGAGAGAGATTCAATGAAATATCAAGATAAGGGAGAGAAATGTACATGAAATATTCAAGAAGAAAAATCTAAAGGGAGATAAATGACTCAATGAAATATCTATCCATAGGGAGAGAGATTACCCATAGGGAGAGTATTGGTGTTATGTAGTGATTAAACATATTAAATACATAACCTAGGGAGAGCTTACTGAGTTACAACATTTACATACAGAGTTGTAAATAAATGTTTGGTATTATATGACATATTTCATATTGTGTTGCCATCAATGCCAAAGGGAGAGATTGACATACTACAATTGATTGAATATCTTAAGGAAGAGTTTGACATCTGATTGGATACTTCAAAAGATAGTGATTAATGATCACCGAGCTACTAAGGTATATGTGACACATTAAATCAATTATTATATTTTCATTGATGTCAACTAGTTCTGACTGCACTTATCATGTTAGTTATAAACATCTGAAAAAGGAAATAATGATGAAGGAATGAGATATGTACATGAAGATGAGATGTATGAGAAAGATATGGATATGGTATTCATTGGGTAACTTATTGATGAGTCAATCACATTATGTTAGTGATTTGATTGTATTACATAATTCTATTATAGATTGAAGATCAAGAATGGACAAGTTTATGTGGTTGGTAAATAAAAAACTTAGTATACACCGAGTTGAAACAGTGTACACTGAACAAGTGTAGTGTATACCGAATATAGTGTTAACGGAGCAAGAAGTCACTGACACATCACAGTATTTATTGAGTGAAAGAAATAGATGGAACATATGACTGGCGACTAAAGATGATGAGCTGGACAATTATGGATGATTCCGAGGTTAAAGATAAAGCTTGTTATGATGATCAAATGACTGATAAAATTCAAGGATGATTAGATGGTGGAGAATGAAACATGTTAAAGACACAAGTTTCGAGGAAGGTTAAAGAGACAAAATCAATGGTGAAGATTAAGAGGCAAAATCTATGGCTGAAAATAAAATGCTTTATGATGTCTATAAAAGGAGACAAGAGATTCATTATTATTTTTGTAATACGCATGAGAAGATTTCATTCATGTGAAGTTGATCAAATAGGTTGAAGACATAACTGAGAAAATATGTAGACAACACTGAGCGTTAGAGAAAATGAATTAACAAAGCAGAATAGAGTTGGAGGATACAAAGAAATTGAATTGAGTATATTGGCCACAGGTATTTTGAGCTTAGCATAGATCTAAAAATCTACAAATCAAAGTTGTATTTGAATCAAATCATTACTGTTGCATTCTAACGTAACCATTTCTATAGATAAATCTCTCAACCGAGTGGGACTTAACAATATTTTATATTTCATTATGACATTCAATGAATATTGATTATTTTCTTGTTGATAAACCCTCTAACTAGGTCACACCTTACAATGTGTTATTGTAACCTTTAACAGGGTTGGCTCTTAACCGAGCTCACTTCAGAAGAGTGAAATTATTTTGGTCATGGAGAACTGTTAGTGATAAACCCTCTAACTAGGTCACACCTTACAATGTGTTATTGTAAACTTTAACAGGGTTGGCTCTTAACTGAGCTCACTTCAGAAGAGTAAAATTATTTTGGGTTATCGGTCCCAGGTGGTTTTTCCCCTAATAGGGTTTCCACGTTAAAAATATAAGTGTTATATGTGTATGGATGTGATGAATTGTTATTTTAATTTACACATTACTATTACTGGTTTAATCGGTATATGCACTAGATAATTTATTGGTATTCAGTAATTGACCAGAAATGCACAGTTGAAGTTTTATCGAGTTGATTAAATTATTTGAAAGAATTGTTTTATACATTAGGGAGTATTTGGGCTTGTAGGATAATTGGATTTAATTGATTCACCCCCCTCTCATTTATCTAACAATTGGTATCAGAACAAGAGTGTTTGAAGGAAAAGTTTGAAGGACTTAAGTAAAAGATCACAAGATGTATAAGAGAGAGGTGCTAAAGCTGAACAAAGATAACTTCTCAACATGACAAAGCAGGATGAAGTTATATCTATCAAGGATTGGAGATTCTACATTGTACTACTTGCAAAATGAGTTTATCTTACCCAATGGTCCTTTGAATGTCGATCAGATGAAAGACATATATGAACAAAATGCTATGATGATTGAGATTGCTTCTTCTTTGTTAGATGCTAAATTTGAAGCTATTAAGACATGTACAACTGCAAAACAGATGTGGGACAAACTTGCACTAGTTCATGGAGGAGATGTGAATGTGCTAAGGGATAAAGCTAAAAGTCTAAGAGGAAAGTTTGATGACATGAAAATGAAAGAAGGTGAGAACATTACTTAGTACAACAACTGAGTTAAGTAGGTTGTGAATGCTATCTAAGGAGCAGGTGGAACTATTGATGAAGACATTATGGAAAGAAAAATTCTCATAACCTTGTTACCTACCTATGCTATTAGAGTTTCTACAATTCATGAAATGAGAGCAGCTCCTGGTAATAATATTTCACTTGATAGTCTAATCGATAGATTGACTACATTTGAGCTTAACAACTATGACACTAGTATTGTACCTATAGTTGAATCCGCACTTATGTCATCTCTGAAAATTGGAAAGTCAAGCAGCAAACATAAGATAAGAAATGAAAGTGATAGTGAAAGTGAAGAGGATTAAGTTGATGA
Source organism: Chamaecyparis obtusa (assembly GCA_027943335.1). Lineage (NCBI taxonomy): Eukaryota > Viridiplantae > Streptophyta > Pinopsida > Cupressales > Cupressaceae > Chamaecyparis > Chamaecyparis obtusa. The sequence continues at coordinate 534,801 of BSBK01007139.1, read as the reverse complement.
ACTTGAAGCTTTAATGGCTAGAAGATTACAAAAAGGTAAATGAAGATATAGAGGTAAACTACCCTTGGTATGTTTTAAATGTAAATAGATTAGTCATATTGCTATAAGATGTTCTGACAGGAAAGAAGATGAGAAAAAAAATGAAAGATCTAATGAAAGGAAGAATGACAGAAGAGATCACCGAGATCACAGAGGCAACCAACAATATGAAAAGAGAGATAACCGAGACTACATAGATAAAGGCAAGAAGGCATGTTACCTAATTGAAGATGAAGATGATAATACCGACACCGAGACTGATGAAGACATAGAAGTGGTATTTGTGGCTTTGAAAGAAGATTCCAAAGAAGAAGCAAGGTATGTTGAAACACTTATTTCTAAAGTTAGTAAGAATGATACTTGGATTATTGATAGTGGTTGTACACATCATATGACTTGTGATGAAGAAAAATTTGAATACCTTGAACATTATAATAGTGGATTTGTGAAAATGGGAAACGATACACCTTGTTTAGTGAAAGGAAAAAGAACTATATTGTTGAATAATAAGATCAGATGTGAGAATGCATATTGGGTGAAAATACTTAATTTTAATATGTTGAGTGTAGCATAGCTGAATAATACAGGTCACCAAGTTGCGTTTGAGAATAGAAAGGTGAAAATCTATGATGAGACTAAAACATTGGTTGGTACTGGTGAACAATCAAAATGTAACTTATTCTATCTTGACAACACTGAAACTTCTTGTTTATTGCCTAAAAATGAAGATGTATGGTTATGGAACAAGAGGTTATGTCATGTGAAATTTGACAACATGGTTAAGATCAGTAAGAAAAGAAAAGTTAGAAGTTTACCGAGCTTATCTAAACCTGACCATGTAATGTGCAAACAATGTCAAATGAGCAAGATGTCAAAATCTAGTTTTAAGAGAAAACACTATTCATCTAATGCTATTTTGGAGTTAGTTCATACTGATTTGTGTGGTCCTATGAGAACTCGGAGTTATTATGGAGACATATATTTTATCTTATTTGTTGATGACCTCTATAATGATGACTGTCATGTTCTTAAAAGAAAAATCTGAAGCTTTCAACATGTTTAAATGGTATAAAGAAAAAGTGGTAAAGAACTGAAATGCTTAAGGTCAGCTAGAGGTGGGTTCACTAATTTTTGTAATGAGAATGGAATTAAGAGACATATATTTACATCGAGAACACCCCTGTAGAATGATATTGCTGAAAGGAGAAATAGATCAAACGTTGATTGTACTAGAACACTGATGATTGAAAATGATGTTGCATAAATGTACTGGAGAGAAGCTGTTAGTACTTTTGTTTACACACTAAACCAAGTTCAACTGAAAAAAGAATCAAACAAGACACTTTATGAATTATGGTATGGTTACACACCTAATGTGAGTTATTTTAGAATATTTGGAAGTACATGTTACATTCTGAAAGATGATAAAAATGAGAAATTTGATTCAAAAGGTGATGAACAAATATTTCTAAGATATTATACTAAAAGAAAAGATTATAAATGTTTGAACAAGGCTACTAACAAGATGATTGAAAGTGAAAATGTGAGAGTTGATGAGTTTGCAGAAAAGAATGATGAAGAAAGTAAAAAGGAACCAGAAGACTATGGTAGATTTGTTTACATTGAGGAAGCTAAAAATCTACCTGAGCAATAGTCTGGCATTACCGAGCAATAGGGTAATGCTACCGAGCAATAGTCTTTACAGACCAAGAATTAACAAACTATTACTGATGAATATAATGATCATGCACCGAGTGGAGAACACATTGAAGAACATAGATCTGAACTTGTACTTGCAAGATATGTGAGAAGACACCATCCACAAGATCAAATAATTAGAGATAACAGAGTTGGAATGATGACATGTAGTAAGTTGAGGAACAACACATGATTAGTTTTTGAATTTGAGCCTTAAAATGTTAGATATGCATTGGAAAATGATGAATGGATTAAGGCAATGAATGAAGAGATTGACAAAATATAAAAAAACAAGACATGGACATTGGTACCGAGACTGAGAGACAAAAATGTGATTGGAACCAAATGGATATTCAGAAACAACTTAGATGAGAATGAAGATGTCACAAGGAACAAAACAAGACTAGTATGCAAAGGTTATGCACAAGAAGAGGGAATTGACTATGGAGAGGCTTTTGCACCCGTTGCTAGACTTGAAGGAGTAAGAATATTGCATTCATATGTTGCTTACAAAGAATTTAAAGTGGATGTTAAATCTACATTTTTGAATGGGATACTTGAGGAAGAAGTATACATTGAACAACCTGAAGGTTTTGTTGATCCTAATCAGAGGAACATGGCATGTAACTTGCACAAAGAATTATATGGAAAGTGAAACTGATGATGCGATTCTTATTGTTCAAATATTTGTTGATGACATCATATTTGGAGGACATGATAACTTATGCAAATCATTTGCTGATGAAATGAGGAAAATTTTTGAAATGTCAATGTTTGGTGAGATCAAATTTTTTCTTGGATTGCAAATATTATGACAAAATGAAGGCATATATATCACACAATCAAAGTCAATCAAAGAAGTATTGAAGACATTCGGTATGGAAGATTCAAAACTGGTTGGTACACCTATGGTCACCGGATGCAAATTGACAAAGGATGATAAGTCAACAGAGGTAAATCAAACCTTGTATAGATCTATGATTGACTAATTGATGTATGTTCTGCACAATAGACCAAATGTTGCACATGTGGTTGGAATTGTAGCAAGATTTTATGCTAATCCTAAAGAATCGCACATGACTGTTGTGAAAATAATTTTGAGATATTTGAAGAATATAGAAAATTATGGTTTATGGTATTAAAAAAAATATAATTTTGAACTAAAATTTTACACTGATGCTGATTGGGCTGGAAACATTGATGATAGAAGAAGCACTACTGGTGGAGCATTCTTTTTGGGAGAAAGATTGGTTACTTGGATAAGTAAGAAACAAGGATGCATAGCTCAGTCCACTGCAGAAGTAGAATATGTTGCTATTGCTAATTGTTTAAATATCGCATGGATAAAACAACTATTGGAACTTATGAATGAGGAGATCACTAATCCAATGATAATTTATTGTGATAACACAAGTGCAATTAATATTTCTAAGAGTTCAGTGATGCATGCAAAGACAAAGCATATTTCCATTAAGTATCACTACTTGAGGGAACAAGTTCAAGAAAAGTAAGTCAGATTAGAGTATGTGAAATCACAGGTGCAACTTGCTAATATATTCACTAAAACCTTACCAAAGGACACATTGTTAGATAATTGAGAGGGGGGGAAGGGCGTGAGTTAAGTCTAGTTATCCTACAGTCCCAAATACTCCCTAATGTATAAAATAATTATTTCAAACAATTTAATCAACCCAGTAAAACTTCAACTGTGCCTTTCTATTCATTTATTGAATACTAGTAAATTATCTAGTGTATATACCGATCAAACCAGTTATAGTAATGTGTAAATTAAAATAACAATTCATCACATCCATACACATAACACTTTGATTTTTAATGTGGAAACCCTGTTAGGAGAAAAGCCACCTGGGACTGGTAACCCAAAATAATTTCACTCTTTTAAAGTGAGCTCGATTAAGAGACAACCCTATCAAAGGCTACAATAACACACTATGAGGTGTACTGACCTAGTTATGAGATTTATCACTAATAGTTCTCCATGACCAAACATTCACTATGGGTTCAACTAGAAAACAATCAACATTTATTGAATGTCACAATAAAATATAAAAGATTGTTAAGTCCCACTCGGTTAGGAAATTTATCGATAGCAATGGTTAGAATGCAATAATAATGATCTGATTTAAATACAACTTTGATTTGTAGATTTTCAGATCTATGCTAAGCTCAAAATACCTCTAGCCAATATAATCAATTCAATTCCTTTGTATCCTCCAACTCTATTCTTCTCGGTTAATTCCTTTCTTTGACGCTCGATGTTGTTTGTAGATTTGTTCGGTTTTGTCTTCAACTTGTTTGACCAGCTTCCCATGAATGAAATCTCCTCACACACATTCCATAAATAATTATGTATCTCTTGTCTCCTTTTATAGACATAATAAACTATTTTATTTCCATCCATAGTAGATTTTGCCTTTTAATCTTCACCGTTGATTTTGTCGCTTTAACCTTCCTCGGAACTTATGTCTATAATACGTTTCATTCTCCATCATCTTATCATCCTTGAATTTTTTCAGTCATTTGATCATCATAAAAAACTTTATCTTTACCCTTGGAATCATCCATAATTGTCCATCTCATCGTTTTTAGTCGGCAGTCATATGTTCCATTTATTTCATTCACTCGGTCAATATCGTGATGTGTTGGTGACTTCTAACCTAATTAACACTGTACTCAGTATACACTATACTTTCTTGATGTACACTATTTTAACTCAGTGTATAATAAGTTCTTCATTTACCGACCACATAAACTTGTTCATTCTTGATCTTCAATCCATAACATAATTATGTAATACAATTGAATCACTAACATAATGTGATGGACTCATCAATAAGTTACCCAATGAATACCATATTTATATATTTCTCATACATCTCATCTTCATGTTAATATCTAATTCCTTTATCATTATTTCATTCTTCAGATGTTTGTAACTAACATGATAAGTATAGTCAAAACCAGTTGACATCAATGACAATATAATAACTGATTTAATTTGTCACATATATCTTAGTAGCTTGTTGATCATTAAACATTGTATTTTGAAGTTGTAGTACCTCAATCATTTGCCTCCTTGTACAAACATTATGATGGTGTGATTTCGACTTTCACACTCGATGGGTATGATCATGTTGGTCCCATGTGAGGGTGAATTCGCCAAGAGAATTGTTTTTGGAGCATATTTTTTATTCCCTGTGTGAACTTGGAGACATAGGGTGTGGTCTTGGATCGTATTTCGGTGACCCTTAGAGATAGAGATGATTCGGTCCTGAGAATATAGTGATTGTTATCTGCATAATGTTTTATGATGGCATCGTGAGATGCACCTTGTTCAGCTTTGTCGCATTAATCAAGAGGTTATCATTGGGGTTGTGATGGGTGTATTAAAGGACCCTAACCCAATCCTATCATTGTATTCTTTTTCTACATTATAGACTCTGTAATTAGAAAAGCTATGTTGATGCATCATGAATTTATATTATGACGGATAAAGGTTTGACCACTGATTTGTGATGTACTATTTTTCATGTTGCTTATGTACTCATGCCAATATTTCTAGGATGCTCTATGTTTGCAATAGGGTTAATTGAATTCAACTAATTTTTATGATAGTGCAATTGACTGCATGTTTTGTGGGAATTGTATTGGAACAAAGCAATTTAAACAATAATAAGGTAGGATATATATTCTAATGAAGTTAAACGTTGTTTTCCTTGTGTATGTAATTTGCTAGTAGAAATGCAGTAGGGAAGGTGTGTAGAGTCATGAATTGAGTAGGTGGAATGTACCCTTTATGAATATTGAAATGTTACTATTAGATGTGAATGTTTACATAAATGACAATTTAAATTTATATTACGTTGAGATGTGAATTAATAGGAAATTAATTTTAGGTCTTAATATTAAGAAAGAAATTCTAGGTATTATGCTTTAGTTACTGATTCAAGAAATGTAATTCGAAGTAATTATGAAATCAATTGAAATGTTAATATTATCTTGATTATGAAAGGGTATTTGATATGCTTGTGAATATTGTATTCCTAGAGATTTTGTGGTGAAGGAAATTAACAATGGATGAGTCAAAATTATAGAATGTTGTGAAAATTGCAAGTTGATTATATGATGTATTTCATGTGATCATTAATGTTGCAAATATATATATATATATATATATATATATATATATATATATATATATATATATATATATATATATATATATATATATATATATATATATATATATATGTATATGGTCTTTCATGAGCTACTAATATTTTGATCTAGTGTGCAGAAAATTTACCATGGAATTAAAATGAGGGGGAATTAAAGATGGATGCATGTGAAAATTTTGTAAAACCAAAGTTAACTCCAAAGGGAGAAATAACCTCGTTGATATGTATTAATGTTGTAAAATAATGTTTGAATGTACTATTGAAATTGTGTTTATTTTATTTTATGATTGTGTCTACTTGGCATGCCATGTGTGTAGTGATGTGTTGTGAATTTATGTGGTGTCAATTGACACGTGTAAGTGAGTTGACATGGCCAAGTAAATTGTTTATTGGTTGTCTTTCACCTTTGAGTCACCTTGTAGTTTCCCAAGGTTAGGTATCTTCGTTATTGAGCCTTGGGAGATAATCTTATTTCAAATTTTCGTGAGTCAACTCTTAGTGGACTTTTGAGAGACTAAATATAGTCATAGGGGTTAGTTAGGGTTAAAATAAGATAACCCCATAGGTGCACTTTGGGTTGGGGGTCAAATTTTGAACAATGAGATGTTTTTGTCTCATTTTGCCTTTTTTAAAAATATCTTTTTAGAATGTGATGAAATTGGGAAGTGTGCCATGTCTTCCTCTTTTACAATTTTGAATTTCTCCCTTGTTGGAGAGAAAACCCTTGGATAGTGTGTCCAATCACCTTTGAGGTTAGGTAGGATGTTAGGTAGGGTTTTCCTTTTAGTGGGATGTAGAGGAATTTGGCAGGTTGATTGTCCACTCTCCAATTTTGGAGACTTCTAGTGGACTTTGCAAGTTTTTGGTGGACTTAGCAAGGGAACACTTGTTGGAAGGGATCTCTTCTCAACTTTCATTGCCATAGCTTGGAGAAAGGTTGGTGCCCTTTCATGGAAGACTTGTGTTTCTTTACTAGTATGTTTATGCATATTTTTGTGTGGCAATTGTTCATGGTTTTGTAAAGCTTCAAGCTTGTCTTTCATGGCTTTTTGCATAGTGTATTTTGTTGGGTTTTTTTTTGTTTCTTTGTTTTGTTGGGGTGTGCAAGGCTAAACTCACCCTTAGGAGGGAAGGGAGCCTTGAGGGCGAAGGGTTTTAATTGAGAATGCCCAAATAGTGTAGAATCTTTTCTCATGGAGGAAGGGGATAAGACATAGATGTATGGGCTCCATGTTGCCATCTTATCTTTGTATCTACTATTTGGGGGCGATAAGAGATTTTACATGTGTATAGAAAGTGGAAGGAATGGTGATTTTTGTGATGGCCTTGTGAAGACATTTGTGTATGGTTTTGAGCCTTGTTGAAGGCATGGTATTATATTTTTATGGCTTCTCCTAATTGGGTTCACTTCCACCTTCACCCCTCTTATGGTTCCAAGGTGACCCAATGTATAAAACCATGGGAAGAGAATTTTATGTCAACAATGTATTTTCTAGTTTTTATTTATGTGTGTTTGAGCATGAATGTGCCCCATCCATCTTTGTTTCTCCAAACTCGGAGTTGGCCATGTAATGACCTAGGTTGGGAGGTGAGCCTCCATGGTCAAAGTGGTTTTCTTTGTAAATTTTTAAGTGAAGGAGTTGCTAGTTTTGTTGAAAGAAAAATAATTTTGTCATCTATTACTTGCAGATTTTTATGTTGAAGGGCTAAAAAGTCATGTGTAATAGAGTAGTGAAAAATGCCATGTAAATGCCTACAAACATGTAAAATGCTTGTAAAAGTTTGTAATTGTATGTGTAATATTTCTCCATAATTTTCTATGTAGTTCTAAAGAAAGGAAATGTAAAAATGATGATTCCTTATGCTTTGAATGCAAAAAAAAATTGCTGGTTTGTTTTCCCATATGCAAGAAAAGATAGATTTTCTTTATGATTGATAATCTCTTACCTATGTAGACATATGTTACTTCAAGTGTTTATTTGACAAATAAAACTTAATGTAGATTTGATTTCCTAATAGTCTATGTTAGAAAAAAGTTTCATTTGATATCATGATTATTTAAAATAAGAAGTCTTGTATACACACCTATGTATAGATGGATATATCCTATTTGGTTTCATTTCCTTGTTAGTGCAAAAAAAAAGACTTAGTACTTCACCTACTTCATGTTTTACCTCAAAGAAGTATATACATCATTATGTATATAAGCACATATCTATGAGTGTATATACATATATATTTAAAAATATATAAGTATATACAAAATCATATATACACATCTATATACAATGTGTATATTCTAAGATGGATATACAATGAATATTTCATTCTTCTTTTTGTTAGAAAAAAATATACATATGTATATATAATAGTATATATAATATATATATATAATTATATACATATATACTGATATATATAAATACATATATATTAATATATATTATATATAATAATATATATTATATTAATAAAAATTAATTTTTAAAATATTAAAAAAATGAAATGAACTTTAATGTAATAAATTTTTTAACCCCTTTGGGAGCGGCGACACAACCACTGCATCTCCTTTGGGGAGCGATGGACATGCCACCATCACCCCATTGGGGGCGGTGAGCAGGGAGCCTCCGCCACCCCAAATGGGGTGCGGAAGGCTTAAGGCCTTCACATCCCATTTGGGGGAACGACAACCAAGGCTTAAGGCCTTTGCATCCTATTTGGGGGAGCGACGACCAAGGCCTTGCTTGCCGCAAACTTATGAGGGGCGGTCTGCATACGACAACCAGCTTCTCAAATTCCCTGCGGGGGATTTTTAAACAAAATTTTTATATTTTTTCATTGAAAAAAAAATTAAACTTACAACATTAGATATATTTGAAAACAAAGGAAAAGTTTGACTATGAAAATAAAGACAGAGAACTATGAAAATATAATAATGTAGACATATTGTTAGATTATAACAAAGATTGATACTGAGATTTTAAATTTAAAAAAAAAAAAAACATTTGTTCTGCAAAATTTAATATCTAATCCTTTAGTAGAAATATTATAGATTTAGCCAAGCATTTGTTATACCTTGCTGGTTTGTTCTTGAAGACTTATTTTGTGTAGCCTTGTAAATCTTTGTAATATTTTGATAATTTCATTGTAGAAATCTTTAGCATATATACACAAGTATATATGTATGTATATACACACTTGAGTGTGTGTATACACACATGTATACTTGTGTGTATACAAATCTTAGATTTTTCTTCCACCTCTGCTCTATGCCCAAACTTGCATTGCCAAAAAGAAGAAATTAGGGTTTTGGTCATGTTTTATTTTAGGGTCTAACCCTAATTTTTTGGAGTCATTTTTAATTTTGAAATTTTATTAATTATATTTTTTCCTTTAAATTTGGTTTAGCTTTTTTATCACTGATTATTTTAATTTAATGACAGTTGACTTTGCACTGTCACTTTTTTGAATTCTGATTTAATATTATTATTATTTTATTCTTGAGATTTTAAAAAGATTCCCTTTTATTATTTGTTTAGAATTTTAAATATTTTGTTATTGAATAACTGATTTTAATTTAATTTTAAATTTAGTAATATTGAATTATTAATTAATAGACTTTATTATTTTAATAATATTCTTGAGAATTGTTATTTTTAGATTTAAAATTTAAAATTTATTTCTTATTTCTTATTATTATTATTTTAATAAAAAGTTGGTGATAAATTTAATATTTAATATTTAAATTGATTTTTATTTTTTTTTAATAATAAATGAATTATTCTAGGGAAGATTAATTAAACGTCCAAGGTGGGACTTACGTAAATTATTTCTCCCTTAGCATTGATGTTAAATTTAATATCAATGTTTTTATATGGTTATTGAATCCTTTCTAATGTATAAATTAAAATTAATAAACTTTGGAACTTTTTGTTCATTTTAAATATTTGAACATTAATATTTTAATGGGTAAAATTTTTATAACCCTAGTTTTCTTGTAGGATAATTTTATTGGCCTTATTTTATCATTTTATTTATTGAGGATATTTTGCATTTTTTATCCTTGTTGGTAACCTAGTTCATGTTAGGAACCATTAGGGTTACGATTGCATTGAATTATTCTTTCTATTTAATAAACTCTTTTTTTGGGTGTGTTGACCCAACCTTTGAATTTTTATTATTTTCTCAGTTTTAATTTCCCTTTGGTTTATCTCTTTTATTATTTCTCGTTTGAACCTTGTTAGGGTTTCTTAGAGACCTTGTAGGGTTTCGAGTTAACTAATGTAGTTAACAACCAAGACATGTTGGCAAGTCAGCGCATGCCATGATACCCCTTGTGAGTTAACTTGTGTTGAGTTATGCGATCGTTCTTGTTGAGTGTTTCTTAGCATGTTACCCTTGTTGTCTTTTGTGCTTAAAAAAAAAATTGTTGTGTGTTTTGCTCTAATTTTTGGGTAATGACATTTTGGTATCAGAGCGCAATTTCAACGCTTGGAACCTTAAGTCATTGTGTTTCTCTTTTGTATTTGTATTCGTAGGATGCCTCTTTGAACGCAACAAGCGCGTAGACGTGGGAAGATCTTAGATATGCTTCTTAGGACGTGATGTAGTGGAGTAGGGAGTTTGAAGATACTAGAAAGAAATCAAGACACACGATCTAAGTACATCAAAGAAGTCTTGAAAATATTCGGTATGAAAAATTCAAAACCAGTTGGTACACCTATGGTAACTGGATGCAAGTTGACAAATGATGAAAAATCAACCGAGGTAAATCAAATTTTATACAGATCAATAATTAGCAAATTGATGTATGTTGTGCATAGTAGACCAAATATTGCACATGCGGTTTTAATTGTAGTTAGATTCTCTGCTAATCTTAAAGAGTCACACATGACTATTGTAAAAAGAATTTTGAAATATTTGAAGAACACTAAAAATTATAGGAGAAAGATTGGTAACTTGGATAACTAAGAAACGAGGATGCATTTCTTAGTCCACTGTTGAAGTAGAATATGTTGTTGTTGCCGCTAATTGATCAAATATTGCATGAATAAAATAATTATTGGAAGGTATGAATGAGGAGATCATTGATCCAGTAATAATTTATTGTGATAACACAAGTGCTATTAATATTTCAAAGAATCCAATAATGCATGCAAAGACAAATCACATATCTATTAAGTATCACTATTTGAGGGAGCAAGTTCATAAAAAACAAGTTAGATTGGAATATGTGAAGTCACAAGAGCAACTTGCTGATATATTTACAAAACCCTTACCGAAGAATACTTTTGAATACTTGAGAAGTAGACTAGGGGTCCATCCTCTGTCTAACAGTCACTAAGGTGATATGAGGTTGCATCAACATGTACTTTATCAGAAGATCTAATGATGTCGATGCATGATGTTCACACTTTGGGATTCCTAAGGTTGTGAAGATGGAAGACAAACTGAAATTGCAAATGTATACATGCAAGGTACAAGGATCTGAACTGAACAATAGAGATACTGATTTGGCTATTGAAGAACTAATTTTTGTGGCACTGTTGTCAAAGGGAGAGAAATTGCATGAAATATTCAAGAATGATTTATAGGAAGAGTGATGATCAGGAAACATTAGAGAGAGATTACATGAGATATCTTAGAAATGAAGCTAACTGATAGGGATAGACGTTGATGTTGTGTAGTGATTAAACATATTAAATGCATAAGCTAGAGAGAGCTTACCGAGTCAGTATATATAGACAGAGTTGTAGACACAAGATGTTTGGTATTCTACGACATATTTCATATTGTATTTCCATCAATGCCAAAGGGAGAGATTGACATACTACAATTGATTGAATACTTGAAAGTGAGAGATTGCTATACTACAAAGGTAAATGTGACACGTTAAATCGGTTATTATATTGTCATTGATGTCAACTAGTTTTGACTGTGCTTATCATGATAGTTGCAAACATCTGAAGAAGGTATAATGGTGAAGGAATGAGATATTAACATGAAGATGAGATGTATGAACAAGATATGCGTATGGTATTCATTGGATAACTTATTGATGAGTCTATGACAATATGTTAGTGATTTGATTGTATTTCATAATTCTGTTAAGAATTGAAGATCAAGAATGTACAAGTTTATGTGGTCAGTAAATGAAGAACTTAGTATACACCGAGTTGAAACAGTGTACACCGAGCAAGTGTAGTGTATACCGAGTACAGTAGCAACCGAGTTAGAAGTCACTGACACATCACGGTATTGACCGAGTGAAAGAAATAATATGGAACATGTGATTGCCGACTGAAGATAATGAGCTGGATGAATATGAATGATTCTAAGGTTAAAGATAAAGTTTGTTATGAAGATCTATGACTGACAAAATTCATGGAAGATCGGAAGATGGAGAAAGAAACGTGTTTGAGGCACAAGTTTCAAGGAAGGTTCAAGGGCAAAATCAACGATGGAGATTAAGAGGCAAAATCTATGGATGAGAAGAAAACGGTTTATCATGTCTATAAAAGGAGACAAGATTCATAATGAATTAATCCGCGTGAGAAGAAGATTGCATTCATGCGAAGTTGGTCGGATAAGTTGAAGTGAGAACCCAACAATTCTGCAGACTACACCGAGCGTCAAATAAATAAATTAACTAAGCATAACAAAGTTGGGGGATACAAGTAATTGAAGTGATTATGATGGCCACAGGTATATGAGCTTAGCTTAGATCTGAAAATTTGCAAAGGAAGTTATATTTGAATCAGATCATTTATTGTTGCATTCTAACCATTGCTATACATAAATCTCTTAACCGAGTGGGACTTAACAGTCTTTGTTTATTTCATTATGACATTCAATGAATGTTGATTATTTTCTTGTTGACCCCAAGTGAATGTTTGGTCACATAGAACTATTAGTGATAAATCCTCTAACAAGGTCGCACCTTATAGTGTGTTTTGTAACCTTTAATAAGATTGGCTCTTAATCGAGCTCACTTCATAAAAGTGAAATTATTTTGGATACCGGTCCTAGGTTGTTTTTCCCGTAATAGAGTTTCCACGTTAAAAATCAAGTGTTATATGTGTATGGATGTGATGATTTGTTATTTTACTTTACACATTACTATTACTGGTTCGATTGGTATACACACTAGTTAATTTTACTAGTATTCGGTTAATGAACAGAAAGACACAGATAAAGTTTTACCGAGTTGTTTAGATTGATCAAATGATTTGTTTTATACATCTAGGAGTATTTGGGACTGTATGATAACTGTACATAACTGATTCATCCCCTCTCTCAGTTATCTAATAGAGATGAGTTGAAGACTTGAATGCTTTGATGAATGTGGATGGATGCTTAAATGTATGATCTTCTTCCTTGATGGTGGACTCCTTTGCTTGGCCTTCAATGAGGGAAAGAAGCTAGATTTACAAAGAAGATTGCCTTGAAAACACCTTGAAATTTTTAAAGAATGCTTGAGATTTGATCTTGAATGCTTGGATGCGAAAATGTAGGAGAGCACTTGAAATCTTAATCATGGTTACCAAAATAAGGAGAGATAGGCCAATTATACACCTCACAACATTTTAGGGGTTAAAACTTAAGACGGCCAACTACAACCATGACAAGCCCCCAATTTAAATCTCAGCCCAAAACCCAAGGTATAGAACACCTAGGCATTATATACTTGGGTATAGAATGCCCAGGCATTGTATACCCGCCAATCAAGACTCAAATTTAAACCACGAGTCCCGAATACCTAGGGGATGTCGAATTACAAAGCACAACTAATTTCATGGTTGGGAGAAATAACAAAGGCCACACTTGGTAACATAGGGCCCATGTAGAGGAGAAATAATAAAGGAGCACACTTATAAATAAGGGCTCGCATTGAGTTTTGATGAAAATGAAATAACATAGGACACATATTTGAATTTAGGTGTCCATTAAGTACTATATGAAGTCCTATTATACATGTTCAAACAAAAATACACTAAGGTGGGTGCTAAACAATCATGAAATTGTACACAACTATAGGGTGCTTTAAATTTACGATGATACAAGACAAATTTAGGATGATGGGCTTAGTGGGTCCTATGCGTGTTCGTTGTAAAAAAGATGATGAATCAGTGGATCATTTGTTAGTAGGGTGTTCATTCTCTCATAGATGTTGGAAGTGGCTTTGTGTGAAGTTAGGTTGAATGGTTGTCCTTCCTAATGGTGTATTGAAACTATTTCAAGGATGGTTGATCATCATGAACGCCTCAACTTCCAATTGTCAATGGTTCATTAGTCCAACTCTTTTAATTTGGGAATTATGAAAGAAAATAAACATACATCTGTTTAAAGAAAAGGAAATGCCTCTATCATCCTTTCTCAATAAAGTTGAAACAACCATTCTGGAGATTGTTAATGGTAGACTAGAACAATATATCTTAAACGACATCAAATTCACTCAATGGGATGCTAAGATCATATTGAATTGGACAAGTCTAAAGATCTCTACTTGGATTGGTATGGATATTGTAGATGGTAAGACCAAAAGAAATGATGTTATATTGGGAAAGCCTCGAGTAGGATGGATTAAATTGAATTTTGATAGGGCCTCCAAAGGCAATCCAGGAGCCTCAAGGATTGGATGCATTCATAGAAATCAGAAAGGAGACATCATCCTTCATCTTCTAAGCAGATAGACAATGGAACTAACAATGAAGATGAATATAAGGCTTTATTGTATGGAGTGAAATTATGCAAAAAATTTGAATATTAAAAAGATAGCAATAGAAGGTGAGTCAACTAATGTTATTAATGCACTACGGATGGGGCACACTACTAATTGGAAACTGAACGCCATATCAGAAGCGCACTTCATAACATCAGCTACTTTGAATCATTCACCACTAACCTCATTTATTGGGAGGGCAACAAAAAAGTCGACAATTTAGTTAATTTAAGAGTTGATGGGATAACTGAGTTAGTTATTAATTCCCATTTTATTCCAAAATCGTACACTTGAGATAATTTTTTACAGCACCTGTTCTGTTCATGTGTTGATGATAAGTTGTTGATGGCCTGTAATTGCCAACACCCGTGTTTTAGTGTTGTTCTCTTTGATGCCAGCAGGTTGTGGTTATGTAAGGTTCACTCCCCTTGTTACAATGCTGTTTATAATCAAAACTAGTGTCAAATTTGTTAGCAAAAGAAAGAAAATCATAATGTGTAATAAATGGGAATGTGAAAATCTATGCATTTTGTTTGATTTGAATCAAAATCATTTCAAACGAATTTGCTTTGAACAATAGATTCAATTTTGGGCCTCTTCTTTAATTTGAAATTATGATTGAATAACTAGGAATATTATATTTCTTATATTGTTATGGGAGAAGAACCCATCTTTCCATGAAATCTTTGCTCCTCTATGTCAAGGATGAACAAAATAATGAAAGTGGTATATAGAAAATGTGAAGTGTATTTGTTGACTAAGTGAATGATTCAATATGTTATAGCGAGTGAATTGTAGAAAGGAGCCCATGCTGACTATTTGTGCTTCAAATGGTTAGTGTAATTTTATTGTAATTTGTGCAATAGTGTACACCGAGTGGGCCTTATAGTGGATCACAAACTATTTGGTTCAATTTTCAATAGTAAGTAGAGTCTCCTCTATACTTGAGCCCTTGAATTTGTAAAGGCTAATTGTTTAGATCTCACAAGAATGCAATGTTTTTGACTTGCTACAGACGGAGTCTGAACCTTAAATGGCATAACAGCAATCCAACTTGCTTTGTCAGTAAAGATTTTGAATGTTAACCTCTGTTTTGTTACAGCTTGAGATCTTCTCATCAATTGCAACACAAAAGCGCTCATGACTAACAACATACAATTCACAAGACATACATGGTCATCTCAAGTCCCTTACACATGGTTCAAATCTTCCTTGTCTGCTTCCCTATGGACCCTTCTATGTCCCAAATACAGTGCTAAGAAACATTGAACATACTACTCGTGGCAGGGTTAGTAGTAATCACTATCAGATGAAGCCAATGCTATTCATAATCATGCCATCAGAATAGGGCACTGTCTATCTCATTTTGCTTAAGTCCCCTTCCGACATGAGATATACATAAAGCAATGGATATGGAAGTACGATGTTAAAATAGTGTAAGTGGCTACAGATACATATATATTACATGTAAAAATAATCGGCACAAAATGTGTCTACAGGTACAAATTACAATGACAGGGTGTCCATCCTCAAATTCTACTGAAAATTGCTTTTTATTCATATCCACATTATATTATACCCTCATACTTCAAATTACAATGACAGGGTGTCCATCCTCGAATTCTACTGAAAATTGTTTTTTATTCATATCCACATTATATTATACCCTCATACTTCAAATTACAATGACAGGGTGTCCATCCTCGAATTCTACTGAAAATTGCAATTTAATATTTTATTCATATCCACATTCAATTATACCCTCATACTTCAAAATTTACACAGCATCAAGAGGACATGCAATAATTTAAGATGCCATCGTATTTTATTCCAAAGCAGAAAGAAGGAAAAATGAGTCCACCAAAGTTCCCCTAGACATGTAAGACATGAAAACCAGCACCTCCGTATCAGGATGAACATATGCTCTCTGAAAGACACCAAATTGGAGGCATCCCTTTACATTCAATTGAATGTGAACATATACATCCATTGGTTGCTTGGAAAGAATGAACTGGATGAGACACATTAGGAGCAAAATTGAAATGGCCCCTAGGTCTAGATAAATAAGCTGTCAATGATTTATGTGTACAGGCAATCCCACATTCTTACTTTTCTAGAAGACCACTTTGCTCAAGCGGTCAAGCTGTACAGGATCACAATTTCCAAAATAATGAAGTATATAATACTTCTTTTATAACCACTTCTCCTTGATGTCCAACCGCTCTATTAACTCCTGTTGGGTGTTTTAACCTAAACATCAGTAGTACCATGTTCTCATCCTAAATAGAAAAACAAGGATTAGTGTCGTCGGGCATTTTTACATTAGGTGATCTCGGCTTCTCATGCAATCGGGAAAGAGCCTACCCAATATCATATAATGTCTGTGCTGGCAAAGCTTTCTTGAGTTCTCCAACAAATGCTGCCCGAAACTGGCCGAAAAAAAGGACATTCCAAGGACTGGCAATTTCCAGTTATTCTAATAGGTCTTTCATTTGCCCTTTTCAATCATTCTCAGCTAACTAAACATCAATGTCAGGGAGAGGAGGTTTCCAGTAATTCCATGTATTGAAGTCCTCCTAGATGTCAGAATCAGATATGATGTCAGAACACTATTAACCCAAGAAAAGCCATGAAAAAATAAAGACTTAAAAGTATATACTAGGTTGACATGAGATGAACCTGTTCAGATGATGACATGGCTGGGAACATGCCATTGACAAGCGTATGAAGTGATGTGTATGACTTTGTGTCTACATGATGGTTCACAGCAATCTCACCCTATTGTTCCCAATAACAAATAAATGGAAGTTAAAACACCTTTGAAGCGTACAATTTCTTCTCCTCTATCTAAGGATTAACTTTAGGGTGACTGATTACCTTTGGGTTAATGATAAAAATTTTGCCTTTCGGTATTCCAACTTTTAGGTAACTAATTTCATCTGTATCTCTGTTTCCAAATCCTGCATAAAATGGATTGCTATCTACTGGAAATAATCTTCTGATATCCTGACAAATCATATGGACACAAAGTTAGCACTTGGAAATTTAATATTTCTTGATCAAAATGATCTATAAATTATTATGTAAATTTGCCTAAACAATAACAATCTTGAGTTACCTATCTAAAAGATGCTTAAAGATACCAATCTTGAGTTATTTTATTTACTCAAAAGTTATTTGAAGAGATATTTTTATTTACTTCAGTTGTTTTATAGTTTCAATTTTTAAAAAAAAATATATGTTGGCTCTCTAATAATTTTTGTTAACACACTCATGCCACAACACTCCACTTCTAGCTGCCACTGCAGTTACGCCATGGCAGAATATGTAACAGCAAAAATCAAAATACCTTCAACAGTCAACCAGAGTCAGTCAGTGACAGCACTCGAAAATTCAAAATGGAGTATCTATCGTATGAGGATGGCACTGCCATTTAACACAGGTGGAATTTTCGCAACCATCAGTTTTCACAAAGATCAACTTCCAATTATTGCAGCACCAAAAATGACAGATGCATAGCCATAAATTAATGCAAGGGCAGTTCTGTAATCACCATGATGGTTACATAACCACTGGTTTTCTTCAAGGAGAAATTTTGCCTGAAGTTGTACAAAAGTGTGTGTTGAGTGAAGAGTGCTATGAATGACACAGAGTGATCTTTGTGATAAAGCAATAATGCACATTGTTGCAATTTTTCTAATTATGCTTCTTGTATCTATTCTTTAGCCATAGGAAGAAGACTAAAGAAGAAGTGGAATTGCCATTTCAAACTAATTTTCCTCACTGGAGTTTCCAGGTAAAATTTGGTGTCAATCTCTTTCTGCTTGATTTAAATTGCTGTTTATGCTCTTAGACATTGGTGAAACCATGGCTCTACGTTTCCTTTGCAATAGAACAACAATTCTAGTATCTAAGCATTCCAAGAAATGTTGTACAACTACTAAAGCGAATTCAATTAGAACAGCAGTTTTCTGGTCTGCAACCTCTACAATGTAGATGTAGTTGAGAGTTTACAAATCCTATTTGTATCAAAGTTGTGGAGTTTTGGGTTGATGTAGTGGTTTGGTTTGTATAGCAACAACAAGATCCAACAAATACCTGCTATCTTGCAATCCAAAAGAGGTGTTACAAAGGAGGGGAATCAGTCAATAAGAGAGATGGTGGAAGATAAAGCATAGAATCTTTCCAAGAGTAGCTTACATTAGAAACACACACGAAAAGGATGATGCTGTCCAAAAAAACCATTGGTAAACAGAAAGAGCTTACAGCGAGGAACCAGTGTGACCTATCAATTACCCAAGTTTGTCACTAATCTTCTCTGACATTTTATAATCAATTACTTTCAACTGACAAGTTGATGTTTCAGGTTCCTTTGAGGGCAACAAAATCATGGATAAAAGGTTTATGGTTTATTGTGATAAAGGAACAGACAATTTCTAGTTTAACCATACGGTAATGCAGCCATATGAACCAGTTGGTGTTTATTCAATTGTCTTGAAGAGAAACTGTTTGGTAAATTGATTCATGTTGAGAATAGTAGAGAAGATCGAAAACATTAATCTAAGTTTACTGCAAGTCAGCATGTGCACAAGGAAATTAGGGTGCAGGTATAGTCTACATTACTGGATTCTTCTCCTAGCCCCCCGGCTCCTTGCATCTTACTTTGAGTCCAATCTCAAGATAGGTATGACCTGGAATAAAAGTTGGTTTACCTATGGCATAGAATCCTGCCTATAAATGTTTTACTAGAAGCAATCTTGACTTCAAAGTGGTTTTGAAGTTTTGTTTAAAGCCATTTTAATAGACAAAAAGAAAAAGGAACACAACCTTGAAACCTAAGGCCTAAAAAGACTTTAGGGGTCAAATCAAAAAAGGGACAAGGAATAAAATTCACCTCTCATTTCACACTCACCTTCATCACGCTAGTGTTCCAACTTCATTGTTTTGCCACTTCTATGTCACTACAAGTGTTATTTGCCAAGGCGATTTATGAGCTTGCAACAAGGAAGAGCATTTCATTGAAGTAAGTTTTTTCTTCAAAATCTGTTTTACATCTCCACTTAGGTTTTTGTTTTTTAATTTTTATGTTTTGTGTTTTAATCATTTTATTCAGCAAGCAATGATACTATACAATTTGTGTTCTTTTACAAATATTTTTTTGGGTGTAAACCTGTGTTGCTAGATCTGTGGGATATGCAACTGGATTAGGTCTGGTTCGAACCAGATCCATGGTCCAGTTTAGTGCATTATGCATAGCACTATGGCTTCATCTCAGGCAAACCCATAGAGAACCTGTAAAAACAAAGAACGCCTATGGTGAAACTTGCTTTTTTAATAGATTTTTTTTGCTTTTTTATAAATCTCTCATTGACTTTGACTATGATAAACTACAAAGAATCCCTAACCCTGAAGTGCTATCCAAAGCATTTTAAACACCAAAATAGACTCAGTTTAGCTCCATTTGATTGAAAAAAGCAAATGAGAAAAATGAAGACCATTATTATTGAGAAAGAGCAAGATCCTAAAGAAACGTTCTTCAAGCAAGTTCACAAAATCATTAAAGAGAAATGGAACACGATGACCATCCTGCAACATCTTCTTGCCATCGCATTAAGTCCAAAATAATATAATGTTGAGATTCTGTTTGTTCCAATGAGGATTTCCCCATATAGAGATTTTGAAGTTGCTGAAGAGTATAAAGTAGCATTTCATAGACTCTTCCTTGTCCCTGATTTGTAAAATGCAGTCATGAGCGATTTCATTGATTTTGTACAATTCAATGGTCAAAGTATTAATGATCTTCATGATGAATTCAAGGAGGATGCTGAAAAGTGTTGGTATTTTCAGGCCCAACAATTTGAAGCCTAAAACTTCTTGCAATCAAAGTTTTGATGCAAATAAGTTTAATAAATTTTTATTTTTTAATCTTTGAAGTTTTGTTTTCAAAATATATATTTTTATTGTATAGATCAATTTCTCTACATTGTTTTAATAGTTTGCCAGATCAGTTGCATCTAAGAGGTATTGGAGCACTTACTCCATCCACTCAGTGAAGTGTAACCAATTTCACTCAAAAAAGGTAGAGAACACAGTGTACATGTATTCCAACTTGTCCATCCTTTTGCACAAATATGGCTACAAGGAAAGGAACACCAGGTTGTGGGATATTGAGCCAGAGCATACTGACTTATATGCTTCCACTTCCCAACATTTTGCATTTGAGGAGATAGATAACGAGCACACTTTTAGTGTGAGTGGCAACAACACTTATTGCAGTTCTTCAAATGCTCCTACATCTAATGTAAATGTTGATGATTTAAAAAACCCATATGACATTGAAAACTAATTGAGCCTGAAGTTTGAAAAATGAATATTTTATAATATTTGCTATTTTTCATTTATGTTTAAACAAAATTTGAACTTATTGTGGTTTTGTTGATCATAAGATGCTCCATGGTAACTTAATTTTTCACGTGTGTTCTGTAGAGACAAACCAAACCCCACAAAAAAAATGTCGGGTCCATAGAACCCAAACAAGGATCCAAACTAATAACAACATAGGTTTAAACCTTGGCGCCACAAATATTGTGACAATTGCAGCAAGCTCTAGATATGTAGGCTATGGGGAAATACACACCTTCAAAATTGATCCTTCTTTGCAACTTGGGAGATGTGAAGATGCTAGAGCATAATGCAAGTGGAGGGATTTGGTGATGCAGAAAGTGCAATAACAAATTAAAACTGCTCATATAATTAGGTGGAAGACTACTTGCATGAAACTCTTAGCACTGGAATTAGAGCTTGCATTTGATGTTCCAAGAAAGGTCACTAGCAGCATTATTTGATATATAAAAGAGAAAGATGAAGCAGAGGCTAAAAGATCTCTATCGAAGTCTCATACTTTGTCAAAGGAAGAATCCTAATTGAGAAAGCAACCTACAAGTTAAGCTCCTACTCCAATCATATCCTACTCTCTGGCCCATAAAAGAACAA
Source organism: Chamaecyparis obtusa (assembly GCA_027943335.1). NCBI lineage: Eukaryota > Viridiplantae > Streptophyta > Pinopsida > Cupressales > Cupressaceae > Chamaecyparis > Chamaecyparis obtusa. The sequence goes on along the minus strand of BSBK01007139.1, from coordinate 513,150 downwards.
ACAATTGTCTTGAGGCAACTAGTGAGGGTGCAAGAGGCATGGTGCACCATGGTTTTCCTAGATGGAAAAAGAACCCTAAAAGTGAGTCGGCAAGTCTTAGTTGACATTGGTGGTGTGTGTGAATTTCAAGCTTAGTTTTATAGGGTCCATCATTAGTATGATCAGATTTGTTCATCTGGATCAACTATGTTTGGCTGAAGTTTTTCATGGGCATGGTATTGACTCCAAGATTTAAAAGGTAAGAGATTTAAAAGTTCATGGCTTCATAGCTCACAACCTTAGTGCTCTTCCAAAAACATTTAAGGAGAATGGTCATATGTGGTGGTATCCCCATGGACGAGTATCCATGTACTTACAGCTTTTAGTCATCAAAATTTTGTCATATGCATTCTGTATTTCTCTCGACATTTTTCACCTTTTTTAACTATTAACAAATTAATATTTAGCATTGAATATTTATTTTATGTTTCAAATTTTCTCATATATGTTAATTCATAATTAAAAAATTTCATTGACTTTGCTTCTATAGGTTGCAAATTGCTCTCCAATCGAGTTTATCTATTCACTTGAGCACAACAAAATGCCTAAAAGAAAAAGCAGAGGAATTGCTTGCACCTTACCACACAAGCAAATCAACTTTACAATGTCGTTGAAGTGTAGGAATCATAGTTCAAAAGTTGAGACATGGACTTGGCAAAACAAAAGTTTTTGAATCAACAAAAACTTGAGAACTTGAAAAAACAACTTAAACATAAGTCTATAAATTGTTGAGGAAGTGCTTTATTTAAATTTGAATTTAAATAGAGTACAAAATGATGTCATAATGTGAATAAAACAGCTAGCAAATAACTATAATGAATTTATGATGATTGTCTTTAAAAATCATCATCGTAAATTGCATATCTAGGCATTTACAAATTAGTAATTACAAGATTTTACGATTTCCTCTTTTCCATTCCAGTAAGGAGCTGGGGGGAGGTTCCAATCCTCACACTTATTTGCAGCTCTTCACTTATCTTAAAAGGTTGCGCCCAAAACTCTACTCTAGTTTAGATGACAGTGAGTCGTCTGATCCAAACTCTCCTATTTCTATTGCCTCTCCACCTGTTAGCACTTGTAAAAAATTTTCATGGCTTTGGCACTTTTGTTATGGTCTCTGCAGTTATTTTTAGGTCCCTGCCTTTAGCCCTGGTTCAAATTTTTGAAAACTAGCCATTGCATGCATAACCCTTTGTCTTTACCTTGGCCTTGTTATATTTTTAAGTTACCTTTTTTGGGTCACTTAAAGTCCTAATTTGCATGTGCTAATTAAATCCTTTAAGATGTTCGGCGGTTAGGTCTTCATGTCCGGCTGGGTCCCTTTTAATTTTTCCTAAGTTTCTTCCCCCGGCGGCATTTAATTTTCCTATAGTCCCTTGCGCCTGATATTTTTCCTTAAAGCCTAAGTCTCAGCACTTTAATTTTTCCTATGTTTCAGCTTTAATATTTTCCTGGGCCCCTCTCTGACACCATCTCCATCTAACGGCTGTCACTAAAGCGCAAGGGTTTTGTCAGAGGTATGCGAAGCTGCGCCCGCCGTTGATTCATTTCCGTGACGTAGTCTTTCTTTTCAAGCGGGTCCACTGCCAGGTGTGCTCACTTGGCAGTATCTCATTGGTCCACGGGAGTATGAAGTGGACTGTTGTCAGTGGGACCGGTCTTCTCAGCGTTCAAGCAGATTAAAGTTCGTTTTAATCTTGTGGCTGTCGTTATACCGTTGATATAACTTGCTCGATTTTTAATGCAGCGGTATAGCGATAGCCGTTGATTCTCCTCAAGCCTGCGGGTAGGTCTATTGACACGTTTGCACAATTGGCGGCTTCTAGTTGGTCCATGTAGTAACACGTTGGCATGCTGTCAGTGGGACCTGGTTTCCGGATGTGTCAGTGGGTCCTGATCCTGTCAGTGAATCGGTGGACGGCATATGATCTTGTGGGTTTTGTCAGAAGCTTAAGATCTTGCGATGGCCGTTGATTTTGTTTTGTGTCAGAGGGTTGTCAGGGCAGGGAGAAGATTCTTCATCCGACAGTGGGCGTGAAATCTGATAGAATCTCGAATGGGTATGCAAACTTTAGATGGCCGTTGATCATCCAGGCGAAGGCTTAGTGGTTCTGATAAATGTTTTGGCGGTCTGACAAATTTCCAAGGCTTCGCTCGTTCGTGTGAAATAGTGGTCGTTCCCTAAGTGTTTTAGCGGTTCAGCGAACAAGCGTTCGCGGAATCGCTAAACTTTCTGGCGGTTTTATAAAGTGTTTCGCGAACTGGCGGTGTCCTTTGGTCGCTAGTTTGCTAAATGTGGAACCGAGGTTATGTGTTTTCCTGTGGTCGCCAAGTCGTGGAGTTAAATGATGGGTTAAGTTTTCTTTTCGCGAATTCGAAATGCATTGTCACATGGTCGCTAGAGGGTAAACCCAGGGTGGCAGTTGAGTTAAAGACTTAAGGCCCGCGAAATAAAGAGATCGGATGGTCACGACTTAAAGTTGATGGAGATTCAAATGTTGACCACTGATTTGCTGTTAAAGCCATAAAATGACCGTTGAAGTTCAAATTCAAATTTGCAGAGGGTTTCAAGCGATAGAAGGTACCAAAATTTATGGTTTTAATGACCGGTTTCGATTGATTTGGTGGCGCTGGTTGTTGCAGACTGGTCCGAGGGTCCCTGTGGTAGGTGGCATGATGTTTTTGTACCAGGAGAAGTATGGTTTTGTGCTCGAGATATGTTTGCAGGTGGCTGATTTGATTGGTTTTCATGGCAATTCCTTGTTGTTTTGTACTGTCCTCACGGATTTTGATGATTGCAGATCCGCCTGAGATTCATTTTCTCTGGGTTGCTTATGTTTCTTCCCCTGCAATAAATTCTGATGTAGTTTTGGTTGGTTGAGTTGTTGAAACCCTAACCCTAGTCACCCAAAGCTTGATGCATCCTTTTTGAGGATTCCAAGGTGACTAGGGGTATAAGAAGAAAGATGTTTTATTTTGAAAGGGTTCTGATCTTGATTAGTTCCAGGGAGTTGTAGCAGGCGGTATCATATTGTATTAGATTGAATAGAATTTCCTTGTAGTCTTTTGCAGGTTATTGAAGTGGTTTTCTCTCTTCTCTGCTTTGAACATGTACATGATTCATTATACTTAATACAATTATTTCAAGCTTTCAAGTCTCTCCTTCGTGTCAATCTTGTGAATTCTAGATTTTCTGATCTATTGCATAGGGTTACCTTTGTATATGTTCTAGTCTTCAGTTCTTGATCTAGGATCAAGTGAAATATACTTTGGATAGGACATAGATTCACTTTGATTTGTCTACAGAAGGATATTATAAGTAGTAGATGGGCTGAAATACTTATGTTTATGGCTATGAGTCTTTGACAATAGTTGGTTCATGTTTCAATGTCTGTATTTGAGATTTGCCCAATGGATAATGGCACTGATCAGAGATTAGTATATTCAGTCGAGTTCAATGCTGGATTGGCCCTTGCTTACCTCTTTCCATCTCTAGATATCAACACTTTCCAAGTTTTAATTGTATTTGGTTGATAGTAGTAATACCCTATAGTAATGGAGAGTCAATGAATGTGAGGTTAGCATTTAGCACTTTCTTACTATTCGATCTGTTGTTTAGACCTAGTCTTTGGTGTGTGAAGTATAGTTTTCACTGGGTTAGGTGCACCCACCTTGGTTTTGCAGAGCTAGAAGTGAAGAGGGCAGTCTTGTCCTTATAGTTGGTCGAGTTGCCCTAAGATCCTTATACATTTTGGAACTAACCAATCCTAAAATCAACCTGAGGGTATATTGGCAACCTAAGAGCATAAGCGTCCATTTTGAACACCAACAAGATGGTGACTCTACTGGGGAAGTGTTACACAAGTCTATAGTAACCAGTAGGTCACCATTGAAAAACAGGGTTATTCTTGTCCCTTGTCTTATAGTCTCATTTGGATATTTGTTAAGTGGTATTGTAGGATTCCCAATATACTTGGGTGGCGACTCAAACATCTCTGCAGCAGTGCTAGTCAGTAGATTTTTATCAAATGAGTTATAGAGGTACTAGGTCCCGGAGAAAGGAGCATCTTGAAAGCTTAATGGAAGAAGGTATTCCAAGCACTTCCAGGCCTAGTCAGACAAGGGGAGGAAAGAAGAAAGGAAATCTTTCTCATACTTGGAGAAATAAAAAGGATACAAGACAAGAAACTCAAACCAAGCCTAGTCAAGAAGAAAATATTTCAGAATATGAAGAGGTTGTTGATTTGGGATTGAACCAGTATGAGGATGAATTTCAAGTGGGAGATGATGAGTCTGAGACTACTCTCCCTGAATCAAAAGAGATCTTTGAGGAGGTCTATGAATTGGAAAGAAGAGTCCAAGAACAAGTTGCTATCAGGCAACAAAGAGAAAAGGACAAAGAGGACAGAGTAAGACAAGCAATGATAAGGGCTGATCAGCTAAAGAGATAGTTGTTAGATTTGGAGGCAATTAATTTTGTCCTAGAGCCTAAAAGAGCAAAGGAACAACCTATTGTGTATAAAACACGAGATAACTAGGCCTAGAGATAAGGGCAAACAAAAAACTGTTGGAGTGCAGATTAGTGAACAGATTCATGTGGAAAACCCATTAGATCAAGGGTTGAGATTAGATGCAGACCTTGAGAGGGCTAGAAAAGAGAAAGAAATGTGGGCTAAAGAACTAGAGAAGGCAGAGTTGGAGGCTACTGCTGCAGAAATAAGGAAGAAGATTGATTTTCTCAAGCATACCTCAGGACCTTCAAATGTTGTTGCTTCTTTCTTGGGGCAAGGTGGAAATCATGGTAACCTTGCAACTCAAACAAAAGGCATTCCGGGTGTTGCTAAAATTCCTGATGGTTCAAACACAAGGACATCTACATCTCAAGGAATGGATCCGCCACATGGAGTTCCTGTTCATGAAAGGTACAAACAACTTATTTTTTTTGGTATTCTTGGTTATCCTAATGTTATTCCTGATGAAATTAGAAAGAAACTCCCTAAGTTTACTGGAAACAATGTCATTACATGTGAAGAACATCTAAAAAATTTTATGGATGTAATAGATGACTATAATGTTGAGCCTGATGATGTTGTAATGAAGTTATTTGTACAATCTTTGACCGAGGATGCTAGGGATTGGTTTAGAGAATTGCCCCATGCTAGTATAGGATCTTGGAATGAATTTAAGAATTGTTTCAGAGAGCATTATGGAGATAAAACAAATGAGGGTTTTATTTTGAATGAATTCAATAACATAAAAAAAAATCAGAACGAAGAGGTCCTTGAATTTAATATAAGATTCCAAAAGGCTATGCATAGGCTATTGCAAGTTATCAGATTAGATGACAGGGTGTGTCTTGTGACATACTTAAATGCTTTTGATGCAAAGATGGGTTACCTCTTAAGGGATAAGAACCCTAGAAATCTTGGGGAGGCTTACAAGTTGGCTATCAACATAGAAAGTAACAGAAGAATATCAGGAAAATTAGGGAGAAGAGATGATTATAGGCCTCAAGTGCAAAACAAGAAAGAAATGGGAAGGTCTGCTAATTTTAAGCCTAAGGAGGAGGACAATCTAAAGCAGATTCTAAGTGCTTTAGAGAGTCTAAAGCCTGATGAAAAAAGAAACAATAAGGTTGCAACAAATGACAGGCAAGCTTCAAGTAATTTTAGCAGGCAACCAAGAATGTAGAATTACCCATACAATACTCAATGGAAGGATGGCAAGCCCATTTTTCCAGTTAAAAGGGATAGGCCTGATGATAGGATTCTTGATCCTTTGCAAAGAAATTCAGTTAACATGAATGATGATATCCCATGGTGTACTGTTTGTCAATCTCCTCATAGTCCAGAGCATTGTGTTATTGCTTTGAATTTACCTGATAACCAAGAACAAGATGAGCAATATGATAGGAGTGGTTGTGGAATGACTTCTTCACATGCATGGGATGAGGTTGACTCTACTGATGATGAGGAGGAAGAATTTGATGACGTTGGATGTGGTGCAGTGAAGTGTGAGGAACATGTTTCCTTAAGGAGACCCTCTGATGAGGAAATTGCACAAATCACTGCAGACATGGTCACTCAAGCTAGGAGTAATTACAATTTGAGAAGCAAGACAGTTGGAGGCACAAGTGGTAAACCAGGTAGCATGTTTATCATGAATTCTGAAAGGAACACACAACAACATGAGGAAAGGGAAAAGGGTGCTGGTGTTGTCAGTCAGGTTAAAATAAAAAAGAAGAGTGGGCCTACTGCAATACCTAAGGGTAAAGTAAAGACATCAGAAGTAGCTGTCCCCATATCTCAAAAGGAAGATGAATTTGTACAAAAGAGTAACTCTGACTTGATTGTCCAAAAAGAGGATAAAGATATCTCTGAGATTAAGGAAGATATGGGCAACCATTCTTATGTTCCCATTGATATGACTAAATTGCTTTCACAAATAACTGTCAAGGTTCCATTGTTAGAAATGATGAGAATAGAAGAGCACAAGGTCAAGGCCTTGGATTGGGTAAATGGTACCTCTTCTATAAAGGTCCAAGAAATGAACAGAGGTGACAAGCATGTGGCTACTTTAGATGACACACCTGACAGTAAAAATGAAGAAATTGTCTCTGAGATTCCTCAAATATTTTTGAATGCAAGCATTGTAAATACTGCATCAAGGACAGTTGATCCTTTTTTCTTGTCCCTTATGATAAATGGAAAATTATTGAAGAATTGCATGATCGATTCTGGAGCATCAAACACTGTCATGCCTGCAGAGATCATGAAGTCACTGGGACTAAAGGTTGATACACCTCATGGGAGATGCCAAGCTATGGACTCAAGAGAAGTGCCAGTTATTGGTACCATTAAGGCTTTGCCTTATAAATTAGCAGCATTTCTTGGCAAACAATTAACTATGAGTGTTCTTGTAGTCGACATTCCCCCTCAATATGGAATGTTGTTATCTAGAAAGTGGAGTGCCTCCATGGGAGGAAGTATTCAATGTGACTTGTCCTTTGCCACTTTTAGCATTGAAGGAGAAAAAGTGAAAGTCTCAAGGGAAGCTAGAACTCCACATATGATTGAGGAGGATGAAGAGGACAATATGAATTGTTTTGTGGACACTGACATTGGTTCTTTCCAAGTTCAGGAGAAAGAGATGCAAGAAAAGGTCAAGCTTGTCTTTCTAGCTGATGATAAAAGTAACATGGCGGAAGGTGATGTATTATGGACCCTGTATTTTGATGGAGCAAGTTCAAAGGAAGGTGCTGGAGCAGGAGTGCTATTAATATCCCCAAGTGGTAAGACTTTTAAGTTTTCTTTCACTCTTTTGTTCCCTTGCACAAATAATGTTGCTGAATATGAGGCCCTACTGATTGGTTTGAGACAAGCATCAAAACATGGGATCAAACATCTTAGGGTGATTGGTGACTCTAAGTTAATAGTTTTTCAGATTAGATCAAAGTATGCATCAAAGAATCAAAGGCTAAAACAATATAGAAATGCTGTTTGGGATGAAATTGAAGGTTTCAGTGCCTTTGGTATTGATTGGGTGGATAGAAGCCAAAACAGGATGGCTGACTTACTAGCAAACATAGCATTAAGGCCAGAGGATATTACCTTTGCAAGGATATCCAGGATTGAGTGCAAGTCTCGGCCTTCTATCCCAGACAATGTTGAGAATTGGCAAGTATTTTCTGATGATCAGGATATACTAAGGTTTTTGCAATGTGAATCTCATTTTGATGGTCAGGAGATGGATTTCAGCACTTTTGTTGACATCAGAAATGGAAAAGAGAATGTTCTTGGGAAGGAAGTTTTGCAATTAAAATCAAATAGGATCCCAAGGGGACTGGTTGCTCTTGAGAGGGCATTTGATGATAAAGAAAGGACTTGTTTTCCTAAATTTATTGATAAGATAAATGATTTGGAGGAAATAAATTTAGGAACAAGTCAAATACCCAAAAATGTTTACATAGGTAAATGTTTATCCCAAAGAACTAGGAATAATCTAATTGATCTTCTCAAAAGATTCAGACATGTCTTTGCATGGTCTTATGATGATTTGAAAGCCTATAGAGAAGATTTATTCCAGCATGAAATACCATTGAAAGAAGGAACCAAACCTTTTAGGCAAAAGTTAAGGCCTGTGACCCTACTTTGGCACCAAAAATGCAAGATGAACTCAAAAAGATGATGGGTGCTGGCATTATCAAGCCTGTCAGAAATTCTACTTGGGTGTCAAACTTGGTTCCGGTCAGGAAGAAGAATGGTGACATTAGGTTATGTGTTGATTTTAGGAATTTGAATGTCAATTCTTTGAAGGACAATTATGGTTTGCCTAATATGGAGAATATGCTGCAGAGGGTTACTGGATCAGAGTTAATGTCCATGATGGATGGTTTCTCTGGATATAATCAGGTCATGGTCAAGGAATCAGAACAATTTAAGACTGCATTCACTACCCCTTGGGGAACATACGTTTATGTTAGAATGCCTTTTGGTCTGACAAATGCAGGAGCTACTTTTCAGAGAGCTATGGATGTAGCCTTTGCAGACTTTATAAACAAATTTCTAGTGGTGTATCAAGATGATCTCACAGCATATTCAAATAAGGAAAGTCAACATTGTGAACATCTTGAAAAAAAAATTATTAGGGCCTTGGAGTATGGGATCTCTTTGAATCCAAAGAAGTGTTCTTTTGGTGTTGTGGAAGGCAAGCTCTTAGGACATATTGTGTCCAAGGATGGAGTGAGAATTGACCCTGAAAGGGTTATGGCTATAGATAAACTTTCACCACCTAGAAATGTTAAAGGAATACACTCTTTCTTTGGGCAGGTAAATTTCCTAAGGAGATTTGTTACAAATTTCGCAGAAATCAGTATCCCTATCTCTAGGATGTTGAAAAAGGAGGCAAAGATTGAGTGGAATGAAGAAGCAGATGAATCTTTTAGAAGTATCAAAAGGGCCATCAAAGATGCTCTAGTTTTAAGGACACCTGATTATGGTAAGCCCATGCAGATATTTTCTTTTGCTTCTTATCATACAGTTGCAGCAGTTTTATTACAAAAGAATTCAGATGGATATGAACAACCCATATCATTTTTTAGTAAATCCTTACAAGCAGCAGAATTGAAATATGATATTACTGAGAAACAGGCTTATGCCTTAGTCAAAGCAGTCAAGGCTTTTAGATGTTATCTTATAGGAGCTAAGGTGGTTGCTTATATTCCTAGCGCTGCAGTTAAGGATATATTGGTGCAACAAGAAGTTTCAGGAAAAAGATGTAGATGGATCAATAGGATCCAAGAATTTAATATTGATATCCAAATTACAAAATTGGTAAGAGGCTTAGGTCTTGCAAAGTTAATGGCACAAAGCAATTTAGTTGCAAATCATGTGAATGTGTTAGAAGAAGAACAAAGGCCATACATTTGTGATATGGATTATTGTGATTGGTACAAAGATGTTATTGGCTACTTGCCAAAATTGGTCCTTCCCCCCGAGATGGATGAAAATAGAAGGAGAACTATCAAGTTGCAATCTGCAAGGTATGCCATTATACATGGTAAGTTGTGGTGGAGAAGCAATGAAGGAGTATTGCTAAAATGCATAGACCATGAGAGGTCTGAGGCTCTGTTAAAGGAAATGCACCAAGGTGTATGTGGAGGACATTATATGGCAAAGACCATAGCCCACAAGATCCTTAGGTCTGGATTTTGGTGGCCTACAGTTTTTAAGGATACCCATCAGTTTGTAAGGAAGTGTGATGCATGTCAGAGATTTGCAGGAAAGTTGAAGTTTAATGGGAATTTACCACTCAGACCTGTTGTAGTTTAGGCTCCATTCCAGAAGTGGGGTATTGACTTCATTGGGGAAATTCCAAATAAGTCTAGTGGTGGACATTCTTACATACTAGTGGCAACAGACTATTTTACTAAGTGGGTTGAAGCTATCCCCACTAGAAAGGCTACTAGCAAAGTGGTGACATATTTTATGATGCAAAACATCCTTACCAGGTTTGGTTGCCCAGAGGTAATTGTGGTTGATAATGCAATGTGTTTTAGATCACAGGAATTTAGTGATTTTTGTTAGCAGTATGGGATACACATTTCATTTTCTTCTCCATATCATCCACAAGGAAATGGCCAAGCTGAGTCCAGTAATAAAAGTCTAATTAAGATTCTCAAGAGAGTGTTGGACAAGAATAAGAAAGCCTGGGACTCAAAGTTATGGTGGGCACTGTGGGCTGACAGGGTAACTGTAAAGAAGGCCATAGGTTGTGCTCCATTTGATTTGGTATATGGAATAGGTGCTAGATTACCTCAAAATAATCTATTGCAGATGTACAAGTTTATCCAAGCATATGATGAAGACTTGAATGATGAAATGAGAGTAAGAATGGATGAACTGATCCAATTGGAAGAGGTAAGGAGGGATGCACATGAAAGAAATGAGGCATTGCAGAGACAATGTAAGAATTTATTTCATAGGAGGGCCACCCAAAGAAGTTTTGAAATTGATGACCTCGTCTTGATGTGGAATGCAAGGTTGGAAGATAAGGGGAAGCATGGAAAGTTTGATCCAATTTGGTTGGGCCCTTATCTTATTGAAAGCAAATGGAGGACAGATTCTTATGTTCTGAAAGATTTAATTGGTGGTACTTTGGAATTGCCTGTTCATGGACAATTCCTAAAGTTTTACTTCTCCTGAAGTATCTTTTCCATGAGCAGTAGTTTAGGTTTTCCCTTGTACAGTCGTTTGTTTTTGCTTTTTGTGAGTCGAAGTTTTGAGTTGGTCTGCTCTTCCAGGAGATTCTAGCTTGCTCGTTGTATCTGCAGGAGATACACGTCCCCGAGTATGAGCCACTGTTAGCACTTGTAAAAAAATTTCATAGCTCTGGCACTTTTGTTCTGGTCTCTGCAGTTATTTTTAGGTCCCTGCCTTTAGCCCTGGTTCAAATTTTTGAAAACTAGCCGTTGCATGCATAACCCTTTGTCTTTACCTTGGCCTTGTTATATTTTTAAGTTACCTTTTTCGAGTCACTTAAAGTCCTAATCTGCATGTGCTAATTAAATCCTTTAAGATGTTCAGCGGTTAGGTCTTCATGTCCGGCGGGGTCCCTTTTAATTTTTCCTAAGTTTCTTCCCCCGGCGGCGTTTAATTTTCCTATAGTCCCCTGCGCCTGATATTTTTCCTTAAAGCCTAAGTCTCAGCGCTTTAATTTTTCCTATGTTTCGGCTTTAATATTTTCTTGGGCCCCTCTCTGACACCATCTCCATCTAACGGCTGTCGCTAAAGCGCAAGGGTTTTGTCAAAGGTATGCGAAGCTGTGCCTGCCGTTGATTCATTTCCATGACGTAGTCTTTCTTTTCAAGTGGGTCCACTGCCAGGTGTGCTGACTTGGCAGTATCTCATTGGTCCACGGGAGTATGAAGTGGAGTGTTGTCAGTGGGACCGGTCTTCTCAGCGTTCAGGCGGATTAAAGTTCGTTTTAATCTTGTGGCTGTCGTTATACTGTTGATATAACTTGCTCGATTTTTAATGCAGCGGTATAGCGACAGCCGTTGATTCTCCTCAAGCCTGCGGGTGGGTCCATTGACACGTTTGCACAGTTGGCGGCTTCTGGTTGGTCCATGTAGTAACACGTTGGCATGCTGTCAGTGGGACCTAGTTTCCGGATGTGTCAGTGGGTCCTGATCCTGTCAGTGAATCGGTGGACGGCGTATGATCTTGTGAGTTTTGTCAGAAACTTAAGATCTTGCGACGACCGTTGATTTTGTTTTGTGTCAGAGGGTTGTCAGGGCAGGGAGAAGATTCTTCATCCGACGGTGGGCGTGAAATCTGATAGAATCTCGGATGGGTATGCGAACTTCAAACAGCCGTTGATCTTCCAGGCGAAGGCTTAGTGGTTCTGATAAATGTTTTGGCGGTCTGACAAATTTCCAAGGCTTCACTCGTTCGCGTGAAATAGTGGTGGTTCCCTAAGTGTTTTAGCGGTTCAGCGAACAAGTGTTCGCAGAATCGCTAAACTTTCTGGCGGTTTTATAAAGTGTTTCGTGAACTGGCGGTGTCCTTTGGTCGCTAGTTCGCTAAATGTGGAACCGAGGTTATGTGTTTTCCTGTGGTCGCCAAGTCGTGGAGTTAAATGATGGGTTAAGTTTTCTTTTCACGAATTGGAAATGCATTGTCACATGGTCGCTAGAGGGTAAACCCAGGGTGGCAGTTGAGTTAAAGACTTAAGGCCCGCGAAATAAAGAGATCAGACGGTCACGACTTAAAGTTGATGGAGATTCAAATGTTGACCGCCGATTTGCTGTTAAAGCCATAAAATGACCGTTGAAGTTCAAATTCAAATTTGTAGAGGGTTTCAAGCAACAGAAGGTACCAAAATTTATGGTTTTAATGGCCGGTTTCGATTGATTTGGTGGCACTGGTTGTTGCAGACTGGTCCAAGGGTCCCTGTGGTAGGTGGCATGATGTTTTTGTACCAGGAGAAGTATGGTTTTGTGCTCGAGATATGTTTGCAGGTGGCTAATTTGATTGGTTTTCATGGCAATTCCTTGTTGTTTTGTACTGTCCTCACGGATTTTGATGATTGCAGATCCGCCTGAGATTCATTTTCTCTGGGTTGCTTATGTTTCTTCCCCTGCAATAAATTCTGATGTAGTTTTGGTTGGTTGAGTTGTTGAAACCCTAACCCTAGTCACCCGAAGCTTGATGCATCCTTTTTGAGGATTCCAAGGTGACTAGGGGTATAAGAAGAAAGATGTTTTATTTTGAAAGGGTTCTGATCTTGATTAGTTCCAGGGAGTTGTAGCAGGTGGTATCATATTGTATTAGATTGAATAGAATTTCCTTGTAGTCTTTTGCAGGTTATTGAAGTGGTTTTCTCTCTTCTCTGCTTTGAACATGTACATGATTCATTATACTTAATACAATTATTTCAAGCTTTCAAGTCTCTCCTTCGTGTCAATCTTGTGAATTCTAGATTTTCTGATCTATTGCATAGGGTTACCTTTGTATATGTTCTAGTCTTCAGTTCTTGATCTAGGATCAAGTGAAATATACTTTGGATAGGACATAGATTCACTTTGATTTGTCTACAGAAGGATATTATAAGTAGTAGATGGGCTGAAATACTTATGTTTATGGCTATGAGTCTTTGAAAATAGTTGGTTCATGTTTCAATGTCTGTATTTGAGATTTGCCCAATGGATAAAGGCACTGATTAGAGATTAGTATATTCAGTCGAGTTCAATGCTGGATTGGCCCTTGCTTACCTCTTTCCATCTCTAGATATCAACACTTTCCAAGTTTTAATTGTATTTGGTTGATAGTAGTAATACCCTATAGTAATGGAGAGTCAATGAATGTGAGGTTAGCATTTAGCACTTTCTTACTATTCGATCTGTTGTTTAGACCCAGTCTTTGGTGTGTGAAGTATAGTTTTCACTGGGTTAGGTGCACCCGCCTTGGTTTTGCAGAGCCAGAAGTGAAGAGGGCAGTCTTGTCCCTATAATTGGTCCAGTTGCCCTAAGATCCTTATACATTTTGGAACTAACCAATCCTAAAATCAACCTGAGGGTATATTGGCAGCCTAAGAGCATAAGCATTCATTTTGAACACCAACACCACCCTCCATAACTTGCCTCTTGAAATTAGCAATATCATCCTTTGGAAATTATGTTAACTTAATATCAACATTCTAGAACAAAATTATATGTTCAGAAAGAAAATTTAAAAAAATACAGGAACTAGGAACCCAAATTATTTAATTTTCTCTTCAAGTTTGCTCCAATTTGTTCAAGGATGTTCAAAGGATGCAAAAATGTTGTGTGAGGAGGATTCATAGGTGTGGGGGTCTCAAAAGAAGTTTTATTGACATGTCTAACATATTTTTTGTGTTTTTTACCTTGTCCCCCTATGAAGCACATGTCCAATGAGTTTTGGCATCAGACTTGCATCCTCCCATCCAAACTCTCTTGCTTCTACTACATCTACAACCTCCACAGTAATAAGAAAATAAAACAACTGATCTAGAAACTCAAATTCCTTAAAATTTCTATTCAAGCCTACTCCAATTTTTTCAAGGATGTTCAAAGGATGTAAAAATGTTATCTAAGGAAGATGTGTAGGCATGGAGGTTTAAAAAAAGATTTGTCATCATGTTTCAACATAATTTTGTGTTTTCACCTCGTCCCCCTATGAATCACACACCCAATGAGTATTGGCATCAGACTTCTATCCTCCCATCCAAACTCTCTTGCTTTTACTACATCTACAACCTTCATAGCTTTCCTCTCAAAATTATATTTACAAACTTAATATTAACATTCTAGAACATATTTACATGATTTGTAAAAACAATAAAAATTAAAATAAAAAGAACTAGCTTTGAAAGCCAAATTCCTTTAACTTTCTCTTCACTCTAATTTGATCAAAGAAAGCAAAAATGTTGTGTGAGCAAGATCTATGGGCACAAGGGTTTTAAAAAGAAAAAAATTCAGCATTTTTCAATGTAATTTCTATGGTAAATCAGTATTGAACACAGACTAATGTGATCTGAAAAACGTGCAATACTGAGAGGGGGAGGGGGTGAATCAGTATTGAACACAGACTAATGTAAATAGGAAGCAGAATTCAACAAACACACGACAAAGAACACAAGACATGCAGAATTATCTCGTGGAAACCCAAGACGGGAAAAACCACGGCATCACTAGTCCAATGGGAAACTACCCGTTACAGCTGAGAGCTACAACTCTCCTCTTTAACACAGCTAATCAGGCTACAACTTGACCCCGAAGGCTGCAACCTTCTCTTGAGATTTGTTTAGCTAGAACGAAAATAAACACTATGTCTTCACAGCAGCATGAAGACGCTTGATTGCAAATATCCTCAATACAAAAATTGACAGACTGAAGGAATAATCAGATTTTGCAAAACTTCAAGGCTTACAACAAATAGATTGTGCCACTCTGTGATACTGCGGATGATCTTCTTCAAGCCCTGTTACAAAACTGAAGCTCACTGTCGCTCTAACTAAATACACTCTGTCCTCAGACGAATTAGAAGGACTTGATACAGCCTGTACTCATTAGTGACATCAAAATACTTTACCAGTCTCCATTCCATGCACAGGTCATTCCCAGCTTGCACATCTAAAGACACATACTCACTGTCTCCATCTACTTTCCTCACCACATGCATGTTGCTGCATAAAATTCTCTTTTGGTATCGTGCTAATGTCTATCCCTCACCACTTTTTCGCTGTCATAGCCCTACCAAAAACAAACATTGCTAACATCATGCTTCACTTGTTCCTTACTGTATCATTCACTTGCGTTTTTGAATAACTTCAATGCTGCGCAATCCCTACCGGTCACACCTCATAGTCTTGAAAATGTTACAGCACCCGCAATCTCAAGAAACCAGTCGCTATGCTTAGAAAACCTTCTTCACAGTGATACCACCCACACTCTGCTATCGCATCCTCTTCTCAAAGACAACTTCTCTCCTTTCGACTACCCTCCTAACCGCTTAATCATTTCACTGCAGAGCCGTTAATTTTTTCTCACATACCTGTTTTCCTTTTTTTTAAACTCTTTTAAGATGAATTGAGAGTTCACGGGAACTTGTGCTGAAAGCATTACACACTCAGCAAACTTCTCAAAAATGTCCAATGATTGATCTTTCTTTTATTACCAATCCCGCAAATCGCATCAGTCAATTAGCTACAGAACTCCGTAAGCAACAACTGTTGACACTTCCTTCAAAACGTTTTTCTTCACCTGTAGCAGTCGCAACTGGCATTTACACAGGCTATCTTTTTCATATGTTATTTTTCATTGCCTTGTCTTTCCGCACTCACACTCCCTATGGCATCCCATCTGGGTGTCAATTGAAACAGTTTTTTAACCAATTGCACATGTGTCACGTTGTATCTTTTTGTAATCGGCTCTGCATCTTTTGCTGCTACAGTTTGGTTATGTTGACATCCAAGCATATATCCTCTGGTTTGTTCGATGCATATATCATCACCATACGTTCCTTTTTACCCACCCGACAGTTCTCTGCAATCATTCTTTTCAGAGACGATACTACACATGGCTTCAATCTCCTGTCGTTTTACATCTCCTGCATAGTAAAGAAACGTTCGAAGGCTTTCCTTATCATAGTAAACGTGGCAAAACACACTGCCATCTTCGCAGAAACACCTCCACTCTGCAAGCCACTTGGAATAAACATTTTGTCACTATATGCTATCGAGTGTGTTACCAGTTGTCACTACTGCACAACTGGATGCAGTAGAAGCAGAGAACCATCTTATGACTAAGCCCCAACACGATGAAGCTTAGAGATAGTTCCCAAGGAATAGGCACTTGTCCATTTGATCTGCAGACTTGAGTGTTTGACACACACAGCATACACAGGCACGCACCAGCAGCAAGAGTTCATCAATGACAGAAAAACTAACAGTATCCTCCAATTCAATGTCTTCTACATTTGCTATATCTACACCTTTCATTGGTTAACTCTCAAAATTAGAAATATTGTCCCCAACAAATAATGTTTACAAAATTAATACTAACATTTTAAAACAAATTTAATTGATTAAAAAAAAAGAATAAGATACAACTAACCTAGAAACCCAAACTCCTCAAATTTTCTCTTCAACTCACTCCAATTCACTCAAGATGCAAAAATGCAATGTGAGGAAGATGTGTGGCACAAGGGCTCAAAAATAAGTATTTCAACATTTTTTAACCTAATTTCCATGTTACTTACCTCATTGCTTGTGAAACCCACATCCAGTGAGTTGTGGCATCCAACTCATGAGTACTCACATGAGTTTGATGTTGAAACTGTTAAATTTAAGTAATCAGATCTAAATTAAAATCAGAACAGTAATTTAACCAAGTCAAAATAGGAAGACACAAAAGACAACACAATTTACCTTGGAAAAACTCTAGGAGGAAAAACCCAACATTCAGATCCAATTAATTATTGCTTCTCAAATTGACTCACAATAACACGCAGTGGATTTGATGAGGATCCCCGCTCCACGAAGCAAATCAAATGTAGAAGATTGATTCAATAGGATAGTCCGGATTTGTCTACTCAATCAGATCTTTGCCTTGTGTATGCATGCCCCGATGTGAGTAATGCAACACTGTGTCTATGTGGCCTGATGTGTGCCCAGCTAAATCAAATCTTAGGCATATACTTGATGATGAAGTTCGCTGCTTGCTGGATCACACATGCTCGGATTGCTTCATGAATATGCTGATGATAAGAAATAGTAGCCTAGGACTTTGATCATGCCACCAAACACTTGCTGTTGAAAGCAAATCACAGTGGACAATATGTGTTTGCTGTTGGAGCAGATCATATCAGAGGGAATTCGCTTATGGAGCAGATAGATTTTGCTGGTATGAAGTGTTGTGTTATTTCCAATATCCAAAGGCCTCATTTATATGAGGTAGTAATAATTACAAGGCAAGGTCGACCTTCAAGGCCGACCTTGAATTACTAAAATTTGGCACCAATAATTTGGGCCCATAATTATTTATTCTTTATTTAATTTAAATGATTAATTTATTATATTTTAATTCTCCTAATTAACACTTCCTCTTAGCTAGGGAGGATTCTAGCACTTATCATGGACACCTTCCATGACTTTCCATCATGCATACCCGTAGGATGGATCCACCTTACATTGACCTTACATTGCCCGCAGAGGGTGATTAAAACTTTGCCATCTAACATTGCCCGCAAAGGGTGGTCTTAAAAAAATTAATTACATTGCCACCTTCCATTGCCCGCAGAGGGTGGACTTCAATTACAACACCACCTTGCATTGCCCGCAGAAGGCGGTCTTACATATCTTCTCTCAAAGAAGATTCAAAATACAATTAATACAATGTCCACCTTGCATTTCCCATAGAGGGTGGAAAATAAAAATACATAGTCAAGATCTATTAAGCTGAGACTCCCTCTCAGCAAAAGCAGGTATCTTTACAAGTCCAAGCCTTTCACGAAAGTATTCAAACTTAACCCTATTAAGTGGCTTGGTAAGAATAACTGCCACTTGTTCATCAATGTTGATGTACTTCAGCTGGATGACACCTCTCTACACCATATCTCGAATGAAGTGATAATGAGTTTCCACATGCTTTGATTTGTCATGGAACACAGGATTGACAAACATCTTTATACAACTCTGATTATCACAATGAATAGTGGTAGGATCCAATGGTTGTCCAAACAACCCAGAAAGAAGCTTACGAAGCCACACTGCTTCCCTTGAAGCAACACTTGCTGCAATGTACTCAACTTCAGCTGTACTCAAGGCAACTAAGGACTGCTTCCTGCTGACCTAGGAGATCATGACAGATCCCAAATTGAAACATAAACCCGAAGTGCTCTTCTTTCCGATGACATCACCTGCTCAATCTGAGTCACAATATCCTTCCAAGGTAATCATGTTGGAAGAGTACTTCAGCCCATAGGCAATTGTGCTACGTAGATACCTCAAGATGTGTTTAGTAGTAACAAGATGAACATGCTTAGGTTTGTTCATGAACTGGCCGAGAGCACTAACAACATAGCATATGTCCGATCTATTATTAACTAAATACATCAAGGACCTGATCAATTGCCTGTATTCTGTAGCATCTGCAAAATCAGAATTTTCTGCACATGCACTCAACTCTTTCAGATTAGTCTCCATGAGAGTAGACATAGGTTTGCAATCCAACATGCCAAATCTTTTCAAAATGTCTATGGTATATTTTCCTTGACTTAACATGATTTCATTAGACCCTTGCCAAACTTCTAAGCCAAGAAAATAATGCATGTCCTAAATCTTTCATTTCAAATTCAGAAGTTAACTCCTTACATCTAATGATTAGATCTTCTTTTCCAGTTAAAAATAGGTCATCAACATATAAGACCAAAATCAACATCTTATCGTTAAGAACTTTGAAATAAAAGTTAGGATTAACATTATTCTTACAAAATCCTAAGTCTGTCAAATACTTATCAATTCTTTCATACCATGCACAAGAAGCTTGTTTCAAACCATAGAAAGTTTTCTTCAACCTGCACACATGAGTTTCTTTCTTGTGGATCTCATATCCTTCAAGTTGTTCAATATAGACTTCTTCTTCAATGACACCATTGAGAAAAACAGTCTTGACGTCCATTTGATGTAATTTTCAATCTTTAGCTGCAACAATGGCTATAATAGACCTGAGTGAAGTATATCTAGCTACAGGAGCAAAAGTTTCTTCATAATCTATACCTTCCTTTTGAGAACAACTACGAGCTACAAATCTAGCTTTAAATTTCTCAATACTACCATCAACAAAATGCTTAATTTTAAATAACCATTTAGAGGATACAACCAACTTACCTTTGGATCTAGGCACAATCTCCCATACCTGATTCTTGATGATGGACTCGTATTCTTCATCCATAGCATTCTTCCACTCAAGTTGATCCATAGCTTCCTTTGCATTGGCGGGTTCACTCTCAGTAAGGTTGCACATTAAAGCCACATAGTTGGAGAAGGCTTGAGGCCTCCTACTTTCTCGGAAAGTGCCAGGAGGAGCAGCAAAACGTTCAGCCTCTTGAATCGTGTTCCTCATCAAAAGTGGTATTTTCTTGCTTATGGTGATGTTGCTAGGTCCATCTGTGGGGACTAAAGGTTCATCATGACTAATCGGATCGGGAGGACCTGAAAACTCTCTCTGAAACTCAACATCGTCATCAACATTCATCTCATGATTTTCGTTAGTAACATTTTCATCTTCAATCAAAGAACTTGTAGATTTTCTTAATGCAATATTTTCTTCAAAAGTAACATCTCTACTTACCTCAATATATCTTTGACCTGGAATATAGATTCTAAAAACCAACAAGTATGCCTTTCTTACCAGATGGTTCCAATTTGGTTCTTTTCTCCTTGGGGATGTGATTGTAACCATGCATTTGAGAGCTCCATCAGAGTTATATATGAGCATTGATGTGGTTGGAAGGTTTCACAGTGGTGGGTTTTTTCTGTTATAGTTGTTTGGATGTCAATTAACTTAGTGAGATGTCAATGAAGGTCTTAATGAGGTAGGTAGTAAGACTTTAGAGCTAGTGGCTTGAGGGGATTTGATCCCCTTGTTTTTGAGTTTTCATTTACATTGTTCTTGTCTAGGTCAACCTTTGTACTATGAATATTTTTGTGCTATGTTTATCTCTTTTTGTTGTTTAGTCATCTTCTCCATTGTTGATTGGTTTAAACCATAGTTGAAAAACTCGAACTTGGCAAAAACTCACCAAGGCACGAAAAAAGAACCCAGCAAAAATTCAGAGAAAACTCGACAACTTAAAAAATTGCTTAAATTTAAATAGAAACAGTTTTTTTTTGCAAAATTCAATGAGGAGATGCATCTAATGAGTCAGTAAATGAGTAAACAAAAGAAACAAGCTGAGTCTAGATATATTTACATGCAAATGGGGTACAAAATGACATCCTCATGTGGAATGTTGATGGCTGGTAGCCTAATAGTTTGAAGTAAAATTAAAGTAGCAAATTGTCTTTGTAAAACTATAAGTAAATACATCATCAAAACAGCTTACATCTTCCTCTTCCCAGCTCCAGTAAAAATTAGGGGAGAGGAAGAGGGTCTAGTCCTAGGAGTCCACTGTGGTTGTGCCTCCTCCCTCGGCACGAGTAACTATGGCTTGACCTCCATCCTAGAAATAATGGTGTTAAATCTTGTTCATTAGACTCTAAAGCAATAAAGGAGATAAAACAGTGTTCCGCCCGTTGGGGACAAGGGGACAGGGGGGGACTCAATAAAGTGGGTATAAAAACATCAACTTGATTCGATGCAATTTCCCCATCAATTTCTTCTTTAGGTCTAGGAGCGGCAGCCCCTAGTGGGACCAAATCTGCTCCAAATCGACTAAAATGCTTGCAAATGACCTTGCATAAGCTTGGGAGGGTGTTTTGTGGCTTGAGCAGCAAACAAGAACTCAAAAAAACCAAATGAAACTTTAAGTTTGACGTCAAAATCCTTATATGCTGCTGTGACCAAGAATTTGGCTCGGATCCAAAGACTCGGCAAGTTTTTCCAAAAACTTGGTGAGTTTTTTGCAAGTTTTTTTGGCAAGAAAAAATCGTAATAACTCACTGAGCAGAAAAACTGGCGAGTTTTTCTCTACTCGGCAAGTTTTCTGTGAATTTTTCTTCTATGGTTTAAGCAACCCCTTGTTAAGAGCTTTACTACTGTCATATGCAAGTTTTACTTCTAAGTAACTAGTTCAGTATTTCATTGGTTGGAGCACTCAAGATTTGTTTTAAGAAAGTGAGCAGAATATTAATGCTATCTACACTCACTTGCTATCGTGATTGGGGATTGGAAACTCTTGCAGGGCCAAGCACACCCATGTGACTAATTTCTATTGATTTTAGTAGAGCTTTTGCCTTTCTATATATCAGATATAAAACAAAGTTGTCTTTTACCAAATATGCAGACAAAAGTAGACTCTTTGAGATGTTTTAATCATATAGGTTTTTGCAATCTCTTATATAACAATTCATGCATCAGAAAATGAAAATTAAAAGCAACATTAATATATACAAAGAATTATGACAGTAGATTTTAATGGTCAAACAACAAAGTTTTATGGCTCAACTCTTTATTTATTAATATGATTAATTTTGAAAAACTGCATATACATTTACTTACCTCAAGGCATGCAATCTTGAACTCATGAGGAGCCCTTCGTATCACTGAAAACAATATCAAAAAGAGAATCTCATTCAACATAATCCTGAGGGTTTTTGAATTAATGTCAATTATTCCATAGGCATTAATGATCTTGACATTTGTTCTGATGATTTTTGAACAAAAATTAGAAGCTAGTTAAGGAGAGTAGAAAATTTAAGCTCCAAATATGGTTGATTTAAAAAACACAAGGCATTTCTGAAAAAGAATTAAGCCCACAACACTTGAACTCGTTTCAAGAAACCAAGTGGTAAGCACCACTTAATATTAACAAAATAAAGATAGTTTATAAGGTGACATTCAAAAGTTGCTATACACAAAACTATTATAATCAATGCAGTTAAATAGTTTTAGAGAAATCAGCATTAAATCCCTAGAGTACAAAACTGCTATATTCACTGCATTTGAATAAATGGTTTATAAGAAATTAGCACAAAATCACTAGCATGCAGACCTCCACAAACATTATTTAAGCATCTAAACCATGTCTAGAAGAATATAAACCTTACAATAATCATTTGCACACCAAGCCTCTCAAGTATTTCAAAATTACATGTTTTCGTATGGGATTAGCTGTGTTGCCAAATCCCACCAAATTTGGGTAAGGTAATATTTTTGAGAGGCGGCTTTTGTAAGTTCAGAAAAATCAGTTATTAACATTTTATGTCTTCTACACAACATACCTAGATAATGGCCTATAATCATTGATATCAACAACATATGTATGACAGTTTAATTGCTTTTAAATTAATTTTGAAGAACATAACTACCTCCTTAAGTGAATCAATCTACCAACTTTACGGAAGGCATGGAAAACATTTATTCAATCAGTATTTATTGAATTGAACACAAAATATATCAAATTCAGTTCATGAAGAATGCAAAATGAATTCCCCTAGAGGAGGTCACTGAACGATGGTCTAAACAATCAGTGCACTATTATTTATGAATACAAACAAACATATCTCAGAGGGATCACCGTGAATTTACATGCTAGGTTATACATTTTGCATTATTCTTTGTCAAAAGGAATATTTTTTAAATTTGGAAAGATTTTTGTTCAAACAAATTTGAATGCAAATCCTATCAAATGTTAAACTTGAAGACAATAAAATCAAGCTATAGAAGCAAACTAAATACCACTCAAGTTGTGGAAGTCCTTCACGCAATGGATGAGGTGCATCCATGTTAGGTATATTACTATGTTTCACCAAGTTTCTGGGACAAATCGGGGTACACATTTCAGGGACAGATGTTTTGGGCCATTTTAGGGGATGACAGGGGATGGCAAAGGGGACAGTTGTTAAGAACAGGGAAATTTTTTAAAATATTGGGAAATTTCAAATAGTCGTGTGATAGTATTGACAAGGGATTCATAATAGATATTAAAGATCCTTAATGCATAATATTAAAGTTTAATTGAGAATTCACATGGGAGTTCAGTTCAAAAAGATTGAGCAAAAAAGATTTCCGTTTTCCAGACTTTTCTGTTCATAAAAGTTTGACTCCAGTTATGTAAAGTACTTCGGAATTTTGGTCAGTATAAATTTCCTCTCTCAAAATTCAGTTTTTATATTTTGAAGTTCATATCTCTATTTTTGGAAATACAGATCAAACCAGTGCATTAAGTTTCTGTATAGTGGCAGATTTTTTAATCTTGGACACAATTTTAGTACAAGCATCTTTAAAAATTTAAAACCAATATTTTCCACAGCCATACAAAGGTAAGCCCGAAAATCGTAAAATAGAGAACAACCATTTTGGCAATATGCTGCAAATATAGGTGAATTTAGATGAGCATTGACATCCAATCTGAGATCAAGTTTAACAGAGTAGCAAAAAAAATTGGGCCAAGATACGTTGAATTTGTTAAATAGAGCAGTAAGGCTGAAAAGGATTGCCAAAAATCATAATCTTTGTCAATAAATATAAAAGTTAAAACCAACCTTGTCGAGTGGAATTGCGACAGATAATTCAAATTACTATTTGTTCAAATAACGATTCTGATTGGGAATATCAATTGCCTGTTGAAACAAAGTTAAAAACTCTTAAACAAGACATTCTTCATTCAAGGTAAACGTAATGGTGGCAATCAGACAACTAAATACTAAGCAAATATCTATTAGATTGCATCTAGATATTAAGAACTGTCACTGCTTAATATAAGCTTTTTAAGGGTGAATTCAATTGAAACTCGGTGAGTATTTCAAAGTGGAAATGAAACATTATCATCCAAAATATTTGATCTTAGGTGGAAGAATTCATACATTTGCAAATTTAACATATGAAACTATAAACCATACTTTTGATTGGCAAGGGAACTGATATTTAAAAATTGAGTGGCTTTTTCCACAGGAATGGTTGGCTGTCAGTGGGACAGGCCCCAGGTCCTGGGCACAGCTGCCTGTCCCCACACACATTGCGACAATTCCAGGATGCTAAGTCAGTTTTTTTTGTAGGAAATAGTGGAGAAAACATTTCTATGGTGTCCCCATTTCCTCACAACAACCCTGGTATGGGAATGGGTCTGAAAATGCTGGCAACACATCCGTATGGAATGTAGATATATTATGATGCAAAGGACAGAATAAAAAGAGTCTACTGCAGTTATATGTGGAGGCAAGAAGCTAAGATATAGGCCTTTATAAGGATACTATCAACAATAGAGACCAACATCATCTTCATAAATCTCTCAATGCAACTGGATTGTGTAAGGTCTATACTTGCTAATGGCAGATGTTTCCAGACCTAGAATGTTGAAGTCTTCTTTGAATTTGAAACTTAATTCCAATCAAGCAAGGCTATGTTGCCAAGCATCTTACTAAATCCTAAAATTTCATGTCTTTAAGATTCATTTTCAGACTTGAAATCTAAACATTTATAGTTCAATCTTGATTTGTCTTTTTCTTAATTTGAATAATGTATTTAGCCCAATCATACAATTGGATGACTTCGGTGGTCAAGCTCCAGAGCTTCTGCAAAATGCTAAGAACCAAGCACGCAGTGGTTCTGGATGTGAGTGTAATGGAATGTTTTTGAGGTATACACCAAAAAACAAAAACATGGATAAAAATTTAATGTTTCCACACTATATGTTTTAACTCTTCAAATAATAGTTGGACAGAAGGGTAGATCAACAAGAAGCCCCAGTTTAGAGAAAAAGACTTGATTTGGTTGGATGCAGATCCAGAGAGATTTGGATTGCTACTCAACACAAGCATCTCAATTATACTAGATTAAAAAATCCAAGTTCCTGAGCAGTGCTTTTCAACTTGATGCAACTTATTTCATGCTATGGAGATAACAGTTCAAGGACTTTGAGTCATGCATATGATATGAACTTTTATATTGAACCACAGTATATGTTTGTGCCTAATTCCATTTTGAGGTACATCTGACTATCTAGTGCTTGCTATGACACAAAGTTGTGCCTATTTTGATATGTACAACAATTATTTGTCATGGAAGAAAAATTCATTATTGTTTTTAATCTTTTGTCTGCAAAACCTGCACAATTGAGGATATACAACATGTCGAAACCATTTCTAAAAAAAAATCACTTGCCTTCTCGATACAAAGATGGGAATAGTCCATCAGGAGAGATCACTATAGGACCATCAGGTAAGGCCTTACCATCCTGCAACACGAAGGCATGTATAAAGATTAGGAGGAAACATAAAAAAACAGAAACTACAGGCAATAAGTTCATTATAAAATACACTTGACATGTGCAGAGGTACCTGCTTAATATTGAGAAGAAACTGCCTTGTAAGGTATGCCTGAGCAATTGCACGAGCACTAAGGAACATCAACTGGTATCCATTATCCTGAAAGCATTTCATGTCAAAATAATTCATTACGAGAGATTTGGGCAGAATATATAGAAGCCAAATGGAAATTTTGCACATGCAATAACACTTTGCTTCTATTATTCTTTTGTTCAATACATATTACTTTTTTTCTAGGATTCACACCTCCTAAATTATAGGAGAGCTCCTATAACCACTTGTAGAAAACACTCACAAAAATAAGCAAACTCCTAACAAACCTAAACAAACTAAAAACCTATCCTAAACAAACTATCCAGCCTAATTATCAGTATTTTATCAAAAACACTCAATATGCGTAGGGACATGCACATCTACTCAAGATACTGATAAACAATATTGGAACTTGCTTCACTATATGATTGACCTTATTGGACTTTATCCAAGAATAGGGACAAACACATTTATCCGTGGAACCAAGAATAGGACAAACACATCTTCTTGTGGTCACAAAATTTGGCGAAAGAGAAACAGTTCTGTCCGACACCAACATCATGAACAGGGACACACACTTCTACTGAAAACAATAATGATTTGGGACACAAACATCCAATCATAAATACCAACTTCTATGAATTGGGACAAACACATACAATCGCAACATCATTACAGATCACTGCCATCTTGATCACAAATGATCTGAGATGATAAGGTTGCTGTTTGGAAACCTCTTGGCTTTAGTCATTTTGACACAATGTTTGGCCACTAATACAATTTCCTGACCCCATCATTAGTGCCTAATGAGAGGTTGTCGATTGTCCTCCAACCTCCTATGCCTCAGTCTTCCAATTACTTTGCTACTTACTAGGAGAAATTGGCTTTTAAGCACAGTTTTAGGTTATCCCCCTCAAGATGGACATCGTGTACAAGCAATAGTGCCTCCGGTTACAATTGAGGCAATTTTTATTCTAATTAATTTTAAGGCCTTTTAGATTTTGGTAGACATTTTTATGACACAACAATTAACAAATTCTGAAAATGGACCTTATTTGGAACAAAATAAAGACTTGACTTTGACTTGTTTCTTAGACTGACAAAATATTTTTATAAAAACTAATTATATATTTTGAGACACAAATCCAACAATGAACAATTTAACTTCAATTTAAAAGATATTGGACAATCTATCAGTTTCTTGTCTGAACTCTACCCAGTACTTCAACTGGCAAGATGCCTCCAATGCACAATATTGGTCTTGGAAGCTTTAAGGTTTGTAATATGTTTGCCTACGACATAGGGTTCTCTTGTGAGACATACATCCAAAGGTAATCTTCACAATCAGACCTATTATTTAACTTGAACAGGTACACAACCCACACGTTGCTTTGACACCATAATCTAAAGTAACAAAACAAAAAATGAATTGCATTTGATAAATACATAGATATCCTCTTTGAAAGTAAGATTTGAATGGGCATATTTTCACTTCATGCACACACACAAGTTTGTGTTCAATGCAAAAGTCAATGTCTCAAGAACCTCTAGAATGCTTTAACCTTTACTTGAGTAATAGCATTGCATACCAGTTTCCTTTTTATGCCTTGGATCCAAAGTTGATTACACTTTCATCTCAGTAATTATTGGTGTTGGAAGCCTCAATTGGATTGCAATGCAACTCCTCTTTGCAGCAAATCCCATTAGCTCATGGGCTAGCATAGTATAAACTTTATGTTCTCTCTTGTAATACGATTCAGTTGTTGACTTCTCATCTGCAAAATCTTTGTATTTAATGTTGCATCAGCGAGCGGTATGAACTTCTTTAACCAAATTTGTTAAATTAAGCATATGAGAAAACATGCTTGCCATGACAATAGAATCCCTAGAATCCAAACTCCTTAATATCTTTTCCAACTCTTCTAGTTTGCCAAGATTGCCCTTTTCCTCATACTCAATAGAGAGTTCATGGTAGTCTTGTACCATCTCCTTGTCCTCTTCAGGGGTATCTTGCAATTCAGATTGTGCTCCTTGACTAAAATTAAATCCTCGAATAACTATTCTTCACCTATAGGAAAGGATACAATATAAACCACCTAGGAACCCTAGGACACATTTTATGAAATCGATTTGCGACTAAACACACTAGCAATGTTTGTTCTAAGAAGCTCTATCTTTAAGCACATCAACATTAATCACCACCAATCACCTCTTTGTATGGTTGTAGGGGAAGTTGGTAGTGAAGTTAATGACTCACAAAGAGGCAACAAAATCCTTGAAAACTATTGGAAACAATTGATATCCATCTACATGTTGCAAGGTGTGCGCCCTTGGTCTCCTTGTGCTGCGCAGCGCTCAAGTTTGTGACATGGCTTAACCGCCTCCTGTGGATTCTATAAGTCTAGTGGTTGTATTGGGCATTGACAGGTCAAGCTTTTGGTGCAACGGCAATCACACTTGTAACACTACAAAACTTCTAAACCTCTTTGATACCATAAGAAAGAGGAAAATTTTATAGAAGCCAAACAAATTTTTTTGCACATGTAATAACACTTCGCGTCTGTTCTTCTCAACAAATATTACTTATATATAGGATTCACACTTCCTATATAATAGGAGAGCTCCTATAACCACTTGCAACTATCACTCACAAAAATAAGCAAACACTTGACAAGGCCAAACAACTGCAAACTAGACACGTAAATGATGTAATATTCCTAACATTTATAACATGTAGGATTAACACTTTCTTGTTTAGAACATTAGATTCTATGATGTGCTTTAGGGCTAAACGATAAAACAAAACCGAAGAACATGATAGCAACAAAAACTTGCTTTCTATTAAAACATGGAAATTATTAGACATAAGATTTCCTTAGTCCATGAAATAAGAAAATAAGATTCTCCAAGAGATCATGTAAAAAGTTTTACCTCAACATTTCAGATCTCACTGCTTGACCCATCATTGGGATAAAAAGATGTGTAGATTGCACATTAAATCTGCTTATATAGATAACTTTAGTGAAGGATAGTGATGCCTCTTTGGGGAGGTAAAAATATTGAACGAAAACAAGTCATTGCCTTATTGATTACTTTTGACCACTACTCTGCAAATATAAAAAAGTTAAAAAGAAACAGTCATTAACTTATCAATTAGATTAACCTACTTATTCATAATGATCAAACACCACTACTCATGAAAAGATGAGTGGTTATTAACTATTAATAATTAGTAGGAACCCCAACAGGTTCTAACTCTAACAAACCCCGAATTGCTTCACTTTTTAGATGTTTGACATTTTGTCAAACACTTTGCATGCAAACTAATAAAGCTGGTTTCACCAATAATCTGATTTTAAATGTGATAGACTTGCAAACAACTATGAAATACCATTCAAATTTGTTTAATATTCAACATGACATTTTGTCAAATGCTTGGCAATTCACAAGAAGCTGAAATATATATACAATGATAATCAAATGCATTGAGAATTTATTAATTGCAATAAATAAAAACCTTGATCAATCACATGCATTCTCAATATGCCCCAATTTGCATCGCAGCCTTTTGGAAATGTGTGTACACTAACGCCAAGGCCTGCAGTTTAATATTGGAGGCTCTTTCCACACCAAACGGACCCCCACACTGCCAAACTCAACCCCTCAAACTGAACCGCTGCCTCCCATATATATGCTGTGGCCTGTAGGTAAATTGCTGCTCCTTCATCACCAAACATAGGCCTTCAATTGGCTGTGATCTGCATTAAACTATCCTCTTTTCTTTATACAATAGTTCTGATATTAATTGGGCTGCCAATTCCTTTTATCACTGCAAACTGTTCTGGTAAATAATGAAGCATTCAAACCCTTAATTCTGCAACAATAAATACATTCTTGGCCTCTGGATGAAGCCAATGCCTGGGATAATTCATTGGGTGTTAGACCAATTCACTATGCTAAAAAACTTAGAAGAATTCACAATTCTTCAAGCTTGAAATCTGAAACCCTTGTTTCAATTTCTTCTCCCCACAAACAAAAGCAAATGCACAAGTCATGAATGAATTTCATCTCTCCTCTATTGGCTTTCTATAATTCACAAGAAGAAATCAATCATGGCTTCTTCAATACACTTCTCATGACTTATAAAATACATAGATTTTGTTGCACTTGCTTTTGATGTATTTGAAATATAATATTTAATTATATTTCCCTCCATTAGGTGCACAACAAAATAATATAAAGTATATTTTAATAATCACTTATATCTCCCTTTAAACTGACACCTTTACATTAATCCTCATATGCACTTTATAATTTGACTTCATGATCATTAAATAACCCCTTTTAATAATAAAGTCAGATAACATTTAATGATGTGCACTTTTAATTAATTATTAATAAAGTATTACTTTATTAATAATTGAAATGTCACAACTCCAAAGATACTCATTAGTTCACGATTCTGTTAGAACCATGAGTTAACCCACTGCATTTACTGCTAATCAAGGTGCCTTTCTAAAAATAGAAAGGGTCCATCTCTATCAACCCTTGATTTACAATAAATAGTAAATCCCTGAATACCAAATCAAAAAAAGTGCCAAAGGTCATCACTACAATTGAGGTCGATCCAGGTGCCCTGCCAAATATAGAAATGTTGGATGACTTACAATAAATAGTAAGTGTTCCAAACTGAACCAAACGAAGAGCAAATCCTGAATGCTTTTGTACTCCGGAAGGGAAAGAGCCTCTTGTTCTGCCAACAAGGAACCCTCTAACCATCTGACAAAGTCTACGAGGGGCAATGATAGGCTAATCCAAACAAACTTTGATGCTCGCAGAAATGGGGCACATTACATAATTAGTCTCCATGAATGGTTTAAAGTTTAAATTCAATCTCTCATCTCTATTCAAAGCTTTTATTTTCAAACATTATTTATATAGATTTTTCTTATCTGTCCTCAACATCCTAGAATTTTCTTTTTCTATCCTGGAAATGCATCCCTATTTGTGCCTTGAAAACTAGGAGAAACATAGCTTTTTCCTCAAATCCAAAAGATTTCTTGGCACCCTCAACCTACAGTAACAGTTGGGTGAGTGAAATCCCTAAAAGTACCACAGCACACCAAATTTTAAGCTATGATTTTACATTAAAATTAAAGTGCATTTTACAAATCAAACCAGTTACCACAAAATCACAAAGCATAGCCCTTGGTGTATATAGGGATTTGATTCTCACTTCTTTTCCTTGCTTGTCTTATGAGGGTTGATAATCTCCTAATGATCTTCCACACATATATATCATGAGAACTTACTATCACATTGTTGGCTAAAAATTTTGTAAGTCGCTAAGACTACACCTTACAAAATTGTAACTTTAGGCAACGGTATAGTGAGATAAATCTCTCCTCTCAGCAATAGGGGAGGCTCCCTTCTTACCGTAGGTGGTTTCAACAGGATTTCAACTGGAATGAAATAAGGATAATACTTCTAATCTTTTCCTCTTCTTTCAGGAAAAGATCTGCAGATAAACACAACTTATGAACTCTACAAAGATTACCTACTGCTACGATAATACCGGTGACTTAGTAATTGATGTAAGAACAACTCCTAAGGTAGCAGTTATTAATATATTTGGTGAATTAAGAGCAAGGGCCCAAAGTCTATTGCGATTAATCATATTTTGAAACAGCGAGAATCAATAGTGAGGCTCAAAGTCTTTCATTAATGATTCTGAAAATAAAAGGAAAATACTTAAAATTGAAGCTCAAAGTCTTCAACTCTCAGTATTTGCAGCCACTACTATTATAGCAATTCCCCTCCTGTAGCTCAAAGTCTCGCAAAAGATGAATTGAAACCTCCAATGATGTATACAAGTTTAGCTTTAGAAATGAATTCAAGAAAGATTGAACAATGCAATGTAAGAAAACATCATTCAATCTCAAGATCTACAACACAAAGTCTGAAGAATCTTGTTCCTTTTATTCACTTTTGATAACTCATACAATGAAACACAAAGTTTTCATCACCTAAGTTCTCAAGTATAGCCTTGCTTGCTTCAACAAAAGATAAAAATATTTACAAAGAACTCTCTTCCTTATATAGGAAAACAAAAGAGAGAAAAGTGGAGAGAAAAGGGGAAACCCTTAACCACTTTGACTTATTCAATAACTTAACTAACTACTTTGACTTATTCAATGTTACAAGGCTTAAAGCAATTGCAACATGATTACATAACTCTTGTATACAGGAATATGTTTTCCTGTATTTACAATCATCACATGAACTACATGTAATCTGTCAAACATACTATAAAACAAGGAAAAAGTGTCCCGGACACTTAGGAAATTACATCAAGGAGTATTTACATAAGCCTCAAACTTGCGTAGAGACTCATGTATCATGGCTAGATCCGGTGCACCCGTGTGATGAGCAATTGCAATAGCCTTGCGCAAAACATGAGATTTGGTGTACTCGGATACTTGTCTCTGAAGCTGATTTAAGGATATTTTACATTCCATAAACCAATCAAAAGCAGCAGGACTGAAGTCATCTGCATCCAGGTGAAAGTGAACCATTTCCGAGAACCTTGCCATCACAATCCCTTCTTCAATTAGCTCACCATCCTTTGAAGAAACCTCATAGGACAATTTCTCGAACTCTTTTATCATGTGGCATTCTTGTTCGTCCCATGAGTTCAAAATTGTTTGCAAATCTGTGATCAACTTACCCAAGATTCTCTCCTTATTAACCATTAAATCAAGAGACTCGAAGTATGAATCAGCAGAAGAGATAACATCAAGCTAGCACAACTTTTTGAGGTCAAATCCTTGCAAAGTTTTCCAGACATTTAGATCCTCACTTAGAACTCCCAACTGCTGATGGAAAGATGAAATAAGTTCCTTTATTTCATTAGTAGTGATGCGTATATGCCTCAAGACTTCCAATGAATCTTTAATCACCTATGTACCCTGTGTCTCAATCTATGCACACCATTCATCAACTGCCTTTGCCCTCTTGTGGCATCTATCACAATCCTCAGGATGTGAAACTAAAATAGGAGCAGCATTCTAGGAATTGTTCATCATGTTGATGACTTCAAGAAAGCGTGCATTCTCCTCCAATTCATTTTTTTTCTCCCATAGCTGGTCATTTCTTTGCGAGAGTTGCGTGACAGCGTCTTGAGCATCCTGTTGGCAACTCAGATGTGTCTGCTTTCCGAGTTCCACCCTTGTGATTCTGAAATCAGATGGCTGCCCATCTTCCGTAATTCTATCAACCAAAGGTTCAGCAATCTTAGCATATTTAGAATTATCCTCCACCACGATCCTTGAGACTGTCTTTGCCCTTTTGTTCTTTGGAGCTCTCGGCTTGGAAGCATGCTTGAAATCAAAGCCCTCCAACGGAATCTCTTCTTTCTTTCTTTTCTGTGTTATGGCGCTGAGCCAAGGAGGTAAAGAGAAAGAAGAAGAAGTTGCTTCTGCAGATGTAACAGCCAGAGTAGAAACTGGGTCTGTCTGTGCAACTGTCGTCACAAGAGGAGGAGCCTCTGTCAGGATTGCCATAGGGGTAGGACTACCATGTGTAACCTCAGATATGAACTGCTCTACCTGCACTGAAGTGGTGTCCAACACTGTCACAAAGGAGGTGGCCATGGAAGGAATGGTCATAGAGTATGCGTCAAACACACTCTCAAAGCTATGATAAGAATCCTCCTGTATGACAATAGGAGTAGTTGATGAGATAGGCAATGCAGGAGTCACCAAGACTGGATCTATAGGAGGTGCCTGCTCTACAGTAAATTCATCCGCAGCTGTACCCGAAGGTGAGTCGGGAGACTCATCTAATGCTAGTGTTGAATCAGGAACCATGGTAGTAGCTGAATTATCCACAGGAGGAGGTACATCCGGTGAGGATACCTTAGGTGAGCTAGGCATCTCATCATCACTAGACACAATTTGAACCCTTTCAAGTTCTATGCTTCTGACCTCAAGAACTCTTCCAGTGTCTTTGCCTCCCTTAATGGTAAGCTTAGGAAGAGAGGATATGACAGGTATGACAGGATCAACTGCTGAAGAAGATGCGCCATCCTTGGTTCGTCCTTTGATTTCTGATCTCCTACCAACTGGAGCACCATGATCAAAATCTTTACCTGCTTTTACCTTGATACTTTTCAGCCCTCTTCTCTTTAACCAGATATTGGTATTTGCAAGGATGGACTGGAAATGATCCCAAATAGAGACATTCTCCTTTCCTGACCAGGAAGGAGACAAAATAGGCAAGTCCTCAACATGATTACGGGTATAATCACGATCAAGGATGTTATCATCATCTTCAACCCTTGGAGGAATATCTGCAAGATTGAAGTCAATGATCTGCTTGATGGATAGGCGTTGGTAATCCATTCTCCGTATGTCTGTCTCAGTGCGGAGGTCAATCCATATGTCCTCCAACCTGTACACATGTATGAATTGCCTCCTCATCTTGTCGTTGAGCCCTCGCTAATCGAAGTGACTCCTAGCCATGAACTTTTTCAAGGTGATCCTTTGAAGCTCATACTCCATGTTTTTGGCCTTAGGGACCGTGTCTATGGAGTATTCCCCAATCTTCAATGGATTTCGTGAAGAAATCCCCACACCCGGTCTATGTAGTGCATTCTGGTGCATCTGAACAGCCATGAGTTGCTTGGCCAACTCCATGAGTATGATTTTATCTGTAGGATACCTTGGAAGTGTATGTGGTTCTCCCTTAAAGTAGCCTACCCGCATGTAAGTGAAGCTAGGAAACTGAAGAAATAGACAGCCATATTCATTAACCTTCATCCATGCCTCATCTGACACACGCCTGTTTGGGAGACTCTTATTGAACAAGCACATGAAATGCCCATAAAAAGCATCCTGTACCCTGCGGTAGTGAGAACGGCTAGCCTTCAACATGAGTTGAAGAAAATAACCCCACACAAGAACCAATGACCTATCCCCCTTAGTAGATAGTCCAGAGAAAGAACCAAGAGAGGCAGCGATATATACAAGATATGAATTCATGTAGAAAGTGCAAGTGTTGACAACTTGGGAAAGCTATTCACACAACATATCGCTGATCATCTCTCCCCAGAAAATCTTTTTCTTTGACCGGACAATGAGAGAAATGTACTTGTACATCTAGGGCTCAAAGTTGTTTGATGTCTTTAACCCTGCTAGATGGCTGAATAAGGTAATGAGGTCGCTGATTTCTTCCTTGAATTCAGTGCGTCGAATTCCCTTTGGCCATCTTGCAATGTTTGGCCTCTTATTGAGCAGCCAGTTTTCATTAATGAACTTCGTGCATGGAGTGTCCTCATTCCATCTATCAAGAGCCTTCTGCTTGGTGATATTGATAGTAACAAGACTTAATGGTACTTTGAAGATTCTATCCACTGTCTCTGGATCAAGGCTAATGATAGTTTTACCATCTTGATCCTTGATGGTTCTGGAAGCGGAATCGAAGTTCCTTGCACATGCAAATACAAACTCTGGCTCCAGGGCAGCCAATGGAAATGTAGGGACAAAATGAACGCTGCTCTGCTTGATTGAAAGCATGTCCTCTGTGACCGTAGCATCTACTCTTTAAAGAAAGTCTTCAAAGTTCATGTGAGAAACATCTGTATCCTTAACCTCATCACAATATGAAATCATCTGTGAAGGCGGAATAGAATTGTGATATGAGTCATACTGATACTTCATCTTTTTCTTCTCCTTTTCTTCTGGAAGTGCGATCCCTTCAGACATAGCAACTTTATGTGACTGAGAAGCTGTGGCATAAAAATCTCACAAAATAAGAACATCTTCTTGGGAGGGATTCATCAGAGAATGACAAAAGGCGTATGGAGATGACTGATTTTTGGGAAAATGGATATTTTCAGCTCAAAGAGAACTCAAGAACGAGTTTCTCATGGGTAATTACACATGGGAACAGCAAGAGATATGTAATGAATAGATAATGAATGAATGGAGGGATGTCATTTTATGATGAAGTGTCAAATCAACCACCATTATAAGTTTGACGTCACATGGCAGTGGTAGGGACAACGACTTTACGCAAGTAGATTTGGAAGTTTGCACATGTATAAACTTGTGTTTGGTTTGTCTCTTTCATAGAACGGGGTTTTTTATCCCGACTGCATATGCAAAAAATATGAAGCTCTTGCACATGCATCTTTGAGAATTCAAGACGGAAGTAGAAGAGGCATAAATTCAATCACATGTAAATCAAAATTGAAAGCTTTACATGTAAATTAAATAAATCTGGAAGAAAAACAAGGAAAAGAGTAAGGAAGAAATTACCTCAATCTTCAAGATAGAATCTGTCAAAATCTTAAGCCAAATCTGAAATGAATCCAATTGATTCCCGAATTTAGAAAAGATTGGATAGAAAGAGTATAAATAGATCACATTCCTAGTCTCTCTCCCTTAAACTTGGATAGTCAATGAACATACACAGCCAAGTGGGGAAGAATGAGAAGAAAAATGCCAAGAAATAGCAACCGGTTGACTATTTCTTGAATATGCAATGAAGAGGAAAAACGGCGTCTAGGGACAAACTCAATAAAAAATGATAGAATAAATCCACAAAAAGAAGCAATAACTTACCAAAATCAGACTGTTGAATGTCAAGATGATTAAAAATGATCAAACTCCTTCAAAGAGGTGTTTTTGAAGAAAGAACAAATCCAGGCGGACTGTTTTGAATAAACTGCATATGCTTTGAAAGATGAACAACATATGCAATGCTAGGAAAAATCGACACCCTAGATTCAAAGCTGAAAACGCCCTTTGAAAATACAAAGGCATATATGCGGAAGTCTTCAAAATCAACACCTTGAATGATATATTAAAAACGCTGCTTTTAGGGAAGTTTGCACACATCCTTTAGACATATGCATCTCATCTCCAAAGCGACACCTAAGTAGAGAGCTGGAAACGCAATATATGAAAAACAAAACTCATGTAAGGGCACCAAAAATCGACGCCCTATGCCTTGCATTAAATACACCCCTTTTGAAGTACATTACATGTGCTTGTCAATATATGCACTACATTCAAAAATCGACGCCCAGCTTAGGATAGATAAAAACATTTTATTTAGAAGTTATTACATATGGAGATGTATATATGTAACGTCTTCTAATCTTGACGCCTAGACTTAGGATATATAAAAACGTTCTTTTTAGGAGCTATTACATTACATGAACATATGTATAGCATTCAAAAATCGACGCTATGACTTGGATTTAACAAAGAAAGTCTTAGACGCACTTTTCAAACGAGATTACACAAGTCTTTTAACACATGTAAAGACATCTAAATTCGACGTCTAAAAGGAAAAGCATAAGGGAAAGACATAAGTTTTCATAAAATATGTAACTTATTTCAAATTCGACACAATGGGAAGATTATAAATGTTATTTTGATATGCAGTTGCATATAAAAACGACACTTGGCAAGGATTAAATACGCTCTTTAGAGATTCGACTGCATATGTTTAAAAATATGAAATGTATATGCAGTCGTTAATAAAAACAACATATTTAACATGGAAAAGACTTAGGAACGAGATTTTAAAAGTGTTTTCACATGGATGATATGCAGTGAGGAACAAAAACCACACTTTTAACACTTAAGTCTTTTAAATTTGAATTAATTTTAATACATAACTATAGTATTTAAATAAAGTAATATGAAATTAGAAGATTTAAAGCTAATTTCACAAAAATATTAAAAACTATAGTCAAATCAACTCGAAATGAGTTGAAATTTGAAAACGGACTTTGAAATCCATTTAACATATTTAAAATAATTCAAACTCGTGCAATCAACTTCAAAAACCTCACTTTTATAAGGATTTTTAAAGAATATGCAATCATTATAACTTGAGTTGTAGAACTCCGTTTGATGTCTAAGTTAGCTCAAAACGAGCGTAATTTAAAGGGCCATCGACTCAAGGGAAAATCAAGATTAAAAATGAAGGGAAGAACATAAAGAACGCATGAAACGTGTCACAAAGAGTCATTCAGGGATAACGAATTGTCCTTATTAACACTTTATCAAAATGTTCAAAACATAGAGGATACTTCTACGAATTGACAAGAAAAATCCATAGGATTGCCACAATTTTGTGATCTCAAAATTGAGGACAACACACATGTAAAACATTCCTTGTTTTTTCAAAGAATTCCCACCTACTAAATCATCTTCTTCTCCATCCAAACATAAACACACAACCTATACACCTCTTGTTCACCCTATTGCAAATCTCTTTTCCATATACATGTATATGATGTTCTAAGTTCTAACACAACTATCTCATAGGTTTCATGCATTCTAACATCTTTGTGTTGCAGGTGTTATATTTTCTGACAATTCCATGTTGCAAGCTTTTTCTGTTTCTTCTGTTTGTTTTTCAAATCTTGGCTGGTAGAGACAAGCATTCCTCATTTGAAAATTGTTGTATGTCCATTTTGTGTATCATCACAATGAATTTTGTACTTTAGCATAGAAACTACCATCTAGTGACATCATGGGGGCAAATGCAAGGTAAAATATCCTTGCAATTTTGACACTACAAATTGTCCTCATTTTATCATTCTTGCAGTAGGTTTTAGGGACCAGTTTAGCCTTCTTTCCTAGCCTAGTTCCTGATCCAAATGCCAAGTTATGCTTGTTTTAAGCACTTATGTTTTGTGTAGGGTATTTTTAATGCTTCTTGTGTTCCACATGGCCATTTTCTAATATTTTTGTTCCATTCTTTTTAGACATTAATGTGAGTATATGGAGTTTTACACAACCACAATAACATCTCTTGACTGTACAGTAATACAAGCTCCATTTGGTACTTGAGACAGTCATTTTTAATTCCTTTTATTTGTAACTGATGCCTGGCCTGAACTTGGATACTTCCAGTGGTATGGTCATATAAGGTCCATTTGGCACTTGAGACAAAGTCATTTCTAATTCCTTCTACTCACAACCAATGCTTAGTGTGGACTTATATACCTCCAACAATCATGTTTATGATTCTCTTTTTCCCTACTTTTGCAATCATTGCATGTGGATTTGAATCTTTCATGGCTCTCACATCTTCCATGACTGGATCACATGCATCCTTCCTCTTCTTGCAATTTTCCAACTTATACTTCAGACTTCTACAGATTTCTACAGCACTTTAGCATTTTACATCAGCATTCTGTTTTCTTTTTTTGTGTGGTGGCTCCTCATGTTGTCAAGCTTTCTGCATACTATTGGAATAATCCTCTTGACACAGTTTTCTATTCTTTCCCCTATTGCTTTGTTCTTCTTTTGTTTCCTTGGCATCTTTTGATTTCTACATCTCCTAAATCTCCTCCATGCATAGGGATAACAGTAGACACAAATACTATTGTTCTTTTATCATTTACATTATTGCTCCTAGTCTTAGATGCGTGTAGGATAAGTGCACACACAAATGCTATATTCCTTGTTCTATTGACATCTTGTGGGGGTCAAAAGGTCAAACTAGGGCCTTGACAATTTGTGGCAAGCTCCTAAGTAGTCACAACTTTTCCTTCTGTTCAGAAACAGGTACATTGTAGCTCTACAAACCACAGAGATTTTGTATCTTCATTTTTTCGTTTTCTCACTATTCTATATTTATTTGTACCTCTTTGTCACTTTATTCTGTGTGTATATGATTGCCCATGCAGATTGAACAGGTCCTGAAGAAAAACATCCATGCCATCCTGGATACATAGCATGCAACACATACCATGCCTGAGAGCATCCTGAGACACTTTCTAGGTTCTATGTTGCTTTGTTTTCACTCAGCTAGTTTTTTTCTTTTATTCTTGTGCTTGCACCATTTTTTGTTATTTTTCATTCCCAGCTTCATCAATATAATTTAAATATAGAGAGATCAAATTTTTACACATGGATGCCGAAAATATTCAATAAAATTGCAACAATCACAAACAAAACTGTCATACAACAACGCAATGGCAACCAAACCAGAAGACATCTTGGCACCACCCATGAGCTTACCAAACATTGTAGTAGTGCTACCTAATGCCAAGACTAAGATGAGCATAGAAATACACTTGGTTGTGGAAGCTCTGAGAGTGTTTGAATCCATGCCCCCTGGCCCTTCTCATGATAAATTGTCTTAGTGGCATGATTGCTTTCTTGGGAAAAAAGAAAAAAAAATGTAGGGAAAGGATCTTTTTCTCTCAAAGGTTAATATAGAGCTGCAATATTTTTGGTGCAAACATGCCAAGGAGATCACAAAGATCCTGAGGGAAGACTCCTAAGGATCAAAGATGTTTTGATACCAAGTAATATGGAATCATGCAGCTACAAATTTAATTACCCATTTCACTATCTCATTTGGAAATATACAAACATTTTATAGGGGCATAAACTATGCCAGATTTGAGATAAACTAAAAAATCTGAAAGATGTTCTAATCCCAAGTAATATGGAATCATATGGCTACAAATTTAATTTCCCATTTCACTATTTCACTTAGAAACATACAAGCATTTTATAGGCTTAAACTATGCCAGATTTAAGATATTCTAAAAAATCTAAATATTTGTTGAATGCAACCAAGTGAACTCAAAAATAGAATAACAAAAATTAGCAGTCAAATAATCACTTAGTACAAGTATAAAAACGTAAGGGTAAATTAACAAAACTGTAGCCCAAAAATTATTTTATGTATCCAGTCAATCCTCATCAACTAAAATTATCTATATTTTGAAGCACATAAAATGTTATTGTGGACAATTCAATGAATATCCACAGCCTTAGTTTAAATAGTTGTCTTGGTTCTACAGTTACCCTTGGTTGATTTGGTTTTCAAAAAATTAGAAATTACCGTTGAAAACATAATATCAGTCATAGCTTTCTGAAAATGAGAACAGAAGACTGATGGTGAGTTTCTTTGCAAATATTTTATAGACGAATAAAAGATGGAACATGACCTTACTGACCAAATATTCACTTACTAGAGGAAATAACCATTTCAGATAAAGAACTTCAACAAATGCATTGCTGCTATAAAGCCAGACTGGAAAAGGAGACAAAAGCTCTGGACAGCCAAAAAATTTATTCTTTCTATTACTTTGTATGTAGTTATGAAAAAAATTTAATTCTGGATATGATATACAGGTTTAGGTTTCTATTAGGACAGCTAATGCAGAAAGGTGGTGGTGAGCATATGTCTACAAATGCAAGCAATGCAATCTAAGGGGTAAGGCTGAAGTAATCCATAGCTGGCTAAATGGTAATTCTTTTAGAATTCTACAAAACTCTTTTTAACCACTTGACCCATAGATAAAATAACTAACTATGGTGTTACCATCACCGATTAATTGACCACTTTGGGGATTCAAAATCTCGTCTCAAGAGAAAAAGTTAAATGAAAAAAGCCATGATTAATGTTTATTTTAATTGGTTATTTACTTAAACATAATGAAAAAAATTAAGCATTTAGTCTTGCCTAAATTCTCCTATCATTTCCCAGATTTTTGTGTTGTCCCAATTAGCATTATGGGCAGAACAGCCTATGTTTTTCAGTTTACACTTTCCATAAAAAAACACAAATTAGTTTATCAAAATAAACCATGTTACTCTGGGAAGCATGCCCAAACGATGGAAAGTGGCAGGGGATATTTTCAACAAAATCAAACATTGTTCCTCCGCAAAATAAAATTAGTTTGTTAAGTATATTGCTCTGTAAAATGTATGCCCTGTTCCGAACCCCATGG
Organism: Chamaecyparis obtusa; assembly: GCA_027943335.1. Classification (NCBI taxonomy): domain Eukaryota; kingdom Viridiplantae; phylum Streptophyta; class Pinopsida; order Cupressales; family Cupressaceae; genus Chamaecyparis; species Chamaecyparis obtusa. The sequence goes on along the minus strand of BSBK01007139.1, from coordinate 471,794 downwards.
CAAGACCCTAAGAAAAACAGAACACCTAAAACAAGGTCTTACCACATGCATTAACAATGTACCTTTTAAAGTTTGGTGGGCAACAATTAGAAATATATTTTAGGAAGAATGAATTTGCAGATGATTTGAAACAAACTCATATATGTATCACTCTGAAAAACAATCTTAGCTTTGGAGAAGGAATGAAGAAATTTATGAAGACGACAATAACTTGGGCTAACATAGAAGAAACACTATGGGAAGTTTTTACTTTAAAAGGACTGCAATAAGACAAATAAGTTGTTAATTAAAAGATATAAAGAGAAACTACCTTGATAGCTGAGAAAAGGTGAGCTACACCTGATTGTGTCCAATCCTTTCCCACCAAAGGCATGAACTGACCAAGCACATCAGATCTGCAATAGAAATACCATAACTGTTTAAACTGGTGCTAATGCATAATTATTAATTGCATTCTTCAAGAAGACTATCCACACACAACTAGTTGAATCACACAGTTTCTCATAATAAACGTTAAATTGACCCTTGCAACAACTTCATATATTATCTCCCACAAATTGATCATCACATCTCAGCATCACCAATGCTGAATAAGAATAAATTAATGGCTCAAAATGAATGACCACCAAGCAACGACTGTACTTTCAAGTACATCATTTTTTAAAACTTATGTTGTATTATGCTTCTTTTCAGATAATTCAACTCAAATCCATGCAAATAAAGTTAAAGCCTGACATATGTCCAGGCAGTAATATGAAATGTTGCATTTCCCAGTTTATAGGAAAGATTACTAGAGAAAGAATGAAAAAAACATGCATACACAATTACTAAGTGATAGTTGTCTATCATTTCTGACTGTAAAAGTAAAATTAAAAATTGTTGAAATGCAATCTTATTAAGACAAAGAATGCAAAAAGCAAAACCATTGCTAATCTCATTTAGATCTGTCACATGCAGTTGGATGAAGGGAGAAATGTAGCTCAGTTTCCTTCCTTGACCCAATAATTCAATCAACGTTTTAGAGTGGAGTGGGTAAGAATAGTAGTCTAGAGTAAGAGATAAAATCCATACAATGAAAGTGCTAAACAAAAAGACTTAACTTGAAATTCAGTTCTAGAAATCAGAGAGAGATCGATTAAGAAGAGCTCATGTGGATAAAGAATGTGAATTGTGTGGCAAAATATATCAAGTACAAATAAGACACAAGAAACGTACTCAAAGGTGCCAGCTTTGTGTACCACACTAGTGTTTTCATTTGTCCTTTTCAAGACAAAATACAAAATGAAACATGTAAAGTAAGCATTTTTCTTGAATTAGAAGGGGAAGCTCTCTGTAAAATATAAATTTAATTAAAACCCTAGAAGACTTATAATATGAGAAAAGTAAGTTGTTTTTTGGAGACAATTTTGGCATTCATCTGATTTACTTTTCCGCATCTATTTTTGCTTCTTGGATATGAGCACAAGAATGATCATTCATGTACATATACATAAGATATTTTTATTTTAAATGTCTACTAGCAAGCTAATGGCTAGCCTATCAAAACACAAATGCACAATTTTGTTTTGAAAATTCCATGAGCAAGCTAACCTATAAAAACACACACTTTCTAACTAAATTGTAGAAGCTAGAAAGTGCATTCACACAATAGTTGAATTGAAGAATTATAACACATACAAGACATGAAATTGTTGGAAAGGCCAAGATCAACTACCAAAATCCAAAAACTTCTAGAAACACGAATCTGCACAATGACAACACTATCATACAAGTGTGCTGTACAATATACAAAAAAAGCCTTGCACATAAAGGCAAAAAAGCATTGCACATGAAGGCAAGGATGAGGAGATGAGAAGGTAGCACTGAAAGTTTGACAACCCCTCCAAATGTGAGACACGTGAACATGCTTGGGACAAGTGTGAGGACATGTTGAGTACACATAAAGTGAGACAAAATCAAAGAAGACTAAGTGAATTTGAGTGTAATGTGAATAAAACCCTAGTCAAAACTAGATAAGTAAAAAATAATCACACTAAGCATCCCTTCCCCCCCAAGTGATATGTAAGGAAATAATTTAACACTAAAAGGTGCAAAGATGCACGGATGGGTCCCAAGACTTGATGAGGTACCCATGCATGATAAAAGTCTCTCACAAACAAAGAAATGGACAAAACCTTACGAGAAAAAACTCCTCTCCAAAAGAGAGAAAGGGAAAGACAAATAAACCTTCTCATAAAGTTGCCACTAAAAGATAGGAACACTAAGAACTCTTGAAGCATATAGAAGCTGCAAACTCTGCCAAAGAAGAACTAGTTTATGTTGGAATCAAAAAATCCTCTAATGAATGTACATCAGGATAAGAAAGACACAAGACACTGCACAAATGCCCTTAATTACAATTCTCAACCATATATGCACAAATTGTAACAAGGCAAAACAATCTATGAAGTTGCAAATGTAGATAATACTATGATCAAGGAGACACGAAAAACACTGCATGACCCCATCAACACTACTATATGTACATGTAATGCTCAAAATAAGTATAATTGTCTTGTGAATGCTGATCAACTAAAAAGGGTAGAATGTTGCCTCCACAAAAAAGGATGTTCTCTTCAAAGAGAAACCCAGGAAGCATTAGCATAACCACATGATGATACCCTCCATAATGGTAACAAGGGAGAGGCACTGCCATATCCACTAAAATGTGTCATAAAGGTGCAACAGAAAAAAGGCGTACAAAAAAAAGGAGCACATTTCAACATAATGGGGAAAAATCATACCTTTTTGAAATAATGTCAAAAAAAAAGAGTAAAGTAGACTTTTGGAGGCAAATCCAAAAAATATGGCATAATGGAGAAAAATGAATTACGCCACAACAAAAAACTGACTCCCTATATGAAGTCAAAAACTTATTCCCCAAGTGCAAGTTGTCACAAAAAGAAAAAAATGACCCATAAGGAGCATTGTAAAGGCCCTACTAGCTGGTACTAGAGATCAACTAGGTGCTCCATGGTGGCATGTCAATGGGGTTGTAATGGCGATAGAAAACAACATTGCCCATTAGATGCGGTCCTCTAGTCTAGATATGACTAGTGCTTCAACCCCCTTGGGAACAATATTGCAAATGTCAGCAAGCGTCAACCTTGCACTGACATACAATTGATGCGTCAACCTTGCACAGGCTTAGAATTGATGTCATAATTATGCATGGTTGTACCTACAAAAAGAAATTAAATTTAAGAAAAAAATGAAATAACGAACAATGCACTAAAGCCACAACTTGCATAGAAAGGAATAAGACATAGACAATACAATGATCAAACGTTTGTACGAATATGTATATGCCATACAAAATGTTGTACAACCTCTAATAGATGCCCTCTAAAAAAAGATAAAAAAATTTCCATGTCCAAAACCTATTGTGCCTTAATGAAAATATAGATTTTTGGCCCTTCTCATCCGGATTATGAGATCAATTTTGCTCTAGGGCACACCATATGAAAGTAGGTGGTCATAATCCCTGCAAATTCAAGACTATTGGGAAAGGGATTTGCAAATCAGCTATGATACCATGTTGCAGCAGCCAAGATCAACTTGCAAGATTCAAGAACTTACATGGATAAGAGTTTGCTCAATGAAATACTATCATAAAAATGTATTGTAAAATGTACAAAGAAGCTTTGCATAGAAAGGAAAAGATGAGGTGAGAAGCTAGGATTTAATGTTTGAGTACCCATCTAAATGTGAGACACATGAGTGCACTCTTCAAACAAGCGTGAGGACATGTGTTGAGTAACATGAGGTGGGATAAAAACAAAGTCTCTCTAAGTGAGCTTAAGCGTAGGGTGAAAAGAAACTAGTCAAACTAGATAGATAAAACACTTTCACACTAACAAATCTCACAAACCAAAATACCTAGGTATTCTTATGCAAAGATGTAATTACTTGAACTAACAAGTGCAATATGAAACTTGCAACCGTTGATAATTTAAATTCAATTAGTGAACTGTAAGCATGTAAATAAAAAATCGTGTAAAGCATAACTAGTTCAAATCTCACACACAAAAAGCCTTAACAATAAAGCTTTTTGCACAAATTGTAGCAAAATGTGCCATTAATTTGCCTCATATACAATATCCGTACGTATGGGATTTGAATGTACCACCTTGCACAATTGCATTCTATAAGTATAAAAGTACTTTATAAATAAAGTTTAAGCTCATTTCTTTGAGAAAGCTTTATCATTTAAAGTTGCAGCGAAGGTGTTCTTACAGTACGATTGAAGAAAAGAGTTGATTAGTACTTCATCTCACTGTCAAAGAAGCCAATGCAATGCTCTCTGCAACTTTCGCTTCATCTCAATTCAGCAATACAATGCCCTAAAGTCACAACTTACAAATATTCAATACTCTATCATTTTAAGTTTTAACGATTAATTTGTCATATTTCTGCTGCCCTTTCTCCCCTAGTTATTAGCTCCATCAGATCACTTTTTATTTCTCTTTTCTGAATTCTGTCGTACTTTCTAGATCCTCCACGTACTATGTGAAGCCTCTTTCCAACTAACCTTTCTACCTCATGTTTTCTTCTGCATCTTTTGGCAAGCAAGAGATAGAGTTGAGGAATATAATAATCTCATACTTCAGTCATCTAGCTTATTTATCATCTCTTTCAAAGAATCAATGTCAACTTTTGCAATTTCTACAAAGAATCAAACAAATTTGAGCCAGTCAAAAGTGTTGGTGCAATTAACTATTCACTAATTACACTTTACTTAAGTTTACTTAGGATAATGCATTTGCATATTAGTTGCCATGTAGACACATAGGAGTTTGCATTTCATCTTATCACATGGTGTAGGAGAAATCCACTTGAGGTGGAGTTAGTTGTTATCTCATTCCACTTATGTGTGAGATCCACCTTTAGTGCTCTTATCACATTATCATCCTCTCATTGTTGCACATGTTTGCACATACTTTGTTGTATAATGGAGGATGATCCACCTTTGGTGGACATGTGATTACACCTTGTGTGGTTGATAGGTTATCTCTTGCATCACTCCTAGTTATCATGCATTGCCTATATATTTAGGGACATCTACTTTGTATTCGTCATTTGTATCAATTATTATTTGATCATTATTGAATCAATCAATTGATCATATCATTTTTTCTATCTCTCTTGTGCTATCAATTGAGCTTCTAGATCTTGGCATTTTCATTCTTTTCCTTAAGCAAATTCTTACAAAAAGAATAATTCACTTCCGAGTGGGAAAGTGTCAATAATTATAAAAAATCCAGGTTCAACATCAAACACCCTTTTCGATTCAAGAATAATCTTTGCCTATTCTTTACTCTCTTCCTACACTTCTTTCATTGATTTCTTGATCACTTCCTTATAAATGTCAACCCTAACACAATTTGATTGAATTATCAATTAATTTTAAACCCCTCAACAACTTTTCTGCTCAAAATTTCATTGTCCTACTGTATGTTGAAACCTTATTAGTTTACAGACCTGGGATATCTGTTACAACTGGTGTAACGAAAATAATAACACGGATTTGATTGACCCATTTGATCAATATGTGCTGACAACTGTCTAATTTTATTTGCCTAATCTTTACAATTTTCCTCCAATTCTTTCATTGATCTTTTGATCACTTCCTTGAAAATGTCAAATCTATCATACAATTTGATTGAATTATCAATCAATTTTAGATCCCTCACTAACTTTTCTGTTAGAAATTTCATAGTCCCACTGTAGGTTAAATTCTTATCAAGTTGCGGACCTGAGAACTCTTTTACACTTGGTGGATCTAAAAACTGTATAGTTGGGATGTGATTGACCATTTGATCAAATATGGGCTGTCAACTGTTCGATTTGGTCCTTCAATTCAGCCTTGTCCTTTCTATCCCTTTGTATCATATCTTTTACTGAAGCGGTTGCGATATCCAGAAGATTGATATGATTGCCTTGTTCCCTTGACTAAAAGGGTTTCCTTGAGTTTGTTATTTTATGGCTACACATGTTAAACATGTCTTTTAGTTTTAGATGCAGGCACAACTGTTTCGGCAAAGATATTTATGTGCTCATCTCTCCTTAACATGGTTTGGCCATTTGCTTTCTTTGCAGGTGACCCTTTGAGCAAAGTGGAAATTCCCAACATTTATTGGCACTGTTGCAATAATTTTCATCTTTTTGTTCACCATCTCTGCTAACCTCTTAGAAGACTATAGTTTTGCCTTTTTCTTCTGTTGGTCTATAGAGGGGTGCCTTATAAAAATAATAGTGGATTTATATGAATGCAGAGGTGAAGTTACCAATGGATATTGAATAATAGGGTGAACAAGAGTAGGAATAGTGGGTTTTGTGGAAGTAGATGGAGATGAAAGTGAATGGGGGAGGAGCAAAAGGAGTGGGCAAAATCCCAGGCAAAGGAAAAGGAGGAGAACTAGGACTATAGATTCATCCTTGTCTACTTCCTTTGTTTATTGGTTTTATAGTATGTATCTTGGACATCCACTAAAGGTGTGGCAAGTTGATGGTGGAGCCCTAACCTAAACATTTTTTCCCTTTTACTGTTGTGGCTGATTATAAGCAAGCTTTTGTATAGAGGAAAGAACCTATAAAGTTTTTATCTTTAAGCTCTACCATCTTCACCTATATCCAATAACTTCTCTAGGTCACATTCCCATTTCTTTTCTCTAAAGAGATAATGGAACAATTGGATCAATTTTTTATTAGGAATGGAGTTTCGGCTAACCAGCTGCAATTATATGTATGTGATCTCACCTCTTCATCATTCTTTATAAGCTCCTCAGGGCACTTGAGTCAGAGTAAGGCAACAATAGTCCCTTTCTCTAACATGACACTCATTGGCAAAATTTGCCCAATTTTTTTTCTAATGTACTACATGATTGTCCTTTTCCCCCAGTTTTTCTTCCATAAATACCTTTGTGTCAAATGATGATCCAGCTTCAAAAGCCTTTAGATTTTAAATATTGATTTTGTATTGATGTCATAGTTTGCATACTCGCCCAGATATTTGAATTGGCAAAATTCAGAAACACGTAAAGAATTAAAATACTTTAATTTCTTACATCACACATTTGTGAAATTGAGGCTTTCATCATTCCTGACCAGCAGGACCATCATTATTTTTCACATTTGATTGGAGGAGATATTTCAGTATATTCATCTTTGGAGTTTGTTTTGTATCAGTTTCCTCATAATTCCAATATGTCACTTTCTTGTTTGTTTGGCATGTACCTGCATGGATTGTGGCATCAACATCTTTCATGGAAAAGGAGACACTTGAGCAGTTTTCAGAGACGTCGTCTTCATTTTTCATGCTTCCATCTTATACAATATATCCAGAATGAGAAGCATACCTACGTCTCTACATGGCTTTTGTCTTCAAACACTTACCATTCTGCTGGAGATTATTCGATATGTTGGGGCTACATAGTCTCTTGCTTTCCTTACCATGAGGTTTTCTCCTTTTCTCTAGTTGCGAGAGATTAGTTGCATGATTATTTGTGCATGGGTACCTAACATGGCCTTGTAGCCGGGACCCATATATTGCATCTTCATATTAGCCTTGAATCATTTGCATAGTAGTTTCGCTCCCTAAGTTGCACTTGGGGGGGGGTGTTGGAATAAATATAATTTACTCAAATTAAGTTTAATCAGGAGATCTTAATGGCACATGCTATAATCATTTAATGATAGTTATCTTAGGTGTCATTATTTAATTTTACATCATGCATTAAATATTTGTTGCAGGGTAGTTGTACCCACTTCCTCCTCACTTGCCCACATAAACAAACTCTCTTGTACATTTATATCATCAATTCAATAGGAACTCATATCATTGCATTGCAAGCTCTCGCATTCAATCTTGTTGTTCCTTGTTTCTCTCCTGTGATTGATAGTTTCCTGGTTTGATCCCTTGAAGTCTACAGCTTCATGGACTCCTAATTTTTCCAAGAAGTAATATGTTGGGAACAAAATAAATTGATCCCCATATTCACATATCACCTTCTTTGCCTCTTATGAAAATCACTCTTCCTATGGCTCATCCATTGCATGTTCAATTTTTTCTAAAATACACTATTCACTCTTATATAATGAGTAAGAGACTTGCCATACAATAGTTGGAATATGTGATTATAAATAAGGTTAGTATGGCCATATTCCACTACTTTGTTCATGCTTGGGAATGTCCTCCCTCATGCCAAGTACAACAATATGAAACCATATAAAACTTGTGTCTATGTAATGCTTCTTAGCAATGTTAAGAATGGTACATAATGATAAGTAGGAGATATTTTCCACAAGTCAAATTATGATATTGCTATCAGAATTCAATTGTGTGTATTTGAGTCAAACTCATTGACCCATGTTTCATGAGTAGTGGTTCACAAGAACCCATCTATCATGAGAATGAATGGAACACTTAGCACTCATTACATCTAGGTGATGCTCACAGAGGTGAAGCACCGGAACTTCTCGGAGGTCACCCTTCCTAGTACTACTCCAGCTCAAGTGCGCTTAACCACAGAGTTTCCTCCAAGGTTATGCCCACTTTTCTTGCAACCCCATTTGCAAAACCTTCGGCAAGTGTTGTGCCTTATGAACCATTCATTATAAATCCCCTTAAGCTCATCAATTGACTAGCTGCGGAAAATATCTTCTACTTATCAATTGATGAGCTTAAGGGGCTTTATAATGAATGGTTCATAAGGCACAATGTTGAAGGTTTTGCAAATGGGGTTGCACGCAAAGTGGGCTTAACCTTAGAGGAAACTCTGTGGTTAAGCGTGCTTGAGCTGGAGTAGTACTGGGATGGGTGACCTCCCGGGAAGTCCCGATGCTTCACCTTTGTAAGCATCACCTAGATGCAAAGAGTGCTAAGTGTTCCATTCATTCTCATGAGAGATGGGTTCTTGTGAATCACTACTCATGAAACATGGGTCAATGAGTTTGACTCAAAAACTACATGGTTGAATCCTAATAGCAATATCCCAATGGTACATAATTGCAAACAAATGCTTTCACTAATAAGAAAATCCTAATCTGGATGACCCATTTAGAGCAGCGGTTTAAACACTTCGTTGGTGAGGCTGCCACCAAGGTTGAAACCCCCACTAGGCCATTGTGCTCGTAGGCTTTGTGCCTATGCTGGGTTGGTGTGCTCACGGGTTTGAATTTGTAGAGCATTTGGCAGCTTAAAAGCTAGTCATTTACTGATCAAAAAAGAAAAGGAAAGCCCAATCAATCATACAAGTTTTTTACACCAATCTATAAACAATTGGAAACCTATCTTAAACACACTTCTTCACTTGAATCCTACTATGCCTAATATTTTGACATGGTGCCCCTAACAACAACATTGGTGATGCAAATGCCTAACAAATGATGTAAGATTGGTGGAAATCTGAGCTCAATTTACAATTTGCAGGACCCACAAATCTGCATGCAATGTCTGAAGATCCACAAGTGTTGAAAGTTGTGGGGATTGCTGGTTTGCATGCAATTTGAAAGAGCTGCAAAATTGCATGGGAAGTCTGAAGTTCTGCAAGTGTTGAAATTTTTGGGGATTGGGGGTCTGCATGCAATTTGCTAGAGTTGCAATGTTGCATGGGAACTCTGAAGTTCCACAATTGTTGAAGGTTGTAGGGATCACAGGTTTGCATACGATTTGCAAAAGTTGCAAAGTTTCGTGGGAAATCTAAAATATCACAAGTAATGAAGTGTCCAATGATTGGAGGCCTGCATGCAATTTGCAAGAGCTACAGAAGTGCTTGAGAACTCCAAAGATTCACAAAATTGCAGAATTCACTAACAACTCCGAAGTTTTGAATTACAAGGAAAGAGGGGCAGAAAGTGGAGGTAGTGAAGCACATTTCAAAAGCTGAGAGGTTGTGTGGAAGCTCTGCACTTCTACTAGAACTTGTGTTTTGAGGTCCTCACTGTGACATATGTAAGAGATAGGGTGGCTACATTATGACATGCTTAAGAGTAGGGTGGCTTGACATGTGTCAAAGACTGCTCATGTGTGTGAGAAAGGGGTAGGGTAGGTAGGTTAGGACCCTTGCAAATTGACGGCAAGTTTAGATCTTGATCCATGAGATAAATTCTGTAGCTAGGAATGAATGCACAAGAATTAAGGATGACGTGAAATTAAATATTCGGGAAAAGGTAATAAAGGTTAATTAGCCTAAATCAATTAAGTGAGTATTACTAATTGATTTAGTTGGAGGATTTGGAGGACAAGGTTAAACTTAATTAAATAAATAAATATTAGGGAAAATGGTAATGAAGGTTGATTAGCCTAAATCAATTAATTAGGTAGGTATTAACTGGTTGATTTAGTTGGAAGATTTGGAGGATAAGGTTAAACATAATTAAATTTATTATGGTGAGGGATAAAGGTGAAGAGAAAAATCTATGTAAAACACGTTGACAGATATCAATGTAGAGGAGTGATGTTAAATGTATTTTTCTTTCTTTATTTTCAAATTGAAAGAGTTATTTTTAAATTACTTATCATGTAATTTCATTAAAAAAATAGTAAATATTATATACTTAAATAATGAAATAAATAAATTAGTAAGTAATATTTTTGAAATAATTTTGACATTAAATTTTAAATAAGATTTCTTGTCACATTATTTATTTTATATTGTTAATTCAAGGCAAACTTATTATTCAATTTAATTTTACTTTTATATGCAATGCTGATTATATATATCTATGATGATTCTAACAGTCCTGATGTTTATTTTCAGCAGTATAAAACTGAATGTATGTAAATGCAATGATCTTGTATTTAACTATGCTTAAAATTTCAATGAAGAAATATATATGACTGTATTGTTGTTCACTGTATTTCACACTTATTGATTTCGGTGCTAATACAGAACAGACCAATCAATATTTATATAGGCTGGAGTGAATGGTCACATCTATGATGGACGTGACTCCTTGAGGAGTCATGCATATCCAAGGAGTCACGTCTATCATAGGCGTGACTCATAGTCACGCCCTATGATAACATATTGTATCTGACACCGCTTCAATGCATATCGGTCGATACCGATTCATTATCAATGATAATCGGTCGATACCGATTCATTACCAAGTATAATTGGTTGATATTGATTCATTATAAATGATTATCGGGTTTAATATGGATCCAATGTTAATTATAATTCAATACTCATCTTTATTGATTCAATTCGATCATAAAGAGAATAATGTATGTATATATTAATATATATATATATATATATATATATATATATGTTCTTTAATCTGATTGAAAGTATGTATGAATTTCTCTAATTGATTATAATATGAATTTATCTGATCGTGACTATATGCAACAACATATATTTATCAAAGAGATTTTTTTTACAATTAGACAATAGATATAAAAAATTGCATAAAAAATAAAAATTATTTCAATTTTTACTTCATCATTATTATGTATTCATATGAATACCCTTTTTTATATTTATTTAAAAATTTCTATACGTCAATATATTTCCTCTCTCACCAAGACTACAAAATATTGTGAATTCAAAGCTTTTCTTCTACGAAATTTATCTCCTTCATACCTTGCTAAATAACTCTATTATGAAGCACTTCCAAATATTTTCCTATTTTATATTTCTCCACAAAGATGTCTTTGAAATGGATACAATTCCTTTCTTTTAAATTATTTTTAACAAGCTGAAGTTGTAAGAGAAAGACAAAAGCCCACTTACCTTCTTTAACTAGAGAATTAGGCCACCAATCTCTAATTAAATCTCTTAGACCCTTGGCTCAAAGCCCACATCTTCTCAAATTCAAAACGACATCAGATAGGTATGGAATTAAGCTGTAGAATCAAGGAGATCAGATAGTGATTGGAGCTAGTAATAGGGAGGATGTTGGCTTCGAAGACAAAGGGAAGAGCAGCCCACTACCCAGCTAGAAAGAAATGATCCAACTTTTTTGCATTATTGGAGAAACTACTTCTACGGTTTGTACAAGTGAAGACACTGTTCTTACATCTAACCTCACAAAGACCATTATTGGTAACAAAAAAATTTTAAAAATCAATTTGAATAGCTCCAAAGGTCCCTTTACCTCCTTTTTCATCCGCCACTTCAAGTGTCACAGTAAAGTCACCTCCAAGAATTGCAACCACATTGCCTGAAGAAAGCACCTGTGAAATCTTTTTCCAAACTTCATGCTTCTACCCGGTCCCTATTGGTCCATAAATGTTACAAATGAAAAACTCATCATTAAAGGAAACCAAGCAAAATTTGATTAGTTGCTAATGCTTTTCTTGCAACAACACCTCCACTCTTGCCACCATTAGGTTTCATAGAAAACCCAACTTGCCTAAGGATCCTTTAGCCTCAACAAAAAAACCATTCCATGCCTTCCTCTTGCTAAGAAAAATCTCACTCTCCCATCTTTGAAAGTTTTGTCTCTTGAAGAAGTAGAATATCAAGCCACGTCTTATCAAAGTACCTTTTGATCAGATGCCTTTTGTCGAGGGCATTGCAACCCCTAACATTTCATGAAAAGAGCTTCATTGCTCTCTAGGAAGGGAGAAGCCCTTCCCCAACTAAGTTTACTCACATCTTCAGCACTCCCCACCATCTCCAATTTCACTTTGACTGACTTTAGACCCTTCTTTTTTTCCCCAACTTTAATTTTTCCAAATTTGGAAAGAGTTTGACTAATTGTGTTGACCTCAAAAATCTCCTAAAGATCCTTTAAACCAAAAGTATCTTCCTCATTTGAGAGAGAAAGCTCTAAAATTTATTTTGAAGATTTGGGCGGCGAAGTCTGACCATCTGAACCTCCATCACACTGAGGATGAGAGGTTTTAATAGGACATACACAAATATCCTTATCCAGCCCAAAAGGCTCATTGTAGGGAGAAAGGGGTTCCTTCCCGTGGTCTATAAGAGAGCAATTGTCCAGATCACCAATAACACTTAAATTCAAACTTTTAGAAAGCAAAGCCCCCTTTCCTTCTAAGAAAATAGAAAGCAAAGCCCCCTTTTCTTCTGAGAAAAGTGTTAATGGCTCTTTAGGGTTAGTAGCAAGGTGTAATACCCACCCATAGTTTGTTTTTTCAATTTATGGTGTCAGGCTCTTTTAGGCCACTTATCATGTGTGTTGGTTTCTCAATTGGATTTGGTGATACTTTGATGTATGACATTACTTTATGATTATGCTATATTATGAATCATTGGTTATTTGTGTTATATCATGTTGTTAGATAGATGATGATGATTATCTTCATATGATGATGTTATGTATATTTATAGTTTTACTAATATACTGACCCTATATCTGCATTTACATGGATTGTGTATGTTTATATTCCTGGTTGATGTGCCTGTATGGTAAGGGACAGAGTTGTAGTTACTTGCTTGCAAGATCCACACAATGTATTGATCCCTACCATTGTCTGTTATATATATATATATGTATGTACATGTTCAGATTTGTAACGCAGGTTTGCAGGCACCGGGCATCATCTTCCCTGAATTGGCAGAAGTGAGCATGCCCTTACATATATCTCAATGGTGAAAGAGGGGAGGTAGCATTCAAGCCTAAAACCTTATCTTAAACCTTCATTTTGTCCTATGAGTAGACATGTATCTAATTGACTACCCCATCTAAATTCGTCAAGGTGACGCGAATTCGTGAACCCTTTTGAGTAAGCTTGTGATTGTTGCATTTTGATTTGGTTGGATTTCAATATCCATGCATTCATATAGGTCGATGTTGCATTTTGTCACAATGTCAATAAATGGATTAAGGTTAAATAATTATACCTTCTAAATGCCAAAATATTAATATATGGATATTTAATTATTAAGTATTAATTAAATACCTATATTAAATGATTTAATTATAGAGTCTAAATATAATAATTGAAGATTTAATTAATATTATATCAAAAATTGTTATTAAATGTGCAATCTAGTAATGTGTCACTGATGCAGAGTGACCAATGGTTCTACAAGTATTCCTAGGATTTTTCTTCCAAACTAGGTTCTTAGGCACCTACTCCAATAGATCCTATACTCCAACCTATTCTAGGTTGACTCTCCCTCACAGCCTTGCCTAGGCCCACTCCAAGTGTCCTATTCCAATATGGCAATCTGTTTCACAATAAGGAATTCCCAATTCCTTCTTTAAACCTTGAACCCTTAAGACCTACCTTAGACCCCACTTCCACTTTTCAATTAGGATCTAATCAAAACACTTCTCCTATTGGTGTGAATGCCTTTAAGGCTTTACTAACTCCTTTCCATATAACATGAACATTTGTGAAGGGTTGAACCCTCTGTCAAATACCCACAATGTATTTTGTGTTGTTAGGCCTAGTTGGAGACCTAATTCTAGTAGCCCTCCTATTTGACTATTCTGGCTTTAAACTCCAAAACTCCTTAACAGCCTGACAGTCCCAACTGGTGCTGAGAGGGGAGGGGTGAATCAGCACCTATAAAAACCTATAAAATAAATCTGATGGAGTATACTTATAACTGTAAGCAAAACAGATTCAAGCATAAGAATAGCATCAAGCAATCAACCACAAAGTAACACCAAATTTATCATGTGGAAACCCAAATCGGGTGAAAACCACGGTGTGAGGAAACCTCACAAATTCTGCACTCTTCTGAAGTGTGCCCTGTTAGGAGCCTTCCCTGTTAAAGGATTACAACGCACTATTAGACACGACCCGGTTAAGGGATTTAATACAATAAGGCCGGTTAGTGCCTGCCTGGTTAGAGGACTTCGAACACCTAAAAGATGTCACCCGGTTAAGGGATTTAGTACAAGGGACTTGTTAATGTCCACCCAAAATACTAGGATTTAGCTATTGTAATTGTTAGAAAACAATAGAAGGATTTGACCTTTTACAAATGGCTTTGCATAGCCTGATAAGATATTTGTTATACTCAACTGAGAAACATCACCGGTTGCTGCTGGTATGTTCTCCTTTTCTGTTGTGCTTCTCTGCATACTCTTCTCTCTTCTCCTTTCTATTCACCTTAGCTTCTTCAGCATACAAGTTCACTCTTTGCTTTGGCAAAATGAGGGCAAACTATATTCTTGACAAGCAGAGGAATATATACAATCCTTGCCCTGATTACTTTTCTCATGCACGACCTATTTACAGATCTCCTTCGGATTCATCACCCAGTGGAGTATTAGTTCACTGAAGAAACATCCAATGCATGCTCTTGCTTTATCTGCTTTATGAAAGAAAACAATAGATGTGTGTCAAACACCTTTCCTTCGCAAGAGATAACTCCATGTTTTAAAGCCACAAACTCCGGCTTTAAAACCTTCAAACGAGCCTCATACTGATCATCTTGTTAACTCAAAGTCTTCCGGATTTAGTGCAGTAAATCCCAGTCAAAGAGTTGGTTAATAGATAGTTGACTATGACTTCCCTTGTTCATCTTATAATAACGAAGTCTTCACTTGATTGGTAAGATCCTTATGTTGTGAATAGGTAAGAGCTTTGACCTGTCACCTTTCCTTCCTTTGTCTATACCAGTTGCATCCTTTCTTCGGTTGCGTAGTCAACACCGGTTGTATCCTTTCCTCAGTTGCCGATGCATTTTTCTTAGTGACCGGTTGCTCTTGATGAGCAGATATAGTCTCATCTTTCTTGCATAGAGTCACCGGTTGCCAAACCAGTCACTTGTCACCGGTTGTCAAACCAATCTCTTTACACACAAAATTCACAGATCCAACACTAGTGTCCTCCTTAGATCCTTAAATAGAGATGTCCTCTTTCCTTGTTTGCCAATCAATGACAATACTTAATTGCCATGTACCGGTTGCAAGCTTACTGGTTACCATCCCCTAATGCCAACACAACCCCCCAAAAAATCACAGTTTCTAATACCCTTTTGGGCCTACTTCAAAAAGTCACAGGATGACATCTGGGTTTTGGGTTTAACTGGGTCAACCAACGCTGCATCCAAACTAGCCTACTAGGCCTAGTTATTCGGGGCTTGTGTAAAACCTTCACCGCTTGAGATCTTTTACCAAACCAACCACTTTCCCTGGCAGAAGACACTCCAAGGACTCCTATGCATCCATAACACTCACACCAATCTCCCTCTTCTTCTACAACTTCCTTCTACCCTTCCCCTGGCTTGCCTCATACCAAGAACCAAGCCTAGGGCTTCACGGAAAAAATCAGAGATTGATTTGCCTGTCTTGAAACCAAATGCATCTTAAAATATGTACAAAGACCTAACATTTCCCATGGTGAAATGTCAAGTTATTTACATTTCTTTCCAAAACCCTCGTTTGGGTTGCTTCCTAGACCAGTTAGAGCAAACGAAGTCGGGAGTCCTCCTTAATGGATTCAAGAGCACTCCAAACCGATTGGATCAAGATCCTAACTCATCAACCTACCAAGACATACACAAAACTTTTGAACATCACATGTCACGAGTTATAGTGAGAAACAATGAATAAAATTCAAAACAGCAAAGCAAAAATCTCCTTCACTCAATGCCCAATCCACCATTACATCTTCTCTCGAGTTCTATGACCAAATAGAACTCAATTCCATCAGTTGTAACCAACTTTTGAACTTCCTAGCCGTTAAACCACCAGGAAGCAACTTCTTGACAATTTGTAAAAGTTGCTCATGACAACATTTAACCAATTTTACATATTTTTGGACATTTTTTTTGCATTTGTCACATTAAGTGACTTATTAGATTCTTAATCCATCCAAGAGACCTAAGAATACCTTAAAACACCATTTTGGATCATTTTACATGATTTAGGATGGTTTGACTTGAGGTGACCCAATTGACCCGAATTGCCCAACTAGGCTAATTAGGTCTTACATTGCACCAAACATAGACAAACATCAAAGGCCCTTGGAAAGGCTTCCTATTGCAAACAAAAAACCAAAATTGGATGAATCATGAGGATCCTTGAGTGCTCCTGCACCAGTCACTTTAACATTACTTTTATTTTCAAAAGTTGCATGTTTGAAATCATACTTCAGTTATTAATAGTAAATTTAATTAAAAATTAAATCATGCATTTTGAATGCACAAATATTTTATTAAATCAAAATTGAACTTTAATTAAAAGTTTAGTTGTGCAAACTTAAGTCAAGCTGGAAATTAAATAAAGTGACTTTATTTATTTGTAAAGTTGAGTTTTAATTCTTAATTAGGGTTGCACTTTCCAAACCCTAGTTTTCTATGTTTTCTATATTATAGATCTAGGAGGTCAATTAGGAGAATTATTCAATCAAGGTGCAAAAGAATTTTCTGGTGAAATTTTGGGGATTAAAAAATTTGGTTTAAAGCTTTGGATTTTTGGGTTGAAATCTAGTCTTCCTTCTTTTCAAATTCAATCATTGATTTGAGGTAAGGTTTTGAAAACCTTTGAAAGTTTTCAGCTATATGCTTTGTCTTCTTCGTGTTTGTATAGATCTGATGTGTAAATGTTGAGTGTTTGTGAAAAAAAGATGTATTTGGATAATCTAGATTGTTTAGAGAATATTTTGGAAGGAAAGTTGATTAGGGTTTCCTTAAAAGTTTTATTTTGATTCAATTTAGATATGGCATCTCATGGTTCTGAAGGTTTTGGAAAAATCTGGTTTCAGGGAAAACACATGCTTTGATCTTTTTAAAATTTCACCTAAATTGTTGTATTTCTCCTTGTTAAAATATATATGTATATAAAATCTATATGTATGTATTTTCATGTTTAAAATCTACATATATATGCATGTATTATAAATATAGATTTGCATGTCAAAGAAAAGAGAAATACATATATGCATGTAAAATAGTATAGATCTACAGGTTTAGGGGAAAATATACATGCATGTCAAAAGAAAATATATGCTTGATTATTTTTATGTTACTTGCATGTTTGAAGAATAATTACATGTTCTTTTATTTAGAAAATAAATTGCGAAAAAAAAAAAGCATGTTCATTTAGCATGCATGTTTTTTTCTAAATTATATATATATATAATTTAATAGGGAAGTGGTGGGGACACCACCCCGTGTACACTACAATAACTTGTGGGGACCGCAGGGTGGACTGTAGCCCGTGGGGTGGGTTGTGACCCCCACGTGGTTTGTTTTTTTATTTTTTTATTTTTTAAAAATAATTGAAGTTTTTTTGTGTTTTAATATTAATTAAATTTTATTAAATTAAATTTATATTAATTAAATTTATTAATATAAATATATTTTCACATAGTAAATTAATTAGTATGTATGCATGTTAATTTATATTAATATAAATATGAATTTTTATTAACGTTGTATTTAATTAAAATTTTAGAATATCAAAAATTTGTAAAGAGATTTTTGTTGACATTCTTTTTGGTTGCAGCGATGCGTTCTTGTCATGTGGTGACATATTGAAAATCTCTCTATTGCTAAGAGGGAGTGTTGAAGATAGTAGCTGCGATAGAGATCTTTATACCTGTGTTTGTCTTGCTGAAAAACTCTTTGTCATGATGGTTGATGGTATTTCTTCTAGCTGTTGTTCATGTTGTCGTTATTGTATACGAGGTTTTGCATTTTTGGGTTCAAGCAAAAGCAGTTTTACTTCAATGGCTCTGTTATCATATGATATACTTCTATCTCTTGTGTTTACATTTCATATATCTCCTAGCACCATGTGCAATGACTTGGCATCATGAGCATGTATTATTCTAATGTTGGCAATTATCTTACTCTTTATAAGCATCGGTTTCTTGAAGGTGTTGGTCCATTCTCATTTGCCACAATGTTTTCTTAACCCCTGACGGTTGAGTTGTCAGGCTTCTCTTGTTCATTGGCTATCCTTATGCGTTGTTGGCATTAACCGGTACATGGTAAATGGTAAAGAGGTATTGTCATTGATTGGCAAAGAGGTGTTCTCATTTATGACTAAGGGATGCCCAGTGTTCAGTCAGGAACTAAGGATAGGTCAGGTACAGCTGACAATAATAAGCGCAAGGAGAGACTGGTTTGGAGACCGGTGACATGTAGTAAGCAGGAAGAGGCACTAGCTCAGTTACTGTTAAAGCTCTAACTGATCATCAAAGCAACTAGTAACCAAGGAAGGCGCCACCGGTAATCAAGGTTTCAGTACTATGACCGATAAAGTGTATAATCGGAACCGAAGATTTCACCGGTACAGATAGAGAAAGGAATGGTGACAGGTGAAGGTTTTTACCTATGCACAACCTAAGGTCATAAACTGACCAACAAAGATATCATTAAGACTGATGAACCGGGGAAAGTCACTGTCGACAAACAAATCTTTGACCGAGATTTGTTGCACAAAATCTGGATGACTTTGTGTTATCAAAAAGATCAGTGCAAGGCGCAATTGAAGGTTTTAATGCCGAAGTTTGTGTCATTAAAACATGTAGAAATCTCTAGTGAAGGAAAGTTTTTGGCACGCATCTGTCATTTCCTTCATAAAGCAAAAAAAACACATGGCATGCATCGGATGTTTCCTCAATGAACTGAGACTCCACTAGGTGATGGATTCGAAGGAGATCTTTAAATAGGTTGTGCACGTAAAAAGCGGAAAGGTAAAGAAGACTATATTCTTTAGCCTGTGAAGAATATTGTTTGCCTTCATTCTGCCGAAGAAAAAGAGTGAACCTGCAAGTTGAAAGAAGCTACGAAAAGGTGAAGAGAAGAAGAAGAAAAGAAGAGTGTGCAAGGAAGCACAACAGCCAAGGAGAACATACCTGCGGTGACTGGTGATGATTCTCAATTGAGAAGCACATCGATCTTATCAGGCTCAGCAAAGCCATTTCTAAAAGATCAAACCCTCTACTGCTCTCTGACAATTGCAATAGAAAAATCCCAGTATTTTTGGTGGACATTAACAGGTCCCTTGTATTAAATCCCTTAATCGGGTGACATCTGTGTAGATGTTTTAAGTCCTCTAACCAGGCAGGTTCTAACAGGCCTTATTTCCTAAATCCCTTAATAGGGTCGCATCTAACAGTGCATTTGTAATCCTTTAACAGGAAAGACTCCTTATAGGGCGCACTTTAGAAGAATGCAAAATTTGTGAGGTTTCCTTACACCGTGGTTTTCTCCTGATTTGGGTTTCCACGTGATAAATTTGGTGTTGTTTACTGGTTGATTGTGTGATAGCTATTTCTGTGATAAAATTCATTCTACTTACAATTTTTGTTAGATTATATCAGATTTTGTTACTTAAGTTTTAGTGGGTGTTGATTCACCCCTCCCCTCTCAGCACCGGTTGGGACCATCAATTGGTATCAGAGCCGAGTCCCTTTTCTAAGCTGCTTAACCGTAATAGGGAAAAGGTCCAATGATGAGGAAGGAAGGACCAAAGTTTTCGAAGGAAAGTTTCACTTTACGATGCAGCAGAATGAAGTTGTACATGAAGACCACCGGAGATCAATACTGGACTCATGTAATCCATGATTACACTGAACCCACCGGTACCTTGACACCTGATCAACAAAAGATCAGCACAGAACACACTGTTGCAATGGATATGATAGCAAGTACACTACCTAACCATGTATATGCAAAGATTGAAATTCTGACTACTACTTGCAAGATGTGGGCCAAGCTACAAACTGTGTATGGTGGTGACCCACATGTTCAAAGAGAAAAGGTAGAGATCCTTAGAGGCAAATATGATGATATGGGTATGAATGAAGGAGAGGATATTGAACAATACAACAATAGAATCAAAGAAGTGATGAACTCCATCAAAAGCGCTGGAAGAACATTAAGTGAGGAAGATGTGATAAGTAAAATACTGAGGACGCTAAAGCCACAATACACTATCAAAATCTCAGCCATACAAGTGCTCAAATCAGTGAGCATGTCTCAAGTCACTCTTGACTCCGTAATTGGTAAGTTGACTGCATTTGAATTGAGTAATTTTGATAACAACTTACCCATGTTAGAAGCTTCTTTTAAGTCCTCTGTTAATACTTCTTCCACCAAGAAAGGAAGACAAACCGGTAATAGCTCTACCAGTAGGTCTAAAATTTTTGTTGAAAATCTACTCTCTGAAGAGATAGAGCAAGATGATTTTTAAGCACTCATCGCAAGGAGATTTCCAAGAGGCAAAGGGAAGTACAAAGGGAAACTTCCATTAAAGTGTTTTTCTTGCAATAAAATAGGACACATTACTGCAAGGTGTCCAAATAATGAAAATAAAGAAAAGAACAACCAATTCAAGAACAAAGGAAAGGAGTGCTACCTTGCTGAGGAAGGAGTCATGGACAATGAATCTGAAGATTCTGGAGATGAAGAAATTGTCTTTGTAGCAATAAAAAAAGAAAGCAAAGTGATAAGTGAAATGACACTTATCTCAAGATCTCATCAATATGATGACTGGATCATTGATAGTGGATGCACTCACCACATGACTGGTGATAAGAACAAATTCATCAACCTAAAGCTCAATGATGGTGGATCGGTGACCTTTGGTAACAATGCTCCCTGTGCTATCAAAGGCAAAGGTTCAATTGCACTTGGCAATGAAGCTATATGTGAGGATGTGTACTGGGTGGAAGGACTCAAGTACAATCTAATGAGTGTAGCTCAATTAAACAACAAAGGATACTTGTTGGAGTTTGGGCAGGGTTCTTGTATTGTCAAGAATCAATTTGGAGCTCATGTTGCCACCGGTAGACAGAGTAAAGGGAACCTGTTCTATCTAAACTCAACCGAAGGGGCTTGCCTCATAGCAACAACAAAAGGTGAGATAAATAAAATCTATCTCATAACTAAAGAGGACAACAGTTGGTTGTGGCATAAGAGGCTTTGCCACATTAACTTTGACAGTATTGTCAAAGTAAGTAAAAAGAAGTCAGTTAGAGGGCTTCCTAAAATTACAAAGCCTAATAGAGGCATTTGTAAAGAATGTCAGTTAGGAAAACTGACAGGAACAAGCTTCAGCAATAAATCATTTTCTGCTGAAAACATGTTGGATCTCGTATACACACACTTGTGTGGACCTATGAGGACGAAGAGCTACTATGGAGACAGGTACTTCATGCACTTTGTAGATGATTTTTCAAGAATGATGTGGACACTCTTTCTTAGAAAAAATCAAAGGCCTTTCACATGTTCAAAATCTATAAGGCTCAAGTGGAGGAGACCGGTAAAAGCTTGAAGTGTCTGAGATCAGACAGAGGAGGTGAGTACACCTCTCAAGAGTTCATTCACTACTTGTGAGGAACAAGGGATAAAAAGGCAGTTATCTGCACTGAGAACCCCACAACAAAATGGAGTCGCTAAAAGAAAAAACAGGACTTTGATTGATTGTGCTAGAACTCTAATGATTCATAAGGATCTTCCCCATCACTTCTGGAGAGAGGCTATCAGCATTGCAGTATACACACTGAACCGAGTTCAAGTTAAGAAAGGAACCGGTAAGACTCCCTATGAGTTGTGGTTTGGTCACACTCCCAGTGTAGGCTATTTCAAAAATTTTGGCAACACCTATTACATCAAAAGAGATGTTTACTCTGGTAAGTTTGAGCCAAAAAGTGATGAAGGCATATTTCTGGGTTATTCCCCAAAGAGTAAAGCCTACCGGTGTTTGAATAAGAGGACAGGAAAAATAGTGGAGTATCAATGTAAAGATTTATGAATATTCAGAACCAAAGGAAAAGATCAGAAATGATAAATTAGATTGTCACCAGGAACATGATGCTGAAAATCATTTGGACTTTAATGAAATGATTGTTGTTGATGAAGAAGAAGAAGAGGTAAACAGACCCTTGGAGCAGGGTAATGTACCTGAGCCAGGAAGGGATCAGATTTTAAGACCAATTCAGGATGATGAATAGGAAATTGTTCATGACCTTGCTGGAGATATTGCTCAACTAGAAGATATAGACCGGGAACAACGACTGGTTCTGCTAAGGTATGTCACATATCACTCCATTGATAACATTATTGGTGACAAACATGCTAATATTCTGACCAGGAGAAAGGTTAGAGAAAGTATTTGCTTACTTTTGAGTATAGAGCCCAAAACCACCAGAGAGGCTCTGGAGGATGAGAACTGGGTCAAGGCAATGGAAGAAGAGATTGAGCAAATTGAGAAGAATGAAACATGGACTCTTGTTCCAAGACCACAGGACAAGAATGTCATTGGGACCAAGTGGGTGTACAGAAACAAATTAAATGAAGAAGGAAAGGTGGTAAGGAACAAAGCAAGACTAGTTTGCAAAGGATATGCACAGAAGGCAAGACTAGATTATGGAGAAACTTTGCACCTGTGGCCAGACTAGGAGGATTGAATTTCATGTGTTTGGGGTTATAAATTTTGCGTTGTGAATGCAGATTCCTTTAGTATACACCATTCCTTATCTTGTGGGTCTGTTCAATGTCCACCATTTTATGAATATGAGCTTTGGCAACTGTATTGTTATGTTGGAATAACTGAGATTCCTATTTTGTTTATTTCCTGCAATGTTATGTGTTTGAACCAACTTTATAGTGCAATTTTGATGCTTGTGTGCCCTATGGCCAAGTTTAGGAAGAACCGTTTCATATAATTTTTTTAAAGTTTACGTTTAACCTAAGGTACAGTTCATAGCTATTGTTTTTGCCAGCATGTGAAATGCATTTCTTTTATAGTTTTGGTTGTGTTATTGCCTTTTGCTAGTGCATGGTTAGATTTGGCTTGCTGAGTCTGATCATGAATGAACTTTTTGTGTTATGCGTGTCAGCCATATAAGTCACTTCTTTTAGTTATATTTTTTTAGGGTATGGTTTAGAATGTAAATTAAAATGCAATTTTAAATGTGGATTTTAAAATAAAATGTGGAATTAAAAAAAATAGTTTATTTATATATTTACTGATTTGTCTCACAAAAACTTTGAAATGGGATATAATTCAGCTTATGCATAGTAATTAAAAGATTAATTATTCCGTTTCTTTATGTTAAAATATGGTTTAAGTAGTTAAAATGTAACTTTAGATGTAAATTAAATTGCAGTATAGAAATGTAGTTTATATAAGTTCTTTTAGTTTGTCTAAGTTGGGAGATGTAACTTAAATTAGATATTTGTAGTTGTTAAATATGCCTGCAATATTTATATATACATACTGAATAGGTGATTTGTTTTGAAGACTTGTGTTTATTTCCTCTATTATAGATGTGACTGCATTTTTATGTGATGATGGATGGGTTTGGAGGTTAAAGCTTGTTTTTTTTCCCTTTTGTAACCAGAGGTGTAGGATGAGGTATTATGTTGTTGGGCATATTCATACTACTGATGTTTCAAGTCACTTTTGAACTCTAACATTACTTTGTGAAGTATTATTGTACTAATGGTCCATGGTGATCTTTGGTTTTTATTTGTTACAGTGGATCACATATTGTTATGGGCTTGGGATTTTGATGTTCTGATATATAAGACATTTGATCTAAGTTTTGGAATCTAGAGGGGTTCTTGTAAGACCTTCAACTTAGTGCTTATGTGAATTTGATATTGATGTCATTATTGTTATGTTGGAGGCTATGGATCCCATTGATGATGTTTGGATTGTTATGATATCAATTTTGTTGGGAAGGTTTTCTAGGATCATTGCCAGGAGAGTGGCTCACAATGAGAGCTAGGGCCCTAAGCGGCTGCCAGAGTAACCCATTGTAGAGTTGTAATCAAGTGATAACATAATAAAATGAACCAGGTTGGGATAACACATTAAACAAGATAATTTTGTTTCCTACCTAATGGCCATTAGAAATCCTGTGTGGACCACGGATGGGTTAGAGAAGGCTAAGCTTCCTGTGTGGCATTGAGCTAGCAAATCGACTTCCTTGTCCTCATGAAAGGTTGTTGGTTCCTCATGAGTTCTCACCTGGGGGCCGGGGTCCAGAGAGAGACTGTCAGGGTAACCTAGGATAGTGGGGAACTATGTGATGACACTTTCTGGCACACGTTTTAGAATTCCCTCAATTAGCCTTGTGGTTCACCTTGGTATCTCATGTATATCCCTTTTGTATCCCTTGTGTATTCATTATGTTATGCTTTGGTTATCTTGTAATGGTCCTATTTGGTGTTGTGGCCTTGTCTTGTGTTTGTATGTGTGGTGTGGGGCCTTGTGTCTATCTCCTAGCTTGGAGGGGTCGGCCTCAGGGTTCCACGTGGTTGGGTGGTAAATGTATTTTTACATCGAGGTTTGTTGATATGTTCGTGAGCTTTTAGACAGACTCTGCATCTTCATTGTACCTTTACTATAGTTTCATACTTCATGTGGATGGATGATTATTATTGTACCTTTGCATCATACTATGTGCTATTGATCATTGGCATTGTAAATGCATACTCTCTATTGAGAAGAATGTAAATGTAATTGTATCATGTAATTATGATATATTGAACTGTAATAACTAAGTTAGATAGGTCGATGTTGACTATCATTATGTACTTGTAAATTATGTTACTGTGGATTAGGCACATATGGATTTGAGGTTTAAAATAAGTTTAGTTAAATGTTATTAATCTTGTGCATTAATTCATCGTGGTTTAATTGATATGGTCATATGATTATACATTTCTAGCATGTCGGGGAACCTCAAAGGATGTAGTGTAATGTTTTAATGTTTAGCACATATCCATTGCATCATTTAATTAGATTCGTTATGTGTATCCTCATGTTTAGATGAAATTGTTTTTATTGTTTAAAAAAAAATGTGTTATGTACTTTAGCATTTATATGTTGTCGTCTCAGGTTCCCTGGTGGGGCGTTACACAATGAATTCCTAACGGTTCGAAGGAGAGTTATTGCAGAAAATCAAGATAAGTTCTATCTTCTGAATTATTCTTATTATTTTAAGTTGAATATTATAATAAAATGTCTTCAGTTTTGATAAAATTATATAGTGATTCTCATCTTTATTTGGAATTGTTATCTTGGGGCAAAAATAAGGAATATCTCAAGAAGGGACATTACATGCTTCTGGCTAATTCAGGTATCCGTATCTTTGCATTGTAATAATCAAGTATTTTGGTTTGTGAGATCTTGTCTTGTGTATGTTACAAATCTCCATTCAGCTCTTGGGTACATTAGTGTTGCAATAGGTTAGCTTGCTTGTAGTCACTAAAAATACAAGATCTCTGATTTGTGTTCACATGAACTAAGAAGTCTTGTGCTCATACTTGAAAGGCAAAAATAGACATGGCATAGTAATTCATTTATCATTGTGTGTCAAACTTTTGCTTTGCCTCCCCACCACCCACACCCAAAACAAAGGTGCAAACCTTGTGAATGTTGTCAAAATTCTAAGATTTATCCATAATTTCATTTCATTTCAGTCTTCTAGGGTTTTAGTTAGATTTATTTTTACAAGGAGCTTTCCCTTCTTATTTGAATAAAGATTTTACCTTACAAATTGTTCCATTTTGTATTATCTTTACTACAGATGTATATGAGAAATTAGCAATCTAATGAATCTAATTCTGAGGTACAAAAACTCTAGCAACACCTCTGTGTGCCAATTTCAAATATAGCATTGGTATTCACAAACATAAAATATAAAATATAATAAAACACATGATAAGCACAAGAAACTTAAAGTTGTCATCAAAAGCAACCATGACATGGTAGTTTCAAATATTTTGTGTAATGTTGAATACCAAATTGCACAAAAGTGTCAATTACATGGTTTGAAATATGAATTATAACGTGAATTTATAAACTATCATATTCTTTGTCTACTAGATGATCTACAAGTTGACATGCTAGCCTAATTTTGATAAAGCCAAGACTTCAAAGTCAACTAGGTGTTGTAAAATTAGAATTGCTTACTCTTATGGACTTTGGCTCTCCCATCAAATATTCATTTCACAATTTTGTTGTTGGAGACCCAAAAGCTCCTTGAATTCAAACTATCTACTCTCCGAAGTTGTCATCTATTTCTTCTACCCACTGGACAACCATTGGGGACCCTACTATCTTTTTGAAGAACTAAGTTTTCTTTTGGTAATCTTTAATTTGCTCAATGCAGAGATTTCTTATTTGTAAAACGAATTTTAATCTTTGAGAAGGCTAGTCTCTACATGCATTACTAATCATATAATTACAATTTGGATACAGAGACTCTCCTATTTGAGTAGATTAATGGCTTTCTGTGGGACACATACATTTCATCTGATTGTGGGGGCAGGAAGCTCCAAAACATGTCCAAGAGAAGCCTTTCAATTGCTGCAATATTTGAATATTTTTCTTCAACTCAGTTGGAACTCTTTATCATAAAAGCTCCCAAAAGAGGCCCTTGTAATCATGAAACTCCTTAGTGTTTAATAATGTTGGTTGTAAAGAACTGTTCCTAGCAGCCTGTGAATCTTAAATAATGCAATAGATGTTAAATGAGTGTGTGAGAGCATTAGAGAGTTTTATGGTGTAGGACAATGTGGCTATAGACAAAAGGAAGTCGTAAACCTTGTTTTGAGAAAGGAAATAATATAGCAGTTCTTAATATGGTGACTTGAAGAGGAACAACAGCTCACTCTTCTGGGCTTTTTTCTCAAGTTTGGTTAAGCTGCGGGCTTTCTCATTTTGATTATGCTCCATACTCGAATTTCTACGCTTTAATACTTTGTTCCATACTTTAAAATTGAAGATTAGTTACTGTTTTTCATTAATTTCACATTAGGAACAGCAACTTATTATTAGAAATATGAGCAGAGATTTGATGAGTAGTTTTTACACACAAATAATACTTTCTTTCATATTATTTTTGTTCAATGCATATTACATATTTATAGGATTGGACTCTCCGATTTTGTAGGAGAGACCCTATAACAACTCTCTAATATAGATGAGCTATTTTTAATAGCTCATAATACAAACAAATAATTGTACTAACAAACCTAACAAATAATAGAATATTCAACCACCCATAATTACATGAGTTGTTATTAAAACTCACTTTTACCTTACACACCACATTATTATTTTAATGCATGTGAACACTAATTCCCAACACCCCCTTTAGTGTGAACATGGGGAGAAAGAACATCATGAAAGTGGGAAACAAAATCGTATGCCTATGCATACTTTTAGGTCTGCATACTGCTATCTAGATCTTGTTGCACATGATCACATACGCAAACTTATCCCGCTTTCACTTCCAATGAACTTATCACCGGCCAACCACACTTTCAAGAATTCCGACATTCAAAAGATCTCTATAGCCAGCTGCTCTCCTATACAACTGTTTTCAATATTGATGATATCCATATTCTCCACTTTAGCACTTCAAACTGCAGTAAGCCAACTCTTGTGGCTCATGATCTTTATTCAAACGAAAGTCTCTCTCCTTCCATGGTTTTAAACGGGCTTACCACAAACCTTGACATGAACAAGAACCCATCAAATGTCCACCTCATGTAGTTTCTTGGATCCTCCCACGAACCCTTTCAAAGATCTCTATAGCCAGCTGCTCTCCTATACAACTGTTTTCAATATTGATGATATCCATATTCTCCACTTTAGCACTTCCCACTGCAGTAAGCCAACTCTTGTGGCTCATTATCTTGATTCAAACGAACGTCTCTCTCCTTCCATAGTTTTAAACGGGCTTACCACAAACCTTGACATGAACAAGAACCCATCAACTATCCACCTCATGTAGTTTCTTGGATCCCCCCATGAGCCCTTTCAAGATCCATGCTACTCAATATTGAACAACATAGACAACCACCACTACCATTGAAGATGCTCTAGACTTTAGTCATTTTTGCGCAAAATGGGAATTGAAAATTGGTCATTATTCCCCCCCACAATGTGAAATTTCCATTTATTCACACAACCATACTAAAAAGAATAGAGAATGAAATGCCACCAGAGTTGATCAGCGACCCTGTTGTTGGTGACTAACGAGAGGACGTTGATTGTCCTTCCTCTATTGCCTCCTGCTTCCGTTAAGATTGCTACTTAATTAGCAAATTTAAGTTTGAAGTTCAATTTTAGAATGCCCCCATCCCCCCACAAAATGGATGTTGCGTATCAGCAAGAGTGCATTGAATTACAATAATTATTTTTGACATTTTTTAATTTTGATAGATGGCAATACCACTAATGACTTATAAAAATGGACCCTATGACATAGCTTCCAATCTATAAACAAACGATAAAAACAAAGCTAAATACCATTAATGGCTTGACTCAGTATCTCTAAAAAAATTTTCACAGTCAACAATAGAATACCACCCCCGACAAGCAAATAAAAACTAGATGCTAAAAATTGATCTAATTGTGCAATCTCATAAGCCTACACAATATGCAACAGGAGCCATAAAATGAATGACTTGCAAACAATAAAGGAAAAAATAACGCGACACGGTTCTTTTCATATAAAGTTGATATGCCTTTACTTAACCTGATTCATAATAAATCATCCTCATACTACTCTACATTACAAACCTCGGTGCGTTGGGCTCTTCTTCACGGCAGCTGACCGGGTCTCCTATACACTCCACCAGAGGTGTTAGCTAGGAAAGTGAGAGAATATGTTCCACTGCTTTGACATTGTCAAACATCCATGATCTTCCCAACTAAAACTCCACACCGAGAATGGAAGCTAAGAATTACAATAACTGGCCAATGGATCTACGCAACCCCACAAGAGAGGTTCGAGACTTCACTACCACCATCCAAAAGAGTATGCCAATGCTAATGGTTTGATGTGCCTTCCACAATTGTAAAAAAGTATGGCAAGTATGGGCTGACCAACTATGAACCCACCTGAAAATCACAAGCCAACAATTGGCTTTTGGATCACCTATACGATTTGCCAGATCGCGAACCAAGTCTAAGTTGTACTGGCCAAAGGTAGCAAACTGACCCTACAAAAATCATCCACTCTGAAATGGAGCACTAATATAAGCAAACTACAATGCAACTCATCCAAAATGGAAACTGCAGGAGGTTCATGCTTTCCTATAAGAAAATTGCTCAAATTTTCCATATACTGATGATAAAAGGAGCCTAGTAGCCGTCTAGCGCGCTCTATATTGCAAAGGAAATCTCAAAAAGGCTTTCTCATTTCTTCTTTGATAGCAGAGTTGTGAATCAAATGGGAGTCATGCACAAATCCAAGGAAGAGATCGAACCAAATAACTTACAGTTGAAAATTGATGGATCCAAGGCAAACAGTCTGTCTCGAGAAACAATTCCAAGACTCGCTGGTAAAATATGTACTCCTATCGAATCTCGCGAGCCATGATATGAGCCAAGAAAGAGGGGGCCAATCTTCCTTACACACCCAGGTTATGAAATTGAAATTCAATAATATCAGCCGGAGCTTGAAATCCTCACACATTGGCATTCCATCCTATGCTCTTAGATATTGCTAATATCAGGCCATGTTGAGAGGCAAAAATATTTCTTTTCCTTGCTCTCATACCATATTAGAAATATGGGCAGAGATTTGATGAGCAGATTTTACTCACAAATAATACT
The DNA here is from genome assembly GCA_027943335.1 of Chamaecyparis obtusa. Taxonomy (NCBI): domain Eukaryota; kingdom Viridiplantae; phylum Streptophyta; class Pinopsida; order Cupressales; family Cupressaceae; genus Chamaecyparis; species Chamaecyparis obtusa. The sequence goes on along the minus strand of BSBK01007139.1, from coordinate 441,281 downwards.
CTCTTTCATATTATTTTGTTCAATGCATATTACATATTTATAGGATTGGACTCTCCTATTTTGTAGGAGAGATCCTATAACAACTCTCTAATATAGATGAGCTATTTTTATACCTCATAATGCAAACAAATAACTGTACTAACAAACCTAACAAATAATAGAATATTCAACGACCCATAATTACGTGAGTTTCTATTACAACTCACTTTTACCTTACACACCACATTACTATTTTAATGTATGTGAACACTAATTCCCAACAAGTCAAATCACATTAGAGAAGAAATGGATTTGTGCCAGGGAATCAAGATGTGAAATATCCACCTTGATTATAGATCGGTTGGAATTGTCATCATAGACAGCTTGGCCTCTTCATTCTCAATGCTAAGGCTTCATCTCCAGTTCACAAGAATTCCATAGTCTATATATATAATATATTGTACTTTAAGGAACGTTTTTCTTGATCTTATCATTAGTAAAAGGTCAATCCCATTAAATTACAAGACAACATCAGTGCACACTAACCAGATTGTAATATCATTGTCTAATAGGCTTTTAGTGAGATTACAATTCATTGATTTACATTATATACTAGCATGCTGAGGGAATGGATTGCTTACATTAATACGAGCAGTAAGCTAACTCGCTTTTTATATTTCAGTGCACAGTATGATTAAAAGTGAGATTGTAACATGCACCATATTTATAATTTATTCATGCATTGTCAAGATGGTATAACTATCTTATAGCAGAGAGCATGGCATGTCAGGATGTTAGGAGGGAATTGTAGTTTGTTCGTAGGTTCTTCCTTCTAATTCAGCCATTGGAATGGTTATCCTTATCAATGAGATAGGTTGTTCAGCCCTCTCACATATCATTATAGAAGCCTCCCCATATCCCATAAAAGGATCTGTAAGAAACCATAGCCTGTGGCAGAAGTATGACCAATATCACCATCTAAAACATGATAAAATACTAGAGTTACTATTAGATTTTATAATAAATTCTATTAAATTGCAATTTCAACTGTTTATGTCACGACCATCTTAGATTCTAATTGTTGCTGGTCTTTCCTAAAAGCAAGTTGAACATTTCAAAATTTGCCTCATAAATCAATTTAAGAAGAAGCTGTAATCCTTGGGGAGTTGAGCATCAAGTATAAATGAAAAGAAAAATAGACAATGGCATCCAAAAGTAGGCATAGTAAATACAAAATACCAAAAGGAATTTACAGTTCTATAAACCTTCATGTTGAAGTTTAAAGTAGCATAAATGCATCTAACATTCTTTGGTCTCTGTCTACTGAATTAAATTCAAACAATACTTACTTGGTAATAGTGCCATCAACATCTGAAACAACTATTCGTGTGTTCCACTTCCATAAATAAATTCGAGCATCCACCTGTCCGAATCAAGTGTGCTATAACATTTTAAAACACTAGTAACAATTAAATATGCATATGAAATCCCAGACCATATTTTTTCTTTTAGTAACAAACCTGTTGCTTTCCTAGCACCCTTGTTGAAAATGTAAAGGTGATTATGTTCTGACCTTCTTTAAGGTTCAAGGATGCCAACTGTTCTGATGATGGAATATTTGACCGCATTTTACTTTTACCAGTTTTTCTATAATAGTCATTCAGTGACCCATCAAAGGAATCTCGCAAAGCAATTTGAGGCTCACCAATCAAATCACTTCTTGGTATTGCCTGAGCAGAGAAGCTCCTTTGAGGAACCTTACTTCTCCGGAATAGAGAATGCCAGAGTTTCCAACCACCACGAGGAGGAACAAAAGAGTCAGATGCATACTTTTCTAATACTTTTTCTACCCGCTCAACATGTATAGCACCCTCTGATTTAACTGGGCCTTCCAGACCAAAAGCAACCATTTGTAGAATTATGGATGCAGCTGCATCCCAAGGGAAATAATGACCTCCAATTTTCACAACAAGGTTTACATTCTTTGTAATGGCTGGACCTGAATTATGGAACTCCTCTGCTGACACCCGGAAAGAATCAAAAGCCTTAGATGCAGCATCGCTTCCCATTCCTTCAAAGAGTAGGTGCCTACAAAGAGAAAGTTCTATACATACAAATATCATTGTCACAAAATACAAAAATGGCAAAGAAAGAAATTTAAAAATGCAACCAAGAGGAATTAACCTTATTTGCATAAGCAAGAAAACAATCTAGCTTTTAAAGAAAACCTAGTTTAAAGTGGAATAAAATGAAGCCCTAGAACTATCTTCGCCTAAATAATTACTAATTAAATAACACAGTAACACTCTAAATCCTAGCAAATGGCAGAATATTGCAAATGCTGTTGCATACCAATACTGGTGTAAGGTTGAACCCTTGCGATCGATGTCTCTGTTATATTCCAATTTTTCAAACTTTCAGTAGAAGCTTCTCTTGTGGCCCAATCATGTACCGTTTCTTTCTCAAAAGTTCTTGAGTCTGTATTTTTTAAATTAGGGAAATGATTCTCTCGATTTATTGCTTGTTTTAAACAGTCAGGATTAAAGTCCAGGGAGCGACTGTGTAAACAATCAGCATCTGCCTTTTCTATATCTGAAAAACAGTTTTCCAAATTAGGTAAGGAGCCCGACCCTTTTATAGCATCTCCTCTGTCTTCTATGTGCAGCCCACATATATCAATAGGGATAGCTTCAGCTCTCGATATCTGAGATACATTACCATTTGAATGTTCAAAGTTGCAGTCATCTGTAACATCTGTTCCATTCACATTCAAACTAGAAATTGTGTGATGTTCATCATGCAGCTGAACAGAAAGGGCTAATTCTTCACTTTGATACTCATTTTCAGTCTGTCTATGTATTTTCCCTACTTGTTCAGTGAGAAAGGGCACACTGTGCTCTCTTGTTCCTTCCTTGGTATGTGACCTCAGTTCAGAAAGTGCTAAACAGCCATTCAAGACATATTCATCATTAAAGGTCAATTCCAGATCTTCCCTGCTCTCACTCCTTACCATTTGATTTGAATGGGTTTCCTTGGTTTGCACACAGCACTCATCAGCCTTTTCAAAATTATCATTGCTAAATATCAAATCTAACTTGTGCACTTTATAATGCTTGGAAACACTAAGAGAAGCACTCAAATCATATTGCATCTGAAACTTTAGTCTCGATGTATCATTTAACTTATCATCAATCATATTATTACAAGTCATAGCAACCAACGCGTCTTCCTGTGGAATTGTGCAGCTCGAGACTTCTTCAGATACCAAATTCTCATCAGCTCTGTTTTCTCTGAGGATGTCAAAATCACAAAAAGATCCAACCAACTCTTTTGGAGGAGGCATAACGGGAATGGTGGCTTCCTCATCTGTTTTTGCACTGCTCCCATTTCTTTCTGTTTCATCATTTCTACCCTCTATCCCAGGTTTAACTGCAATATCTAGCATCTGTTCTAAATTCTGTTTTCCTTCATTAGATTCTGTACACGTATCTGGATCACCAACCAGATATAACTTACAGCTAGGTATACTAGATACTTTGTCAAATACTATTTTCTGATCAAGCATTCCATTTTCTCTGGCAGCGTCACAATCACAAAGAAATCTATCTAACTCCTTTTGAGGGATACCATGAATGACAGCCAGCTTCTCTGATTTTATTCTGCAATTGTTTTGTTCTCCTCCGTCGTCTCCACTACCTATGATAGGTTCAATTACAGCATCTTGCACCTGCTGTGAATTCATTGTTACCTTACACGTTTCTGCACATGGGTCTGAACCATCTCCCGACTCCAATAGACTTCCACTTAAATAACATCTCCCAGGCTGAATCTCCAACAATGAAATGGATGTGTTACAGTCACTAGATGGAATGTCTGGCTTGACTAGAGTGATGATTTGTCGCATATCTTCCTCTTGATATTCTTTGTGTTCCATCTGTTCTTGCTTATCAGAACTGTATTCGATAATCTCCATATGTGCATCATCAAACGCCTGTTGCATGTCAATAATCATCTCAGATTTTATACTTGTTTCTGGATTAGGAGAAGCATCTTGTAGGTGGCAGCTTGAATTAGAGACTTCAGAGGCCGGGCCCAATGAAGAAATATGTGCTGCTATTGCATCATGATTGTTAGCTATGCATGTTAAGAGCACATCTATGCTACTGCTGCTTAATTTTACTGAATTAGGAGTCTCTATTTGTGGAGAACTAAACTGTTCTTGACAACACGAAGAATTCCCACTCTGCAGAGCAATATCATTTGCAAAAGTTTGTTCACTAAACTGATCAAATGAGCTCAAACAGCTTTCCACACCTGCAACGACATTGTATGGATTTACCCGATCAGGGATATCTAAGTCCTGAGAATTCATATATTCTTGATCGGCAATAGAATTCTGGTAAAGTTGAGCAGCATCAATTCCAGAAGTTTGTTGCCCAAGCTTATCCAACTCACTGAAGCTTCCTTCCATTGAAAATATATCAGTATCTGCAGAGAATTGATATGTGTCTGAATCTTTGTGCTGAATAGAGTGCTCTAGCATTCGATTACCACAAGCATAATTCTCAGCTGTCAATCCAACATCAGAGTTGCATATTACTTGTAAAGAATCTTCACATTTTGATTCACTGGGTTTCTTTGAATCATTGTGGTGAACATAGTAATCTTGCTTTGTGATACCGCCCCTGGAATCCTTAGTAGAAGACAAGGATGAACAAGCATTATTAGAAATAGTCTTTTCCTTCATTTGCTCAAGAGGCTGCGCATCATCAGCAGAAGAACTATAAACGGGATTTATTCCCATTGATCTCTCACCCAAAATCTCTTCCTTGTCAGCACTATAACCAGACCAATTAGAAAATGAATTCATTTCCTTTAACCTTTCACCCACAGTCTCTTCCTTGTTGGTACTACTACCAGATGAAGAGGCATTGTCTGAATTAGTCTTTTCCCTAATTTGCTCAAGAGTTCGTGAATCACTAGCAGATGAATTAGAGAGAGAGTTATTTGCCACCAATTTCTCGTCCATGGTTTCTTCCTTGTCAGCACAATCATCAGATGAAGCAGAAGAGAGATACACTCCAATCGATATCTCACCCAAAGTCCCTACCTTAGTTGTACTATCACCAGATAAGGCAGAAAAAGAATCCATTTCCAATAATTTATCGCCGGTAGTCCCTTCATTGTCAGGATCATCACCAGCTGAAGTAGAAAAGAGATTCATTTCCATTGATTTTTCAACCACAGTCTCTTCCTTGTTGGGCTTATCACCAGTGGCCCATTTGGAATCCAAAAGGTTAGCTACTATTTCTGCCCGCTCTAGTGAACTTCTTCTGATTATATCTTTTCCCTCATACTGCCCGTCACTTTGATCTGTATCTGACATAATTTCTGATTCAGAAAACCTCTTAGATCTTCTGAAGACAAAGTTGAATAATGATTTCCTCCTAGAAGGTGACTTTGAAACAATTGTACTAGTTTTCACGCCATTCTTTGCAATTGAAGAAGGGGATTGTGAGACATTGCTACCCAGTGGCTCACTTTCTATCTGTTTTTCATCTGAATCAGAGGTCTGCTTGTAAAATGAAATCAATGTTTCTTCCTTGTTTTCACAAACCATAATACCATCCAAAGGAGGCGAATTTGTCAAGGCACCACCTGCAGGTTTTTCTTCATCCTTTGAATCATCCTCCTCAAAACTGACTCTTCTTCCACTGGACTTCTGTTCCGTAGCCACTTCATCGCTAGAAGATTGAGCACTGGGAGGAGAAAAGTTGGAATTTTCCTCTTCATCAGACTCCACCTCTTTCCAAAAAAAAGCTTCCCCCTTATTATCCAAATACATGTGGAAACCAGCTTCTTCCCCATTGACTGCCACAGACACAATCTTCTCACGGCGCTTCAGAACCCCTTGAAATTTTCCAAACTTAACATACCAAGGCGAGCATTTGAATGTACCATCCTCCTGCTGCACAACAATTATGTCCACGGCACCCCCAAAAGGATGGAAGGGGGCGGCGACAGTGTAAACGCCCTGTGAAATGTAACTGCTCAGCCTCCCAACCGCATACATTGTTTTCTCCTAGCATCAATTCCCGAGGTCTCAAAAGATCATAGCAGCCACCTAAAATCAATTCCTATATCCGAAAAAAATAAGTTTAAAAAATGTCACAAACCCGTGGCTGACAAGCCAACAGAATTTCGGACCAAGTTTACCAAACTTGTATCCAGATAAATTCACCACAATTGCACAAACTTAAATAAGAAACAAAACATCAGATGTCATGAGATCCCGCTGCTCTGCTCAGTCTCTCTTAACTTAAACAAGAAAAAGTTCTATTTTGAAGGCTAAATAGTATGTACAGCGGAAACTTCGCCGAAATCACGCTACCACCAAATCCCAGACTTTGACCACCTGAAAATTAATAATGCACCTAATTAACAGAAAAATATTAGAAAAAAACACTATCTAACCCTTAATCGCAATTTCTTAAAGCCTGGGCCAAAACCCTTCCATAATTAAATATAAATTCCAGATTCCTGGAACCCCAGAATAACAGCAGCTACAGATGGATTTCTTCTATTAAAAACCTAAATAGCTTAAATTTAAAAGCAATAATCAACACGATAGTCGAATTCAACTGGACTTCTAAACTTTCTCACTAACTGTAAAAGTAAATTCGTCTGTAATACATACCCGGAAGAAAAAAAAGATAGTTTTTCTCCAATGGTTCGTGAAAACGCTCTTTGAATCCACAAATCCGCAAGCGAAAAAATATATATTTTCCCCCTTTGCCAAACAAAACTTACGAAACCCAAAAACAGTCTGAATTGCGGCAGAAGCTTTGGGTAGCAAATAAACCAAACAGCAAGAGAGATCCAGTCCACTCAAACTCCTCTATCTTCACAATTAGCCGTCACAGACCGCAGAATAAGAGCAACGAAAACCAGATTCCTGCTACACTTTCTGTGAGATCCGGCGTCGTAGAATTTGACGAAAGTTCTGGTTTATATTCACCGTCAAGAAATTTTGATGCTAGTAAGGATATTCGGAATCTCTCCAGGTACTCTCATCGCAATTAAGTTCCGTTGGTCAGGGACGACATCGTGTCTAGTCGCTTTCAGGATGACGTGGCGGTTTTGGGAGACTGTGGGTCCCACAATGCTGACGCTGTTGCTCCATTGATTACTGTGTCGACTCTTGGCGTCTCGCGCCACAGTGTTCGCACGCCTCGAGCTGGGCGCCCCTGCGTGTAGATGTGTGCCACGTGGTGAGTATGTTTTCCCGTGTTTTTTATTGGCACGAGTCGACTGACGTGGCGTCTTGAATTTTGGGTTTGCTCGGAAACATCGATCGCTGTAGTTTATTGCAAAGCACTTGAAGAAAATAAAGTGTAGTTGCTGTGGTTGGTCGGAATTGAGGAGACGGCTGATTATATTTTGTTTTTCTTCGAGTTTGCGTAATAAAAATATTTCCTCAATGGTAAATTCAATCAAATTTCTTACATTCGGTCAAAATAATTTATTGATGGGTGCTTTGCTGTTGTTGTATGATGTGAAATGATGTGAGTTCAGATCTATCCATAGTGATTAAACATTTTCTCAATAGCCAATAGCATCGTTTATTTTTTCATTTGGTAGGCTATTATTCAATGTTTACCACTAAGAGTTGATTGGACGTGGGCATTAGCAAGTTTCTATTGGCCAAATGGGAAGCATTGCAAACTTTCAATATTTTCATAGGCTCTATGTACACTACGAGGTAAGAGAAGGCGTAATGATAAAGACTCTGTTACCTAGTCTTGGGGTGCTCGGTTCTTGAGATCATTGTCGATGCAGGTCAAGACTGATTGAGATTAATTGTTGGTGTTGGGCTTTTAGTTTTTTTTGCATGCGGCGGGTATCTCGTTATTTGTAGATCACAATTTATGATTTTGACATTTCATACGTGGCTATGTTTGATAACCATTTCACCTCCATTTTGAAAGTGTAATCATAATAGGTAGAGAGCATCTTAGCAGCTTGCTAAATTTTTTATTATTTTCTAGGGCCCTTTTTTTTGCATTTGCTTTTTTCTCTCTGATTGGGAAGGGGCATCTCAAAAAAGCTAGGGTTTAATTATTTTCATGCTCATACGTTTAGAGTTCCTTTTACCTAGAGATAGTGAGAAACCTCCAAGCTGCAAGAAAGAATACAACGTGTTCAATCATGATCAAGATTCAGCTTCTTGGAGCCCAATGAAGGGGGTTTGCAAAAGGTATAATTGGGATCCCCATCTTTACGATCCCTGTTATAACTAACCATTTCTTATGAGAATGAATGAATGGAACACTTAACACACATTGCATCTAGGTGATTCTCATAGAGGTAAAGCATTGGGCCTTTGTGGAAGGCCCTATACTAATCCAACTCAAGCACACTTAACCACGTTGGAATTTCCTCCAAGGTTAAGCTCACTTCTTGCTACCCCATTTGCAAAATCTTTCACCAATTACTATACCTTATGAACCATTCATTGTAGAGCCCCTTTAGCTCATCAATTGATAAGTAGGAGGTTTTTTAACAATTCAAATTGTGATATTTCTATTAGAATTCAATTGTGTAATTTTTTAGTCAAACTCATTGACCCCGCATTTCATGAGTAGTACTTCACAAGAACTAGTTTCTGATGAGAATGAATGGAACACTCAACACTAATTTTATCTAGGTGATGCTCACAGAGGTTAAGCATGAGGCCTTATTAGGAGGTCACCCATCCTAATTTATACCAACTCAAGTGAACTTAACTATGAAGTTTCCATCAAGGTGAAGCCCACTTAGCTTATTGCCTCATTTGCAATATCTTTAGCAAGAGTTGTGCCTCATGAAATATTCATAAGAGAGATCATTTAGCTCATTAATTGATAAGTAGGATATACTTTCCATATCAAGTCAAAGTGTGATATTTCTATTAAGATTCAAGTGTGTATTTTTTAGTCAAACTCGTTGGCCCATATTTTGTGAGTAGTGGTTCACAAGAACCCATTTCTCATGAGAATGAATAGAACACTTAGCACTCATTTCATCTAGGTGATGCTCATAGAGGTGAAGCATTGGGCCTTCCCAGGAGGTCACCCATCTCAGTACTACTCCAACTCAAGCATGCTTAACCATGGAGTTTCTTCCAAGGTTAATCCCACTTATCTTGCTAGCTCATTTAAAAAACCTTCAACAAGTGTTGTGCCTTATGAACTATTCATTATAGAACCCCTTTAGATCATTAATTGATAAGTAGGAGACATTTTCCACAGTAGGTCAAATTATGATATTGATATTAGGATTCAAATGTGTAGTTTTTGAGTCAAACTCATTGACCCATGTTTCATGAGATAGATTATAATGTATTTTTAATATATCCACTCATAGATATTTTTCTATCCATGTCCCAATTTGAATCAACAAAAATTAAGTTATCTAAGTGATACATGTATTCATGTGTATTATTCTAAGTATTACCAACACTTCTATGTTACAAGTGACTCACAATACCACTCTAGAAGTAGACAGAGTATGCTAATGTACTCTATATATATATATATATATATATATATGCTTTATTCCTTAGTATCCAATGTTCCATATCAAGATTAGCCATAAATCATCTCCACATTCTCACTACTTGAATAATGTTTGATAAAATAAACATCATACATATCCTCCATCTCAATAGGTGTATATGGATACCACTTAGCTAATAGCTTAGTTCCCACTAAAATAGGAAAACTTTTCAATTTGCAATATATCATTTTGGTATGTTGTAACACAAGTTAAACACAATTACTCTATCCCAACCAAATCTTTCTAACAACTCTATGTCTTTAACCTTAATAATGGAGATGAACTTAGTATTCACCAAGTTGATCTAATTGGATAATAACTTTGCATGCATTGATAATTTTCTTACTTTAAGACAAATTTCAAGCTATGGAAGTGTGTTATATAATAAGACAAGTGGAGTTAAACAAAGACATTTGTAACATAAATGAATAATATTTTATATTTATTACTATTCTATTTATATAATATATAAATAAAGATTATTGGTTTTTTAGGATTACCAGAAGGGAACGATGTAGAGTTGGAGGCTAGGGTTTCATGGCAGTCGAGGGGCTCGACCATCTATCCAATGAAATTATTTAGGCCAAATACACAAGCTACTTGAATGGTTCTTACTTGGTAGGGCTTGGGAGGATCAAAAGGAGGATGTGCTACAATGGTGAACCCTTAACCCACGATGGTCAAAGATTTCACGGTTGCAGAAGAAAATCGATGGGGGTACTCCAAAATTATCAATGGGCTCAAGGGAGGTTTCAATGGCATGGCACAAATGGAATGGAAGTTGAAAGAAATACTAAGAAACTTAATGGTGGAGATGGAAGCTGCACAAGAAAGCGGAAATGATTGGAGGACAAAGGACTATACCGACTACTATGAAAAATAGGGTTGTCTCGGTTCGCATTGAGCTAAAGAGTTGGAAGGATTATATATGCCTTCAAGGAATGCACCTTTTTTCATGAAATGGGGTGATGGATAGCCAATGTATCCCTGCATTCACAAATGGTGTGACAAAAACTAGGGTAAGCACTTTTTTCTTAAAACCTTGCCCAACAAATTTTTCTTGGTTATTTTTAGATGTGTTAGAGAAAAACAATGGATCCTCTATAATGGACCATTAATTATGGGGAATAGGCTTCTACATTAAGGATTGGCTTCTAAAATTTAACCTGTAGCAGGCTACTTTGGAGGAAATACCCATTTGGGTTAGGTTGTATAACCTCCCCCATGAATATTGGTCTAAGGATTCTTTGAGAGCCATAGGGAATAAATTGGGTAACTTTCTCAAGGTAGATGATGCTATTGAGAAAAAGGACTTCAACCAATATGCTAGAACCTACACTAGTATAATTTGGCAAATAAATGACTATGTGACCAATAATTTTATTCATGTGACTAAAAATGATCAAATTCTACCAATTTTTTATAATTCACAAGTATAAATGACTAAATAAATGACTAATTTGGTCATTGGTTAAAATCACAACTAAATAGTTGGTCAAACAAATAAAATGACTAAATGAATGACTAATTAAAGGAGTAAATAAATGTCTATTACTCCTCTATTATTTGTTCTTTCAAATTTGATCATAATCCTAAGAGCTTAAGCCCCCCTCATTGGACCCTATCTAAGCGATCCATTTAGCTTCCTAGGTTTCTTTGTACACTGAAAAAACAAGTGGTTTTATCACCCACATATTGTGAAAAGAAATAAGACAAAACAAGTTATCTTATGGAATAGTAAAATGAATATAAATTTTTTTGGTCAATTGGTTTTAATTCTTCTTATTGGTTAATGGTTTAACATTTAAATATTTAATATCATCCTAATAAGATTTTAGAGAACTATTAGAACACTATTATCCAATATAATACTTAGATAAAATAATTTACATATTTCAAAATAAATTTTTAAAAATATAAACTTTAAAAAAGTTAGTGAACATATTTACGCTGAAGGTGTTTCACATATGAAATGGATGAGCTCTTCATAGACATCTACGAATGATATAACACCTAAAAGGTGTAATCACCTAAAAATGGTCTATTCGAACTTGAGCCCCCCTTTTTTTATCAAATTGCCTCAAATCAATTCTCAAAGGCATATTTACTAGACATAATTGTGTTGAGTAATCCCTTAAAATCTCCTTTGCATGATTAAATCAAAAATCTTATATCAAGATTATACTTGATGGTCTAATTTCTAGAGCTTGCATATTTATTTAATTGTTATAACCTTACTTTTAATATAAAGTTTCTACACTTTTATTAAAAGAACACATTCACATGTGTGCATACATAATCATGATTAATTAGCAATTAAAAGAGATTTGTGCTTTCAAAATTACTATTTTGTCCTATTCTACCTAACATTTCCCTTTTGCCTCTTAATTCTCACCACTCATTTCTACCTAACCTTGCATCTCCTTTTGCCTCTTCATCTTAATCACTCATTTTATTTCCTCTTAATCTCTACCCTCCATTCTTGATGCAATTCGTTTAAAAGGAATCTCTTCCTTGGCTCAAGGGTCCATTCTCTTACATTCTAAGGTTCCATCTTATCTTTGTTGCGTCTTGTAATCTCGCATTCTTAATGTCTAGCTCTCTTGCATTCTTAGAATAATCTTGCTATTTGAATTCTTAGTTGCTTAGCTTCATTTCTAGCTTAATCTTGCATTGTTAGTCTACTTTATTTCTTGCATTGCTTCCATAAAATAGCTCTTGCATCTTCATTCTAGAACACTAGTTGTTTGCATTCATTCTAACTTAATCTCTCATTCTAGCTTGCACTCTTGCATCTTAGCTTCATTCTCTAGATTTGAATCTTCCATTTTGGAGTAGTCAAGTCACTAATCCTCTATGCCAATTTGATGAGCATCATGAGAAGGATTAAACTCGCTTCAACTAGGAAGCTATGAGCCGCTTCTTGAGACTTCGTCTTCCATGAATTCTCTCAAGTGTAATGGTTCATATAAGTGTGTCACACTTTTGATCACACATCTTTGGTGCCCACCGTGGGGCTTACATTTTTTTTAGCTCCATTTCTTGCATTTTCGGCTTTTTGGTGTCATAGGTTCATCACTTTGTTTTTGTAGGCCAGAGAATCGTACGACACTTCAGATCATACCTGGGTGACATTCTAGTATACTACTAGGAAAATTTTCCCAATTTTTGGAATATCATTCTGCTTCTCTGAGAAATATCGCCTCCTTCCCAGAGAAATATCATTCTTCTTCTCTAAGGTATATCGTTCTGTATTGAAATATTGTATGGCCTCTTTATGGTATATTGTATGATTTTTTGACAGAGTGATTAAGTGTCATCCAGATTTAATTTTTGTCACAGTCTAAGTTTTTAGCCGAATTTGCTTGTTCTTTCTTGCATTTTTAGATTTTTTGGTTTTCTAACATCTAACAAGTGATCTTGTAGGGTTATTTTTTTCATTTTGCATATCTTTTGTGCCCTAACTTGTGGTTTTTATAGGATTTTCTTGCCAAAGAGATCAACATTTTCATGACTACTAATGCTTTGTGAGGTAGGATGCTTGTCAAAGACTTAATCTTGAAACTACTAATGTTATTTGTCTTGTAGGTTGCCTTGGAGATACAAATCAACATTGTGTTTTCTTACATTTAGTTTTCTAGGCACATAGCTTAATTAGAGGGCTTCTTGTCTTGTGGTTAGTTGAGTAGTAGGAGAATATGCTCTTTTCCTTTTGGAAAATTAGAAATCTTGACCTACTTAGTTGATCACTTGCAATTAGTCTTGGGTAAATGAACATGTGCTTGATGTGTTTGGGAGACACTATGGAGTAGGAGAGTATTCTTTTTTCCTCATGTAAAATCAGAAATCTATACCTCCACTAGCTATCCATTTACTTTCTTACATTTGCCTTTAGAGGGCTTTCCAAGAGAGCAATCTTTTAGGAACAACCCGAGTGGGGAACAAGAAAACCTGGTTGTTCCATCCCACTATAAACAAAAGCTTCCTTCAATCTGAAGAGAGGGAAGACTTGGCTATTTTCTACTTCTAATTCTTCTTCATGTGTAGGGCCTTGTTGTCTCAATCTTGCTAAGAAAGACTACACTTGATTAGGAGCTTATAGGGCCTTCTTGGTCTAAATCTTGTTTACAAGACTACAAGGGGAGTACATTCATTTTGTATAGGTCCAAGAGGTCTAAATATTGCTTGCAACACTATGAATTTTGGGTGCTTATAAGGCTATAGGCCTTAATTTTTCTTGTGAAACTACAAGGGGTAGTCATGAATGTAGATCTTTACTAAGCACCTTAGGACTTAAAGGCTATCCTTTTGGTCGTGTGACTTCCTTTGTGAAAGGATTGATCAAAGTGGACTTTACCCAGATCACCCCAAGATACTCACCATATGTACTCCCTTGGATGCAAATCCATGACAAAGCCAACATCACTTTGTGTGAGGTGAAAGAGTATCAAGTTGTGGGAAAAGGTTGAAACACTTCCCTCTTGACCTTAGGTAGTTGTGCTTGATGTGCTTTAATGTGTTAAGACCTGTGAAAACATTTGTGGAACATACACTTGGTAAACTTAACACATTGTTATACCTTGCAAGACCTCATTTATGCTTGTATCCACAAGGTTGCTTTGTCCCTTGTTGGATTGTTTGAAGACTTGCTTTCTCACACTACTTGCTTTCCAAACAGACTTTGTCTATGAAATGCTACAAACTTCTCAATCAACCCTTGCAATCCTTTGAAATCAAACTTTGGACTAAGCTCAAACATTGTCAACATCGCTTCTCCTTTGTTATCCTTAACTCATTGTGTTATTTGGTACATTCTAGTATGTTAGGAAATTCCTTTAGCTAAATAAAGATTACTTTGATCTCTTGACTACACTCTTGGCTAGTAGAATGTTCACTTGTCCATCATCTTATTGATGATCTCTCTTAGATTCTCTATCCTATATTTTCTTTTTCACAAGTGTCATACATAGGGATCTACCCGCATCTTGGACATTTTGTGGTAAGTTATCTTTGCTATATCTCTTACACTTTTACACTATGGATAAGTGAACACTTTTACTTACCTAGCTTGAACATCATGTCATCTTAAGTCATCCTATTTGGATTTTGAAAATCTTCTTTCATGCCTGTCACAACTAGATCTCAAATCCACGAAGGAAAGCAACACGAAGCTACCTCTGACAAATCATCTAAAGAAGATCCTATACCTTGGCGTTTCAAACCTTTGCTAATATCTCTAGTGAATCTACCTTATCCTCTCCTAGGTTGGTACATAGTGTTTCTTACACTCCAATCATGGAAGAACAAAATAAAAGGATTAAGGAATTTCTAAAACAATTGGATGACAAGCACTTTGGACAAGAAAACCAAGAGCATCACAACTCTAGACATGGCTCTCAACATACTAGACTTGGATCACATGGTTCACAAGGTGGTGATTCATATAATGAAATAAATGAGGAAGATATCTTGAAATTTCAACAAGATGAACATTTGCAAAGAATTATGAGATTGACCTTGAGTCAAAATAAAGACCAATACTTCTTGCATTTGGCCTCACAAGGATTTAAGCTACCTCACAACTTTTATGCTGATAATCTGATAAAGAAAGAAGAACCATTTGAAATGAAAATCATGAAGAAACATATGGAAGAAATGATGAAACAAATGTTATGCTTAGAAAAGGAAAATGAACAACCAAGCACATCTTTTTCTCTTGAAGCTATATGCTCATTTCCTTTTGACAAAGATCTATACATGCCTCCTTTTCCTCAAAAGGTTGAATTTCCTAAGTATGAAAAGTATGATGGTAGAAAAGATCCTCATGATCATATTAGGGAATTTTGTGCACTAAGCATGAAATTCTTGTGCGAACCCACTTATCTAATGAGACTCTTTCTTAGAAGTCTTAGTGGTCAAGCTATGGAATGGTTCACTCAACTATCTCTTCCTCTTAAATCATTTGACCAACTAGTGCATAGATTTATCCAACAATACTCCTATAATATACACCATGCTATCACTATGCTTCATATTTGCAATATCAAACAATGCCAAGATGAATCCTTTGTGGTTTTTCTCCAATGATGGTGAAAGAAATACTCACGTTATCCTTGACAAATTCCTAAGACTAAAAAGATTGATATATTCAACAATGTTTTGATTCATGAAATGAATTACACATTGCAAATGCAAACTCATGCTTCATTTGATAAGTTGGTTGAATCTTCCATTCACATAGAGGATGTCCTTGTTCATAAAGGTGACATCACTCTTCAATCTAAAGAGCATAAATCATCTTCTAACAACCAACATAACAAGGATAAGAACAAATTATAGAACAGTACTAAAGATATCGTCAATGTAAAATCATTGGTACAACCTCAATATCTAAACCAACTACCTTGCTAGCTACATAGGAATACAAACTAGTTGACCAACTGTAGCAGACTCCAACTCGGATCTCAATACTTGAGTTGCTCAAAATCTCTCCTGTTCATAGGGAGATCCTTGATCAATCCCTTCTTGTAGATAATGTACCTAAGGACCTAAATGTTGATAAGTTACAGTCCATGGTTAGTCACCTCACTTTACCTTATTATCTAACTTTCTATGAAGAAGATAAAAAATCTGTCAGTCATCCTCACAATCATCCCCTCCATATTGAAGTCACCATCCATAAGTATAGAGTTAAGCACATTTTGATAGATGGAGGAAAATGTTTGAACATTTTTACTTTCAATTTGGTTAAAGATCTTAGTTTCTCATAACATTTTGTTGATCCTCAATGTAAAATATCAATCAAAGTATATGATGAAGAGGAATGTTCTTCTAAAGGCATGATAGTCTTACCTATTCGAGTAGGTCCTATTCATCGGGACGTCATCTATCAAATCCTAGATGTTCCCTTGGCATACAACATACTTTTGGGTCATTCTTGGATCCATGCAATGCAAGTAGTTCCTTCTACATATCATTGTTGTATTAAATTCCTTCATGACATAATTGAGATTACTATTCCTGCAAATTCAACATATATTTGTAACAATACTAAACAAGTAGACCAAATGGTTCCTCGTAACAAAGAAGGCTCAAATCCTAAAGAAGAAAAGGTAAATGAAAAATAAATTCTATCAGACTAAAGGAAAAGAACACTTGTCAGGCATACTAGTATGAGAGGATATCGAGTGGACACTCTTCCCATTTATTCAAAATCTTATGGAAAAACATCTCTCTCATCCATTCCTACAGTTACAATAATACCTATTATACATGAAGGTACTGGAATGGTTAAAGTTAAAATTCCCCTAGAGCTAGAAAGGGAAGAAAGTGTTATCTTACAAAGACTCTACAAGAGAGAAGAATCTAAACAAGAGCTCAAACATACTGAAATTTCACCTAAAAATTATGGTGTGGATTACCAACTTATGCAAAAAATGGGATATGATGGAAAAAGTCCTCTTGGAAAAGGAAAAGGTCTTCTTGAACTTTTACATGTTGAATTTAGAAATCCTAAAGTTAAGACTGGGGTTGGCTATCATGAACATAAGTTTGACAAACCTAGCAACAAAACTCAACCTAGCGGATTCAGATGATGAAGAAGAAGCATAAATTCAATTGATGACATATGAAAGACTCTTGCATATTTAAAATTCCAATCCATATTATCAAGGGGAGCCCTATATACCATCTCAAGCTCCTTAAGAAAATGAACTCGTAGCTCCAACAGAACATGATCTTAATCTCGTTCAGTATCTTGAGCCAACTCCTACCATTCATGTTGGTACTACTACTACTACTCCTGCTACTATTGAACATATCATTGACAATAATAACATGCATCATGATTGGGGGAAACTGGTTGATGTCTCCCATATCTTGGATATGCCTTGGTGTATGCCTATTCTAGACTACTTTGTTGCCACTTCTATTGAACAAGCTCTCGCTGCTGAAAATATACCTCCTGCAATAGAAGAAAGTGAAGATGAAGATCTAACTCCTACATTAACTCTAGCTGATTATATCAGACAATATTGCAATAGTGAAATAGACTCACATGAATATGAGTGGGACTCATTATTAGATACTACAATGGAAATTCAGGTTGATGTCATACATAGATATGTTGTTACTACAAATTTTGAAAGAGGAGAAAGCTCAAATTCTCAAGACTAAGAAAACGATGAATATTATTTCCATCCTTATGGAAATCATCCCTATGGCTCCTAGGCTATCTAATCATAATCAAAACAACACTTCAACTAATCAAGAAAATCATGGGCATATAAGACCTCATCCTACGACAATTTCATGGAGCTTAGGAAGGTCTAGGATTGAGATAGTTCCTGTTCGCACACTTCTAGAATGAGAAGAGAGACTTAGTTCTAGGAATACATCACCTTAGTTAGATTCGCGTAATACTCCTTTAAAATCCTTTAACTCTTCTAGGACAACTCACAATCAACAACACTCTATGGAGGATAATTTTCTTGATATCTCTGATTCATTCACGAATGATGAGGATGATACCAGTGTCTTTGCACTTAAACCTGTTGAACATTTATCCCTCATCCTTCCTAAGTTAAGTGGTTGGACCATTTCCCATCCATTCCTCCATCTACACCTATCATATCAACCTCATTCATCCATAATTCTCGAGTCTTCCAGAAGCAATTTGGGTGTGAAACATAAAAATTATAAATACAAAAATCCACTTACATATAAAGATTACCATGTCCTATCTAATCGACATGTGCCTACAAAGACAAAAGCAATATTCAAGAGACCACAAGGGTTCTCAAAGAAAAGAATAAAATAAGAGAAAATATGGATTCCAAAATCCATCATAAAAGAATTATGATCAAAAGCATCTCAAAGTAAAGAACGATCAAAGGCTATGTGGATTCCCAAGTCTCTCTTGAAGGACTTGGATATAAAAGAAAAATCAATATTAACATTACAGCTTTCATCTCCTTCATGTGACTTACTTAATTCCCAAATTTTTTACATCATCATTACCTCCTATACCTCATGCTACTCTCAAATCTATAATTGCCTTCACAAAAGTGTATCTTGGTATCTACTCATTGCTATTGACTTGTTTCAAAGAAGTCTAGATGGTACTCTCCTTAGGCGTCTAGAACGTGAGGAATCTGACAGAGCGTTAAGAGAGGTCTATGAGGATATTTGTGGATCTCACTCAAATGATCTTTCCCTGGCTACAAAACTCTTAACAATTGGACACTATTGGTTGGATCCTTCTATCATCACTACAACATCTGACTCTGAAGCTTATCAGTTGGCTACTAAAAATGGCAATGTTCTCAAAGAGACTCTCAATGCTCTTCACTTGCAGAAACTCTACAACTAAGCATTTTGCTCCCTGTACAACAACGTATGATCCTAAAAAAATTCTAAAGAGCATATAAAGTCCTGAAAAAATCCTAAAAATTATAAAATATCTTGAAAAAATGATCATCCCGGTGAAAACCTAGAAAGAGGCGCCTTGATGTATCCACAAAAAAATCAGATATAAAAAAATACAAAAAAGCAAAAAAATGAAAAGAACAAAAAAATTGAAGAAAGCAAAAAATGTGGGAGGTTGTAGGTCCCACAATGTTAGTGTTGTTGGTCCATTGATTATTGTGTTGACTCTTGGCATCTTGCACCATAGTGTTTGCATGCCTCGAGTTGAGCGTCATCGTGTGTAGATGTGTGCCATGTGGCAAGTACATTTTCCCAAGTTATTTTATTGGCACGAATCGACTTACGTGGCATCTTGAATTTTTGGTTTGCTCAGAAATATCAATCGTTAAAATTTATTGCAAAGAACTTCAAGAAAATAAAGTGCAGTTGATGTGGTTGGTCGAAATTGAGGAGAAGGATGATTATACTTTGATTTTCTTCGAGTTTGTGTAATAAAAATATTTCCTCAATGGTAAATTCAATCAAATTTCTTACATTCAGTCAAAATAATTTATTGACAGGTGTTTTGCTATTGTTGTAGGATTTGAAATGGTGTGAGTTTAGATCTATCCACATTGATTAAAAATTTTCTCAATAGCCAATAGCATCGTTTATTTTTCTTTTGGTAGACTATTATTCAATGTTTACTACCAAGAGTTGATCGGATGTGAGTGCAGGCAAGTTTCCATTGGCCAAATGGGAAGCATTGCAAACTTTCAATATTTTCAGAGGCTCTATGTACACTATGAGGCAAGAAAAGGCATATTAATAGAGACTTTGTTAGTCTTGGGGTGCTCAGTTCTTGAGATCATCATCTATGCGGGTCAAGAATGATTGAGATTAATAGTTGGTCTTAGGCTTTTATTTTTTTTGCATGCAGGTATCTTGTTATTTAGAGATCACAATTTATAATTTTGATATTTCCTACGTGGCTATTACAAGTAGAACACCTGGCAGAAGGATATGAAGCAACATTCACACTAAAATATGTTTGATAACCATTTCACCTCCATTTTGAAAGTGTAAAATACCCTAATCCATGCAATTTTTGGTGTGGGTAGCTGAATAATAATAGGTAGAGAGAAATTCTTAGCAGTCTGCTAAATTTTGATTGTTTTGTAGGGCCCTTTTTTTTCATTTACTTTCTTTTCTCTGATTGGGAATGGGTGGCTCAAAAGTGCTAGGGTTTAATCATTTTCGTGTTCATACGTTTAGAGTTCCCTTTACCTAGAGAGAGTGAGAAACCTCCAAGCTGTAAGAAAGAATACAACTTATCCCATCATGATCAAATTTTAGCTTCTTGGAGCCCAATGAAGGGGGTCTGCAAAAGGTATAATTTTGATCCCCATCTTTACGATGTCTACTATAACTTACCCCTTAATTGGGGATTATCATGAAACAAAAGTTGAGGATCATCGTATGCAATTTTTTTCGAGGTTTGAATTCTCCTCTTGGATTGCACTCAAGAATAATGACAAAGGATATCTTTACTTTTCACATTTTCCTTTCACAAGTTCAAGATGGCTGGTGCTAAACAAAATACAATCTAGTTTCATATCCAAAAATGTTTCTACTATGAATTCTCAAGTTTGGTTTGGCCATTCTACTTCCTAAAGCTTATGGCATTTCAAAGTTTGTTTATATATTATAATCTTGTATTAGTATCATTTGTACACATATATTTAGAAAGGCATGTGCCCTCTTACTCAAACTTGAATTTGTCGAAAGAATACACTAATAATAAATATTCTTTATCATTAATGTTGATAAAGTCACAACTATTGTTAATGGATGATTGTATTATGCTTACAGGGTTTTAAAGCTTTCAACAATAATGTTTGTATTTCATGTTATCTAAAACTACAACATACAACAAAATAAACATAAATAGGAAAAGATTACATCTTTAGGGGTCCAATTAATACTACCTTTCAGGTATTTATTAATTAACATTTCATTATTGCATTCATTATCAGATTTCTTTTTGTACTCTAAGTATTGATCACATTTCAAATTTCAAAATTCATAAATGATCATTACATTGTGCATTCAAACTGAATGTAGTATACAAGTGTCTTTTCATATTTCATATTTCATGTCAACAATAGAGTACATTTCAAGAATTGAAAGCATGATAGAAGTATGGAGTAGGGGTCCCATGCATTGCCTTGTTGTCTATGTGTTGTCATCTGGTTGTCTGTCAGGTCCTAGGTCCTCAGGTCCAAGTCTTCATTTGCATTTAGTTTTTAGGGTTTTCACCTGCATGAGAGAAATAAAGTGGAGTTAGATCCTGTTGGATCTAAGAAATGCATGAAACACAAACAACATACAGTGACAATCAATTCTTTCAATGTTGCATATCTATCTAGTAAATTCAATGCAATAAGGAAAATGTATCCTCAATAAGTGAAAGATAGTATTAAAGGGACTTGTTTTCTAAACATGAATCCTTTTACTATTTATGGTCATTCTGATATATGTTGTCCTTTTATAAACCAGACATCTAAATGAAAGGGACTTAGTTTTCCAACCGAGAAACCTTTTTCAGAAAATAGCAATGTCTTGTTAGATCAGTGAACATAATAACCTGAATTTTGATTCACAAGTATCATTCCTTTTTGGTATTTTTCATAAATTGATCACTTATTATGTTCACTAATTTGACAAGTTTGTAGTGTTTTTGTTTCAAGAGCTTAACATAACATTTTGTAGTGTTTCAAGCTAACTGGTTTTCACATTACAGTCATAGAGGAAAAGATGCAGAGCAAGATGCTTTTCAAGATGTTACAGCAAAGAGCCAAAATTACAAAAAGTCATGATCAAATGCTAAGGTGCAGTTACATAATCATTGATATTGCACATCCTTGCTGAATTCAAAGAACAAGTTCAATAGAATCATTGTTATTGTTGGTTAAAAATAGAAATGCTATAGAATTGAAGCTTTAAAGTTATAAAAATGTTTTTAGTTTGTATTTAGTGGATGTCACGAGCCCGTGCTTGAACTTCATTGACAATAAATAAACATTTTTAATCTTTTGCATTTCTTATTTCAAAATTTCATATTTAGCATCAAAACAGAGGAGAAATTGTTTAAGCATGGTGATATGTACCAGTGAGTTTTAAAAGTTGTTCATTGTTTTCAATATTGAATTCAAAATTCAAGATGACTATTCTCAAATCAAACAAAAAGCAAAGTAACTATGACTATGCTATGAAAGGAGCTCTAGGGTATTGATTTTTTTAAGATTACATCTTTTATCAATAGAGCTATATGTACCAAAATGAAGTAACTGATGTATTGGTGTTTAAGAGACAACATAAATCAACTAAAGTGACTGTACCATCAAATACAACAACAATGGCTATATTAATAAAAAGAATTGCAACAAGAATATTCTCAAGATACAGCAAGGGTAACTAAAGGGCATTGCAATAGTAAGAAATATTGATATAAAAAATTGAATGAATGTCTGCAAGATAGCCAAGATTTGAAGCTCATGAATTCATCTTCAAGCTGTGAGTATCATTTTACAAATTTTCAAAGTATGCAAGCCATCTACATCTAGGTTATGAAGTTTACAAATTCAACAATGGAAATAAGTTGTAGGAGTACATTTTTAAATAGTGGAGCATCAGTCTCAGCCTTTTATCAAATGAACCATGTGAATAGAGGTAATTTGGAATCACCTCTATATGTGTAAGTGTGTGGGGAAAATGTGAGATTCACTCCTAAATCCAAATTCCCAAAGGAGAGATCCAATTTGATCAACCAAAAGGTTAATACATAATTGAATCAATCTATGAAGAATATGAAAGAGAGAGATAAACCTTATACTTTCCTATAGTTGGATTAAGATTGAAATCTAAAATAATTGAAATACAAGTACTAACCTCAAAATTAGGGTAGATCTGGAAAATGTTGAATTCTGGTGTCTGTGTCAGGAAAATTTGAAACTTGTCCTAGACTGGAAATGTCGAGACAGAGAAAACCCATAAATATTTCCTCAAGATGGCTTAGCTCGGGTTTGACCCTCATAAAAGGTCAAATACCACATTCTTTATTTGAAGTCCGATTCGAATTCTGTTTGCAGATCCCAGAAGTTTGCCGAAAAGGGTATCCAAATTCGCTCTCAGATATGAATCTCTGCACCTATACCTACAAGAAAATGGGGGTTTTTTTTTTGTATGGGGGGTTGCCTTGGTCAAACCCCGGTTTGGAATCAACCTTAATATTGATATTGAAATGGAGAATGCTAGCAAGTAGTAGAAAAGGATCTAACAATGAAGCTATGCAATTCAATAGATATGCAATTATATTTGAAATGTAAACAAGTATATTGATATGAAAGCTTGAACACAAAAATAAATGTAAATCAAACCTCCATGGTTGTATTCTTGGAATTCACCTTAGTAAGAGAATGAAATGGATCTTGAAGATGAACAAAGGATCTTGAAGGAAGATCACACCATCATGATGGCTAGATCTAGGGTTTGAATAATAAATCTTGAATGCTTGAACCAAATCCCTTCAATGGCTTGAATGCTTGAATCCTTGATCTTCAATGGAGAACTTGGATGGAGAAGAAGACTTGAATGCTTGAATGAATGCTTGCTTGATCACCTTGAGAGCTTGAGCACTTGATTGCAAAACTTAAGATGTGAAAATGAGAGAGGAAGGCCTCCTTTTATATTGATCTAGGGCACACTCCTCTAGATGGGCCACCTTGGAGAATTAAATCCCAATTAGGTCCTCACATTTAGAAAATATACCTAGATTAAATGCAATTAAAGGATTTACCATCCCGAAACCCGAAATGGCCGACCCAAAAGCGGGAAAATAAATCTCCCGAAAGCCTGAAGCCTGGAGATTCTAGAATTTGAATTTTTGGAGAAAGGGGTCAAAGTCGACATTGACCCTGACCTAGTCAGGGTTGAGCTCGACCCTGACCTAGTTACGGTCAACCTAAGACATTGACCTTTTTCTTAGGTTGACTCAAAACAAAATTAGGAGGTCCCAGGGATGCCCAGAAACCTAGAATTGATGCCAGAATAGGATAGAATGTCAAGAATAAACATAAAATCCTATGATTACTAAAATGAAGGCCAGGAGGATCCATTTCTAAATCCTACCTAGAAAATAGAGCCATGGAAGAGGGAAATTCAGGAGAATCCTTAAGATCCTAACCCTAATTTCACCTAAAATGAAGCAGAAAAGAAGTAGAAAGCGGGGAGAAAGCCAGATCAAAGCAAAGACCAATTCAAGGCATCCAATATGATCCCAAACCACTTACTCAGAGGACTAAACACTCTTATCATGGAAGTGCTTCCATTTTAAGATGATACACCATGTTGGAAGCAAAGAAAGTGACTGGTATTCTAAATATAATAATAGTGATTGAGGAAATTTGTTCAACATTAAGCACATATATGCAGTGTACTCAAGTTATGTTTCCATGTATTCATCTAAGCAAGCTGAGAGTGATTGGTATTTTTATAAATTTTCAAAAGTCTATAGGATATCTACAACTAAGCCATGAGGACAACAACGTTCATTAAGGAACAAAGAAAAGGTTGTTAGCATTAAAAAGAAATGAACGAAGACAGAGATGCACAAGCTACCGACAACAGTACAAAATAAATGAAGGGTAAAGTTAAACTTATCTGTATGTGTTGTAAAATAACTTGTGTTTGTATTTCAAGATTGAAACTCAAAGTTTAATTAGCTCGGTAAGAGTCTGAAGTTGTGACTGAGAGATGCCTTAGCTGAGGCCGAGTCACATTTTTACATATCTCAGTCACAGCTTAGGCCTTGCCAAGATGACTGAAGGTAATCCACAAATCATGGTGTTGTCAAAGATGCGAGAACACATGCTAATAAGGGTAAAAGTAAACAAATTTCATGCTAAAAACTCTTCCAGTCAAAAGTGGCCGAAGGTTACTAGCTCACAACAAGCTCAAGCCAAGTCACGGCCAAGTTCACAGTCATAACCGAAGATCACGGTGTGACTTCAAGTAGAAGGGCTCATAGTTGAGTTACAATTAGGTTGTAACTTCTTGTTACAAGATGCTCACAACCCGTGAGCTATACACACCTTCAAGCTGAGACTGAGGGAGGATAAAACTCAAAGCCGAGTTCATGCTTGTGACTCACAGTTTAAAACCCTAAGCATGAACATAAGTCACAATCAAATAAGGAAGCCAATAATCAATCATTAGCCTTGGCCATACATACAAAGCAAAGATGAAGTAACAGTCAAAAGGCCATGACTAATGGTAGAAGAATGCAAGGTTGAGTCACGTCTTTGGTTGACTTCAAGCTCATGTTTCAAGAAAAGGCCGTGGGCCATGTATTCACATCTGCAAGTCGAGAAAGAAGTCAAGATCAAGCATAAGTCACATGACACATTCACAAAGCTTAATGATAGCATCAGTCACATATCAAATGAAACACATAGTCACATACCTATTTTAGGTTGTAGCTTGAGCAGGTTACTCACTAACTGTGAGTCTTATTCCATATTTCTTCCAAAGCCAAAGTCGAGCCCCAAAGCTACAGGATGAAGCAACAATTGTATGTCGAAGAACAAGAAAAATGAATCTTCAGATCACATATGAGAACCTGAGCCTTCAAACTCTCAATACAGATTCAATGATAGGAGCAAATCTTTCAACCCAAGGGTTTCATACAGTTCATGCCAAGATAGATCAAATTTTTTCCAGAAGTTTCAGTTAGGGTTTTTCCCTATTTTTCTCCAAAAAGATGAATAAAGATGTTGAACTCGAGAATGAAAATGCTTTTTGAAAATTTGGAGTCCGCACTGCAAGCAAGAGTTTAATGCCATCAATGTAGATGTTTACATCTTGCAGGCCTTGAGATTGTCAACAGTGCCACCTCACTATCATTTCCTAAATTTTTGCATCATGTTGTAAGTGGGTTGAATGGTCATGTCGACCTTCCCCATTTTGTATTTCTTACACTTAGAGATTTATTCCTAAGATGAAGGCTCTTAGATAGTGTAGATATTTATTTAGGTTGAATTTTCATTCAATTTAAATAAATTAAATATTGGTAAACATTGTAAAAGGATTTACATCCTTATTAAAAACCAATATTTAGGGCACTAATCATGGTGATAGGTTAGGATTTTGGCACATTTTTTTGGCCAAATTAGGGCAGATTTTTGAAGCTTGGATCTTCGAATTGGAGACTTTAGGCTTGTATAAAACTGGTTTTTATTATCAGTTTAGGGGGTTGCAAAGTTTTGGAGAGAGGGCTTAAAGTGAACTTATTGTTCCTTGATGCCTTGGGAAATCATTTTTCTAACCACATTTTGTTAGATTTTGAGGAGAATAAAGCACATGATATCATTTGGCCCATATTTTTTGAGTTTTGATTTAAGAATCCTGATTTCATCTTTCTTTGCAAGTGTCTATTCTGTTGTTATCCAAGAGAAGTGAATGAATCAATATTCCTCCTCAAGGTGAGAAATAATTCAAACCTTATTTGGAAAATGTATGTTTGTTGACTGGTTAAGTTATTTGTAGTTCAACCCTAGTAATGAGATCTTTTAGCCTATATGTTGAACAGAGATTTAAGGTGTCAAACCTTTGATATATGATTTGGAATTGTAGTCTTATTTCTCAAGAAAAGTCTGAATCCATTTTGGTGTATCACCCCTATTTACTTTCAGTTTTTAAAGTTTCCTTCTTCCCTTTTCCTATCAAGTTAATCAATCAGGAGGTGATATCCCATATCAAATAGGAACCGGCCTAGAATCTGAAGACTCCTCCTTAATTAGAGTCCACCCACAACTCGAGGAGGTTTCCATTGTTAGGATAGAAATACTGTGTAGCCCTAATGCCTGAGTTGGGGTGGTAATTCTAAACCTAAACATTTCATAAGACAAAAAAGCCCTTTGTATTTTTTGTTATTTTAGAGAATTGTTGACATGCAGATCTTATGTATTTGGGAAGGATGTGGGCTTGGTGGGGTCACTCATTTCACAACTGGATTAGTAGATTGGTTTAGTAGAGACCAAGTTTATAAAACTGTTGTTTGTGAATAGGTATAAATTATTTTGTTTATTTGTATTACTATTGATGCATGTCAAACACTGATTTGACTTACTTTCCTATTAAATTAAGATCAAGTATTTGCTAGAGATAGACAATACACATTTATATGAATGTTACAAAATAATTCTTGACATTGTTGGATTTGGAGTTGGACTAGCTACAATGGCAAGTACTGCACCTTTTTTTAATTGCATCTTCCCAATAATTAGAATTGGACATTAGTTTTTTCAATTTAGATTTACCATATGAAATTTGTGTTTCCAAATCATGGATTTTGAATCAATATTGATTTGTTTCCAAGGAAAAAGAAAATTCCTAGTTTACTTTTAAATGAGTAGAGTTGTATACAACTCATTTGTAATCATCTACCATTCTTATTTGACATGCTCATTTGTAATCATCTACCATTATTATTTGACATGCTTGTGTTTATACAATTATATACAAGGAAACCACACAATAGTAGATTTTGCAAATTACATTTTCCCTTGATTTGAAAAGGTAGTTATATATCACAATTCTACAACTTAAGTTGTTGATTTCCTTCACTAAGGAAATTGTAAATTGAAATCACATCTATTTTGTATACTCACAAATTTAAGAAAGGTGCATGTTGATGTAAATTAATTAATTTCAATGATGACTCAGTCTGAATTTCAACTAGTTTATTATTTCTTCTATCTGGCATAACCATTTCTAGCTTCTCCTTCCTCCTCTCCTATCTTCCAAAATTGTCCTATCAGTACTTGGCAAAAACTACAATGCACTGCAACCCTTGTTATAAATGTTTTCTTATTTTTAAAGAATTATATGATTTATTTTATTGAAAAGATGGTTAAATTTTTAAGAAATGAAAAAAATATAAAAAGAAAGGTAAATTCATAGTTTCAAATACTTATCTCAGGAAAAAATATATTTTAATTATCAAACTATGTTATTTATGAATATGTATAATTTAGTAGCAAGTTGAAGCCTTCACAAGAGAAATACTAACACGATTCTAAAGAAATTTCAACAACATAATCCCTACATAATTATATTATGTACATCTCCATCCTAGGAACCAATATATAGGAGAAACAAATGAGGAAGCCACTAGTGATAAACCATAAACTATGACTTGAAAATGGAACCCAAACTAAGGGCCCAATTCTAATTCACAATTCCAAAGAAGTTCATAGATCATGTTTAGCATATTCTCTTACAAATATCATAACCCATCATAACATGTCATATCACCTCGTCAAGTTGGACTCTTTTATTTGGCTTCACTATCTCCATTTATATATTTATTTTTGACATGTCATTCTTACATGCCATAAGTTAGTTAACAAGTCAAGTCTTATATCTAACCTCCCTCTTACACATCTTTGTGGTCCATTAGATACTCCTACAACTTCTTGCACATTTTATAAATTATAGTACACATGACACATAATGCCAAAATAAATAGGATGCCCTTTTCCATGAGGGATTGCAAATAATTAATAATAAGTCAATTGATAGGATTAAAAGGTGTATGTGACACCCATCCCAACATTCTTTCACTTGTCAAATACTTTGCAAGAGAGATTTATGGAATCACCAACAATCTGTGAATTAATTGATGGATTCCAAAGACCCATAGACTCGTTGCAATACTTGAAGTTCTTTTTGTTCATAAGCTTCATCAAAGTATTTACAACATTTTAATAGTGTTAATATTTTCAAACATCGCCCTTCCATCCTCCATCATATCATGAACAAAATGGTATTCTATGTCTATATATTTTTGTCCATGAAAATTTGGGTTCTTTACCAAGTTGATTGCACTTTTCCACATTCAATCTACACTACTCATTTACATAACCTAACATCTATATATTTTTTGAATTTAGATTGTCACATTATAGACATGAATTCTTGTCATGTATTTTGAATCATCATGGGTAAAGTCACCATGTATTTTGAATCATCATAGATAAAAGTGTTCATTCATGAAACAAGAGATTGTGTATTTAGGATTTGTTATTTTAGTTGATGGTTTGAAGATGGATCCTGAAAAGGTTGAAGCTATTCTTGAGTGGCCTACACCTAAAAATGTTAGTGAGGTAAGATCATTCCATGGTTTGGAAAGTTTTTACCAAAAGTTCATCAAAATTTTTAGCTCAATTTGTAATGCTATGACCGAAATAATGAGTGGAGATAAAAGAGAATTCTAGTGGACACATGGAGCTAGTAAGAGTTTTCAGATTTTGAAACAAAAGGTTGTTGAATTGCTCGTGTTATCTTTACCTATTTTCAATAAGGTATTCCAAGTTGAATGTGATACAAGTGGAAGTGCAATAGGAGCTGTATTGAGTCAAGAAGATTTACCAGTTGCTTTCTTTAGTGAGAAGTTGAATGATGCTAAATGGAAATATTATGTATATGATCAAGAATTTTATGCTATTGTTCAAGCCCTGAAGAAATGGAGACATTATTTGACGCCAAAAGAATTTGTATTGTATACTGATTATAAAGCTTTACAATATTTGGGTAGTCAGAATAATTTGAATAAGAGACATATGAAATGGGTGGAGTATTTGCAGAATTTTACATTTGAGATCAAACATAAGAGTGGAGTGTCTAATGGAGTTGCTGATGCATTGAGTAGAAGAAGATCTTTGATGATTGAAATGAGAATTGAGGTTCTTGGTTTTGATGATATGAAGAATTTGTATGAAACTGACTCTAATTTTTCTAAGTAGTTGAGAATGTGCATAGAACCTATACTAGATGAGCCGAGTAAGTTTGAAGACTATTTCATTCAAGAAGGTATGTTGTTCAAAGGAATTCAGTTATGCATACCGAGAGAATCAATTAGAACTAATTTGATAAAGGAAAAACATAGTAGTGGTTTGGCTGGACATTTTGGTATTAATAAGACATTGAGTTTTCTTAAGGAAAGATATTTTTGGCCTCATTTGTATAAGGATGTTCATAAATTTGTGAAAAGTTGTAGAGTTTGTCAAGTTGCAAAAGGACTAAGTCAGAATACTTGATAGTATACACCGATTTCTATTCCTAAGAAATCTTGGACATATATTAGCATGGATTTTGTTCTTGGCTTACGAAGGACATCAAGAGGTAATGATTCCATATTTGTTATTGTGGATAGATTTTACAAGATGACACATTTCATACCATGTAGAAAAACATCAGATGCAGTGCATATAGAAGATCTTTTCTTTAAGGAGATTGTCAAATTGCATGGATTATCGAGGAGTATCATCTCTGACCGAGACAATAAGTTTTTTGGTTATTTTTGGAAGACTCTATGGAAGAACTTGAATACTGAGTTGAAATATAGTTCTAAATCTCAACTATAGGTTGATGGATAGAAAAAGGTTGTAAATAGAAGTTTGGGTAACTTGTTGAGATGCGTAGTTGGAGACAAACCGAATAATTGGGATTTGATGTTGGCACAAATAGAGTTTGCATACAATAAATTAGTGATAGGAGTACTGGAAAGACACCTTTTGAGATTATTAATGGTATACAACCAAGAGGCATATCAAACTTAAGATATATTACTAGTGAAGAAAAGAGGAGTGCTGAAGGGGAAGAATTTGTTGAGTTTATGAAAACATTGCATGAGGAAGTGAAACATAAGTTGGAGTAGAGTAACTAGAAATACAAGAATAAAATAGATAGGTGAAGAAGACATAAGATTTTTGATGTTGGTGATGAAGTAATGGTTCATCTGAAGAAATGCATATTTCCTATTGGAACATATGGGAAGTTGAAAATGAAGAAATTTGGTCCCTGCAATATATTGAAGAAATTTGACAGTGGAAATGCTTATGAAGTTGAGTTACCTAATGGCATGGATATATTAGGTTCATATTCAACATTTTAGATTTTTATGAGTATCGTGAGCTTGATGAAGAAGTGATAATACCGAGTGATTATCCTAAGAAACATATACAAGAAATTGAGCATATTTTGGATCAAAAAGTTGGTAGAAGCACAAGAGGAAAGGATTACATGGAGTATTTGGTAAAGTGGAAGAACAAACCAATTGAAGACAATACATGGATTTCTCAATTTGAGTTGGATTCATATCAGGTTGTACTTGATACATGATTCAAAGAATCATTTCTTTCCAACCCCAGGTGTCTGATGCAAGAGAATCTTGGGTTTATGGCAATCCTGGATCAACCAAAAATATGTTAGAGCTTGTTTGGCTACTCAGCAGCTTGTTTTGTTTTCTCAATAACTTCTTTTGGGTTCTCAATGAAGTGTTCATGTCGATCACTGGAGAGATCAGTTATCACTTTGTTGTTTCCTTTATTGAGTGTTCAGTGTTTCTTGGTTCTTGAGTTCATCGAGTGGTGGAATTTAATTGTTTGATGATGGCCGACATGTACAGTTAATTTTGGTCACTATATTAATGTTGGGATCACTCATTGGGAAATGTGTGGACCTAAATATGGGTCATTTCTTTCTCCAATGTTGGATCTAAAGGATCTTTAGAGCTGACCTGATGCAGGAGCATCTTGACCCAACATTATGAGGAGTTTCATAATATTGTAATGTTTAAGTCATTGTGAATTTTGTGGGACCATGTCAAGAAATGGTTAAAGTCCCTAAAATTGCATTGTAATGTGGGATCAAGTTTGAGAATGTCGAGCAAATAGGTTAGTTTTATAACTACCTTAGCATCTCTTGAAATAGAGATGAAATGTAACCAAATGAAGATAGAGGAGAGAGTGAGAGGAAGCTACAGGATTGTGAAAAAAGAGTAGAAAAAAAAGATCGGCTCTCTGGCCTCTAGCCAGAGAGCCATGCTTGTTATTAGCAATGAATTTCAATATTTTAGTTTGTTTAATTTGAGTTTTCAAATCCCAATGTAGCATTTATTTTATCTTTATTGTTCTTGTTTGCATGCAAGTCGGTCTTGTTGGAAGCAATTCTAGTTGACAAAGTAATGAATCGGGTTTGGAATTATCACACTCTCTGTTGATTAATGGTTACATTGTTCTTGTTTTCAGTTTTGTGTGATGAAAGAACATCACAGTGATGTGAATTGGTTTATTTCAAGAGTTACCAATAAACCGATATTAAATGGTCATTATGGCATTTTGTAACAGCCCTGATTTGTGTCAATGGAGAATGTTTCATCTAGCAGAGAATTAACTTTGAAGTCAAGTCATTAATTCTTGAATGAGTATATTAAATCCAAAAATGGTTTTCAAAGAAACCGTTACTTGTATCTTGGTTGGTTTCAAACCCTACAGAACTATCAGTAGTGGTTAAAATTGTCTAGTTGAATGAGTCACATATGTAACGTGCATGCCGCGATGTAGTGGCGGCTATATGGGAAGCTCGATTTCTACAAAGAGAAAAGGTGGTGAGTGGGTTCGGCAATTGATCATGGTGAGTTTATTTACTTGATATTTATAGAATACAACATTTAAGTTGAATGTTGTCATTAGTATGGTCAAAAGATTGCTCGGTCATGTAGAAACTATAGGCTACATCACTCATCACATGTGGGTGAGTTGATACACAGTGATGTTAGTAAAGCATGGCATGAAGTTGTTGTTATTATCATGACTAGAATAGTGATCACCATATTCACTCTCGGCTTTCAAATGGGGAAAGGTGGCAGATTCTTGTAGTTGTCTATGCTCGACTTTTGTCAATGGAAAAGGTGGCGGCAGATTTCCTGTGACCCGCATGACATGATTTCAAAATGATAAAATGATGGAGCAGTGTGTAATCATCGAGCATGGGATTAAGGTGATGTTGTCTTTATTAGATGGTGAAAAGGTGAAGCCATACTTGAAGGGGTTGTGGACATGCATGCAGTGTCTAGAAGGAAGTGATTGCATATTGCAGGATTTTGAGCCGCTAATGGACTGTCGAGGAAGAAAGACAGCCAGATCTGCAGATTTAAGCAAGATGATGGAGAGTTTTGTAGCATTAGAGTATTGAGTTGAATTCCTCTGCATCACAACTTGTTCAGTGGCCTCTTGTATAAATAAGTAGAGATGTTCTAGGATTAGGGGGTGAGTTGATAAGAGAAGATAGAATCGAGAGTTTTGGATCCTCACATGTATGAGGACTATTCTATAATTAAGATTCATTGTATTAGCCGTAACTATGAAGGCCTTAAAACCTATCATGTGTGAAGTTTTAATAAGCAAATCAAAGATATCTAGATTCCTTCTCTCCTTCTCTATGTTGTTGCTTCCGAGTTGTTATTCTGCAAGTAGATTTGGTATTTGGGAGCATGCCTTAGGCCCCAAGTTTTGTTGGAAATTTGGCTAAGTAGGATATCATAATTTTGTCATTATGGCAACATATATTTAGCATTGAGATAACATGATCGGAGAAAGAAGTTATGTATGAGCGCACATGAAAATTGTCTAAGTATAACAGTGTTTACCAATCTTCACAGAGATAGTTTTGATTACCGATGTTCATAGAAGTAGGTTCGGTGCATGTACACTTGAACATAGATCATTACATGTATATTAAAGCTACACTTGAGAGCACAAGTCTGTACGACATGTATGGAAAGAGATATCGATGTTTTACAGAGACAATGTTGAGATGAACCAGAACAAAGCAATGATCATAATTTAATTGTATTAAGGGATTATTTTGTTTATAAAAATAATGACTTAAATAAGTAGGGACGACATCCTAGATGTTAACCCTAAGTAATCATGTAATGATTTTATGTTTTGAGAAGAGTATAATGCATTATAAGCTGACAGGAAGGTTATTTTGTAATAGCCTGTATATAAGTAAGAATAATGTAATGTGAAGTAGCAAGAAGTTGAGATATATGATATATATGATGTGAAGTTGTAAGTTGTAAAGAAGAAAGTATTGTATATTAGAGCGAAGAGCCTACATAGCTAGATCAGAATAATAAAGTTATTCGACAGTAGTAAAAGGTTTTTGTGTTCTACCTTTTCTATCTGAAGTTATCATTGTATATTGCATGTTTGGGTAGAGAGCTCATCTTGCATACATCTATGTTTTGTAATAGAAAATCTTAATAGGGTTGAGGCTTCTAACAAGGCCTAAAGTCCTTTAACCATGATAGAGACACTATATGTATGTAATAGACTCCTAACAGGGTCAATATCCTTAACCAGATACTTTTGATTAGTAGATCAGTTGTGGGTATCATCCCCACCAGGGTTTTTCCCTTGGCCAGGGTTTCCCCAAGAAAAAACATGGTGTTATGAGTTCACTCATTTTATTGTTATGCTTATTATTCAGTTTACTTAGTTTAGTTTCTTATGCAAGCTACAAGTTAATTTCATATATCCATAATTGGGCAAAAGTAAAAGTTTGTGAAATATTGATTCACACACCCCCCCCCCCTCTCAATAATTGGATTGTAATCACCTGAAAATGGACAAGATCATTTAAATGAGAAATCAAGACAAGGATCAACATAATTAAATACAATTAAATCAAATCAAGATCAAATCAAACACAAATTGTAATTAAACATTAATCCAAAATTAATTGAAAATCAAAAGCTATAAAATCAATTTAAATCAAATAAATCATGATAAATCAATAAATTGTGTAATTAATCTAATTAATTATATAGTTCAATTTAAATCAAATCAACCCATTCAAGGGGTACACATGGCTAAAAAATTAAATAAAATCAATTGATTAATTCCTATTTTCTCTCAACACCACATGGGAGGAAAAAGCCTCAACCAATAGGAATTGAGAACCAAGCTCACATGGATCAAGCCTAAATTGAATCTCAATCACTCATTTGGAAAGAGCATCTTGTACACCCATCTTGTCTTCTTGTCCCAAGATTTGAGGATAATCCATTTAAATTTTCTCCAAAGGGTGGAACCAAGAACTTAACCCCAACTCAATCATGATCAACTCAACTACACCCCCTACCCTTGCCAAAATCTATAAAAGAAAGGCATAATTGAACAAAAAATCATCCACAAATCTAAGAATAGTATCAAACCTATTGCAAATTAGAGCTAGAAAGGCAAATATAGAAGCTAATTGGCATTTCAATTTGGAATTAATTGTTTTAGCTTGCTTTACCATATCATTCTCATTCTAGGACTATCACGCATGGAGGCTTGTTGAGAGCTTCATTATTAGCATCCCTAGCTAGAGATCCATAGAGTGCTTAATTGTCAATTTTTAGCTTAAATAGATTGCTATTTGTGGTAATTAGTATTTATTTTGAATTATTGATGATACTAACCCTATGAAGGTACTTTTTATAGTACACAAAATGGCACCCACAGTGGGGCATTAGGCCTCATTTTTCTAAAAATCTAGAAAATTTCATATTTTCAAAATTTTATATGTTTAACTCTTTGTTTTGCAGGTGAAACAATGCGTTTAATCATTTTTGCAGTGCTTTTACTAGGTTTTCCAACGCTTCTGAGCTATGAAACATCACGTTGATGATAAAGTTTTGCACCTTTACACAGGATTTCTGCACGTTTGATTCCTTCTATTTTCTGTCTAATCTTCTTTCAGAGCTTTTGCCCTGACTAGCCAGCTCGTTTGATCAATTTACCAATGCTTTTATGGTATTTTTGATGCCTTTACACAGAGTTTTAGCGCTTTTGTTCTCTGTTCCAATGCTTTTAATACTTTTTTTAGCACTTTTAATTTGATCCATAGCGCGTTTGAGCATTTAAGTAGTGCTTTCAATAGATTCTATAGCGCTTTTGATTAAATTAAAAATTTATAGAATCTGATTGTTGGAAAATGTTTTCTTTATCTCTGCATGATGACTATTCATAAAAGAATAACAAAACTAGAGAGCTGATTCAATAGTGAGGTAAAAGCCTTGACAAAGAGGATCAAAGAGGAGAACATTGCACACATCAAGTTGGTTTTGGAAGATTCTCAACAATAAAGAAAGGTATATGAACATTATCTAAAAGTTGTAGAAGCATACAAATCAAAATTCATATCATTGAATTGGATTTATTCAACTTAATCAAGTTTTGTTAAAATTTGACAAATAAGGCTTAGATTCAATTTTATCTTTGTTTTCTTCATTTTTGCTAGTTGTGTTGACTAACTTGTTGGAGGAAAAACACATTGGAAAGGAATGATCACCACTAGGTGAGGATTAAAAATGAAAAATTAATAAAAAATGCCCCTAGCCTTTGCTAGCTTCATTTGAAGGTAAGCCTAAACTTAGTCATTTTTTTGCTTAAATTGTGGCTTTGTCATTTTCAAAATCTAGTAATTAAAACAACCTATTATTGTTTGAGGAATTAGACAATAAGCCTATGCTCTTCACTTTCTAAGTGAATCAAAATGCCAAAAGTGTTGAACTCCTTGATTAAAAGAAAGGTTAGGTAAATCAAGCACTAAATTTGAACAACCCCTTGTTTGTAGAAAAGAGTAGAAATACTCGATTCTCATTAGTTAGTGGGTTTGGTAATTGAACCTTGTTAAAAGTGTTTGGGAATTGAGAAGTAGATAGGGATATGATCTTCACCTTTTTGGTGAATCAAACTCCCACAACCTATCTCTTTATTCCACTTTATTGCTTTCAAATGAACATGCTAGATCTATAGTGGGCTCGCCTCCCAAGATTTTCCTTAATAAGGCCAATGAGAGGGACAACCCAAAGTGGGATACAATCGCCTTTGTCATGATCATCCAACCCACTATAAAATGAAATGTATGCATCCTTAATGGGGTGTGTGAAAAAAGGGTGTTAAATTTTTGAACTTCCTTGAGTAGTCCTTCGGGATTGCACAAAACTCTGACATACCGGTGGTGTGAAGCCTCTTAATATACTTGGAGGATGAAAGTTTAATATCCATTTTGAACGGAATATTGATTAAAAACCTTTTTAACTTACCAAAGACTACCTTATAGAGCCATGTTTACGAACCAAATCTTGGGCTAGGTAGATTGCTTGAAGTGTCTTTTTGTGCAAAAACCTGTGATAACGTCCTTGAAAATTCAAACACTTTTTGTGTAGAGGGTTAAAAAGAACAAGTGTACTTGTGGTTGATGTGTTTGAAAAATACATAGAAAAAGTGAGAGAGATCCATTTGAAAACTCATCTTATATTTTTTAAAATCTCTTCATAAAAATCAACAATTACCAAATTGAGGATCAATTCGAAATCAAACTTTGTTGAATGCTAGTTTCTACATGTTCTCACAAACTCAAATTATCTTTAAGAGAAGATGACACTTGCATTGCAAACAAGGTCCCAAAATTTGAATATCAAGGTCTTTTCAACAATCATGACCAAGGGGATAGTCTCCCAAATCTATTTGAAAAAATACTTGAATCAGTGGATCGAAACTCTGCGTTTCACGATTACCATCATGGTGGAAATAATGATAATATTAATAATGCAAACCAAGAACCTAAAGAAATGCTTGAAGAAAGGGCTAATAGAGTGGCTCAAGATACTAATTTTCTTGAAGTCATGGACAGACTAATAGATAGGGATAGGGAGAAATTTTTCCTAACTCTAGCCCAAGCAGGGGTAAAGCTCCCACATGATTATGATTTGGATCAACTCAAGAAAAACAAAGAAGATGAAAACCCGATGAATGCTATGACTCAACAACTAAAAATGTTTCGAGCGCAAATAGACTTAATGAAAAAGGCCTCTGAGCCTAAACCTTTCTCTATCGAGGCTTTGTGTCCATTCCCTTTCAACAAAAGCTTAGTCACGACACCTTTTCCTATCAATACAATTTTTCCTAAATATAATAAATACATGGGTAAATCAGATCCCCAGGATCACCTTAGAGAGTTTTTCTCTCTAAGTATTTCATTTATGCATAAAACCACGTACTTAATGAGACTTTTTCCAAGAAGTTTGGGAGGGCAAGCCATGGAATGGTTCTCCAAACTTCCACAAGGTATCAGGAATTTTGAGGAATTAGCCTCTAAATTTGTAACTCATTACTCCTACAACATCGAACATGAGATTACCATGCTAAAACTATGTGATACAAAACAAAAGGATGATGAATCTTTCTTAGGGTTCCTTCAAAGGTGGAGGACTATTTTTGCAAGGTACCCACAAAGTATCCCTGAAAAGGAGAAGATGGAGATATTTATGAATAATTTAAATATGGAGATGAACTATAGACTCCAACTTCAATGTCCCCCTACATTCCAAAAACTTATTGAGAATTGGATTAAGATTGAAGATGTATTGGTCAAAAGGGGTGAAATCAAATTGTTTAAAGACAACAAACCCTACACTAATACTAGTAATAATCATTATATATCTAATTATACTAACAATAAAGGAGCCAATAATCACAATGAAAAACCTAAACTATGGTTGAAAAATAATAACAAAAATCTTGTGAATGATGGGGTTGTGGAAGCCCACACCTTGAAGGCTACCCCATTTAAATTATCAAGTGGAGTGAATTCAATATACAATGTGAATCAAATGAATAAAGCTCCTGTTCATAATGTCAATTCCAACAACAACAACAATAATGCTAATAATAATCCCTTCAATAATGCTAATGTCAACAAGCCTAAACCCTTCTTTTCCACTTATCAAAATAGAAAATTCACCTTCTTAGGTGAACCATTGGAAAATGCACTAAGAACTTTGGTGGCCAACAAGATCATTACTATACCCGAGTTAAGGCCCTATGAACCCCAAATTAAGCCAAATTGGTGGAATGATTCTCACCATTGTGAGTATCATCGAAATAAGGGCCATAAGACCAAAGAATGCATGAAGTTAAAACATTTGGTGAAAGACCTAATTGATGATGGGACAATCAAAGTTGAAGGGCCCCAAAACAATGAAGATCATACGGCCTTCAAAAAACCCTTTCTAAACAATGAAAATGGTGAGTCATCAAATAATAACCAAAATAATAAAAGGGGTAATGAGAAAGTCAACTTTGCTCATACCTATGATAACATAATTAATGCTTTAAGTGGTGATGAAAGCACCATAAATCTTATTGTGGTAAAAGAGAAACCAAGGGAAGCAACATCTAATGTTGTAACTAGGGGGAAAGCTTCGAAAAATACTCTAACTACAAATGCTCCAAGAATTATTCTACCAAATCAAGCCTCATCTTCATCATCAAAACAATATAACTTGGTAGATCAATTACAACAAACCCCCTCTCAAATCTCTATTTTAGAATTGCTCAAACTTTAGCCAACTCACAAGGAGATTCTAGGAAAGGCCTTGGTAGAGACAAATGTACCTCTAAATTTGGAGGCAGACAAATTTCAAAATATGGTGGGACATCTTATTGCACCTCATTGCTTATATTTCAGAGCAAGATGAAATGTCATTGAATCACCCACAAAACTTGCCTTTGCATATAGAGGTTCTAATTCATAAGCATAGGGTAAAAAGAGTCCTTATTGATGGAGGGGCCGACCTGAATATTTGTACCTTGAACTTGGTAAAAGCCTTAGGATTTTCTGAGGAGGCTATTGAACCAAAGAAAAAGATAACTATAAAAGCCTATGATGACGAAGAAGGAGCTTCTAAGGGTGTCATAGTACTTCCTATTAGAGTTGGCCCAATGCAAAAAGAAACCATTTGTCAAGTCCTAGACCTAAAGCTAACTTACAATATCTTACTGGGGAGACCATGGATTCATGAAATGTAAGCCATGCCTTCTATCTATCACCAATATCTTAAATTCCCTTATCTACGGCAAGAAATCATGGTAAGCAGGGACTCAAACCCCTTCCAATATTGTAATAACTTAAAGCCTATCAATGATTCTCTAGTCCCACATAATGCAGAAGGGTCCATACCCCTAAGAATAAAGCAAGGTCAAAGTTCTAAAGATCTCCCATCTTCAAAGGGAAAAGAAAAGGAAGAAAAATAAGAAGTTGTTGTTTAAAAACATCCAAAGTCCTACTAACCTAGCTACATCGACAAAAGGGAAAGAAAAGGTTAGTGATGAGAGTACTCTTGAGACAAAGAAAGAAGACCAAGATAGATCCATTCAGATATACACTAAGGAGGCTCATTACCAAAAAAATGGACCATATGATGAAAAACTTTGAGAAATAATGTAAAATCAAACAGAAGGGAGTAGGTGAATATTCCTTATCCATGATGGACCTACCCTTATTTCCAAAATCATATGGAAAGACATCTAATTTGCCTCATAAATATGATGATCACTTTGTGAGGGCTAATACATCGTCATTCATGGAGGAAGGAAATAATGAAATCCTAAACTGGTTATACAAGGATGAAGAAATTGAAATAAATCAATGGGTAGGAGAACCCTATGTACCATCATGGATACCTACTATGGAAGAATCTAACATTAGATTTAACCCATGGGATTTTTACCCAATAGAAACCCTAGTGGATTCTAGTGAGGAGGATTTTGACCCTAGTTCTCTAGAACATCTCGAAGAGGCACATGTTATAGACTTAAGTGATATAATGTTCGAACCTTCAAACAAAGTTTTGTCCTTAAACCCTATTGGCCTAAACCAAAACATTGATCCTTTAACCCTCATCTATCCGGAATTGATTGAATGGGATTCCATCGAACCTACCATACTTCCTACCTTTTTGAATGACAACTTGGTGTCCCAATACCTAAATGTTCTTGAACCTTCTTCTACCATGGAATATCAAGGAGTGGCAAAGGAAGGTATCCAAACTCCTAATTCAATAAAAAATGAAAAAAAAAAAAAAAAACCCAAAAAATGGAAAGAATCTAATGTTGAAAACCACATTGTGGCAGCATTAGATAAAAAAGAGAAAGAAATAAAGAATGATTCCAAAGGTGAAAACCCAATTGAGGCACCTAAGGAAGGGATTTTGGATACTTTACCTAAGCACTATGAGGAAAGATCTCCTATCTTGATCGAACCAATAGAAAAGGTGAACGTTGGATCATAATTAGAACCAAAGATCATACGCATAACAACATCTTTATCTAGTGAGGAAAGAAAATAATTCATCAATTTTGTCAAGGAAAATAAAATTAATTTTGCATGGTCTTATGATGATATGCCGAGATTAGATCCAAATTTAATCATGCATCACTTGAACATAAAAGAAGGAGCAAGACTAGTAAAGAAAAAATTGAGAAAGATGCATCTGAACATAGCTTTGCTTGTGAAAGTGGAGTTAGAAAAATTGCTAAAAGTTGGGTTTATAAGAGCCATTGATTATGCCCAATGGATTTCAAACATTGTACCAGTTTCAAAAGCAAATAAGTCCATCAGAATTTGCACGGATTTTAGGGATCTAAATCTTGCATGCCTTAAGGATGACTTTCCATTACCAAGCATAGACGCCATAGTGGATTGACAGCAAGACATTCAATGTTATCTCTTATGGATGGGTTTAGTGGCTACAATAAAATAAAGATAGCACCCGAAGATCAAGACAAAACAACATTTACATGCGCATGGGGGACATTCTGTTGGAATGTTATGCCCTTTGGTCTATAGAATGCCGGAGTGACCTATCAAAGAGCCATGACAACAATATTCCATGACATGATGTACAAGTTCATGGAGGATTATATAGATGATATAATTGCTAAATGTCATTCAAGAGAAGAACATCTACCCATATTAGATAATTTTTTTGAAAGATTGGAGCAATTTAAAGTAAGGCTAAATCTAAAGAAGTGTGCATTTGGCATTCAATCAGGAAAGTTACTAGGGTACATTATTTTAGCAAAAGGAATAGAGGTAGACCCCGCCAAAGTTAAAGACATCATAGAAATGGAAGCACCTAAAAACATAAATTAGATGAGGTCTCTTCAAGGCAGGATCCAATCTATACGAAGGTTGATATCTCAATTAGTAGAAAAGTGCCACAATTTTACTCAACTCCTTCATAAGGACATAGTTTTCAAACGGGATGAAAAATGTGAAGAAGCCTTAAACTTGTTGAAGAAATATCTAATGAACCTTCCAAATTTGATGCCACCTATAAGATTCAAGTCTTTGATTCTATACATTTCAGCGACCAAGCATTCATTAGGGGCACTCTTGGCACAAGAAGATGAATCAGGAAAAGAAAAGGCTATCTACTATATAAGTAGGACTTTGGTGAAATATGAGTTGAACTACACCTTCATTGAAAGAGCATGTTTTGCAGTGGTTTTTGCTTCCCAAAAATTGCACCACTACATGTTATCCCACAAGATTAGACTCATTGTAAAGATAGATCCCTTGAAATATCTTCTTAGCAAAACAACATTAAATGGAAGGCTAGCCAAATGGGTCATGGTGCTAAGTGAATTTGACATAGAATATGTGGATCAAAAATCTATCAAGGGCCAAGTCATAGCTGATCAGTTAGCAGAATCACCATTGCAAGATGACCATCTGATACGAGTGGAATTTCTAGATTCTGAAATTGTGAATGTGGAAGTAAAAACATGGAAACTATATTTTGATGGTTCCTACACACAACATGGATCAGGAGCAGGCATACTTTTGATTACTCCTCAAGGGTCTACAATTCCTAAATCATACAAATTTCTATTCACATGCACAATAACATAGCTGAGTATGAAGCATTAGTCATTGGAATCAAATTGGCATTAGAGTGGAAAGTGACAGAACTACAAGTCTATGGAGATTCACAACTAGTTATCAATCAAATTAATGATGAATATCAGACAAAAGATGACAAGATGATACCTTAAAAAAATATGGTTGATAATCTCAAGAAGTACTTCACTCTTATCACATTTGAGCAAGTACCAAGAGAGAAGAATAGAGCAGCAGAGGCAATGGCTACTTTGGCATCACTTCTCCAAATACTAGATCAAAGCGCCAGATATGAATTCTTGGTAGAAGAAGTTGAGCAACCCGCATTTAACCCTACCCATCCTCATACCATTTTTTTTCTAACCACATAGGAATCACCTTGGTATGGAGACATTTACACTTACTTAAAAGACCAAATCCTACCCATAAACCAAACCAGGAACCAAAAGAAAAGCTTTATCTGACAAGCCACTTGTTATACCTTAATATCCGACACATTGTATCATAAGAGTCTAGATAGAATGCTTCTTAGATGTCTAGAGAAAGAGGAATCATATATAGCCTTATGAGAAATTAACGAGGGGATTTTTGGGTCACATTCGAATGGTTTAACCCTAGCTAAGAAACTTCTTAGGATAGGATATTTTTGGCCTACGATGGAGAGAGACACTTGTCACTTTGCTAAAACTTGTAGAAAGTGTCAATATCATGAAAACTTAATACATGTACCTGCACAAGATCTTCATCCTTTGATGACACCTTGGCCATTTTATCAATGGGGTATAGACTTAATAGGAATGATTTATCCACCATCTTTAAATGGTCATAAATTCATTATCACGGAAATAGAGTACTTTACTAAATGGGTGGAAGTTGTACCCTTATCAACTGCAATAGGAAAGTAGATACCTTATTTATCCTAAACCACATGATATGTAGATATGGCTTACCTCATGCCATCATAATGTATAATGCAAAGAACTTAAAAAATAAGGACCTAAAAGAGTTATGCACAAAGTTTCAAATGATCCACCACTCTTAATCAATATATTACCCCCAAGGTAATGGACATGCTGAAGCAATGAACAAAACATCCTAAAGATATTGAAGAGAACTTTGGACAATTTAGGTAGAGATTGGCATATAAAAATAAACCCGACCTTATGGGCTTATAGGACAAGTATCAGAACACCAACTGGAGCTACACCATTTTCCTTAGTCTTTGGAATAGAAGCAATTTTACCTTTGGAGGTAGAACTTCCATCCTTAAGAGTATCTCTACATGGTTTGATAAGTGAGGAAGATTATAGACTTGCTAGGTTACATGAACTAGAATTGCTAGATGAGAAACAACAATAAGCATTTGATCACTTGAAAGTATATCAAAACTGAATGTTAAGGACTTATAACAAGCACATCAAGTCAAGAACATTCCAAATAGGTGACTTAGTTTTGCGAGAGAATCCCAAGAATCAAGCGGAAAGAGAAAAGAAAGGAAAATGAGAAGCAAATTGGTTAGGACCTTTTGTGATCACTTCCTCTTTTGGGACCGACACCTATAAGTTAGTTGATTGTGATGGAGAAGAGTTACAAGAACCTATCAATAGAATTCATCTCAAAAGGTTCTACACATGAAGCAGATGAAAGAGGATAGAGAAAAAGAGTATCAGAAAATCAGATGAAAAGCATCCTATTTATTGTATATAGTCAAAAGAGATCCTAAAAATACCAAAAACATTTGAAAAGTAGAAAAGAGAAAACAAATTAGAAATGCAAAAAAGATTAAAAATAGAGGAAAGTTGAGCATGAAGAAAGAAAAAAACATTCATATATGATCCTCAAAAAAGAAAGAGTGCCTTGGTGAAAACTTAGCAAATAGGCACCTTGGTAGAAAAAAAAGGAACAAGCTTTAAAAATAGAAAAATAAAGCAAAATCCATTCCATCGGTGAAAACCTGGTAAACATGTGCCATTGAAAGTCCAAGTCATTCGCATACCTAGCAGTCATCCTTGTAAATATTGCATTCACCAGCATTGGTATATATTGCATAATAAAACCCTAGAGTTACATTTGCAAGTACCTAAAGATTCTGGTCACCTAATCTGTGAATTATCCTAAGTCCCACAAATGTCATCATATCAAATTGGGGGCAATCTACTCTTAAGGAGGAAGGATTCATCAAAAGAAAACTTCAATCAATCATCGAATCAATTCATAAAAAATGCAAGTAAAAAGCTTAATCAAATCCTAATTACAATCCAATTTGAACCAAACGCAAAATTTGATTCGAGATCTTACATGACCTTATCTTTATCAGGAT
This sequence comes from Chamaecyparis obtusa, assembly GCA_027943335.1. Lineage (NCBI taxonomy): Eukaryota > Viridiplantae > Streptophyta > Pinopsida > Cupressales > Cupressaceae > Chamaecyparis > Chamaecyparis obtusa. The sequence continues at coordinate 396,334 of BSBK01007139.1, read as the reverse complement.
TAAAAGTATGAAATAGATGGAACTACACTTGAAATATGGATTTGAAAAATATTTCAAATTTTTTTCTAAACTGTTGACTTGATTGATGAAATCATGTCTTTCTAGCGAATCGATGAAAGTTTTTAAACTAGACAAGCTATGATGAAAGTGTGATATTTTATGGATTTCTGAATGACTGTCTTAAGATCAAAGTTTTAAAGCATGCATTATTTTTCTAAGGATGTGATCATCAAAGAATCACCAAGGACTTGTACATAGGATAAAACTAAGATCTTTGTTTGTTTACGCAAAAGGATACCTTGGACATTTTGATGTTCAATATCATAATACCAAAATCCACTTGCAACATAGAATCTGACAAAATCGGTATTCACACTCTCATGATTGACTTCAATCGGTGATAGTTGTACCAGAAAGAGATGGGAAAGCAACAAAAGAGGTGCAAAAAGTATTCATATCATTATGGTTGAACTAGTGATGGTTGTACTAAATTGGGATTCCAAAAACTGCTCAATGATGAATATAAGCTCCAAATTTTTGAATAGTGACAGTTAGTTGCATACATCCTAGATTAAATGCATTTAAAGTATTTACCTTTATTAGCTTCAAAATTTAATTTGCAAGAGGAAAAGAGAAAGGGGGTGTAGTCAAATCAAAAATAAAATGAGCATCAAAAACTATATGTGATCAAATGTGTTGGAAATAAAAAAAAAAGAAAAAAAGAAGTGCATTACATTAGTCCATGAGCATTTGTTAGATCCATGTTATCTTGCATTATGTTGCATTCATTTTAATCTAAGTTCATTCCATATAGTTTAAATCATCTTCATAACATTAATTGCATTAAGTTGCATTCATCATTCATATCTTGCATAAAGTTCAATTCATTAAGTGAATTAGGTTACATTCATCCTTTAAAATCATTAAGTTCATTGCATTAGATTGCATTCATTTTAAAATTCATCTCACTTAGTGTACATTCTTTAAATAATTCATATCAATCCATTAAGTGCATTTACCATTTATTAGTTAATGTTCATTACATCCATTAAGTCATTCCATTAAAATCATTTCAATTCATCATTAGGTGCATATCATTTAGTTCAAAAACATTGCACATTGCATTATTCATTTAAGTTCATTAGATATCATTACATGACATTCATTAACATCATTCATCTATATCATATATAACATTTAGAATTATTAATCATTAAATATCCATAATCACTATACATTACATCATATAGGTCCATCACATTTGCATATCATAAATCCATTGCATTCATATATCAAATTAAATACATCCATTATCTATTAAATCATTACATCGCATTAATCATTGCATTATCCATCTAACACATCTATATATCATTTGCATCCGTAAATATCATTAATCATTACCACATCATTAAAATTCATATTGCATCCATTCATCTATTCTATGTCATACATAAGACAACCATTTAAGCATAAATAGAACATACACATCCATCATAAAACTGCATTTTGAAAAGCATAAAACAAAGCATATAGGAGATAGAACCATATAAATCTGCATATCATAGTAAAACACCTGAAACATGAGGTCCAACACATGATGACATCACATAAAGTAAATATATCAGAACTAGAAATCAAAGTCTATGGCATCATCATCATAAATCAAAACAGAGTATCAAAGTCTATGATATCATCAATGAAACATCTGGAAATCAAAGTCCATCAGAGTATCAACAAGTATCAACACAAGGAACATCAACAGAGTCCAATGTCTCGATATCAAAAATAAGATCATATACATCATCAATGAATAAAGAATATATATCTCTATCATCTCAAGGAATCAACTGGCTGAACTGCCAGCACCATCAACACCATCAGGACCAAGACCACTATCAGGAGGACGACTCAAACTAGCCTGTAGCGCATGCTGACTCATAGCAGCCATAAAAGCCTGCATCATATCACTGAGCTGCCTAACCTCTTGTCTAATCTCAAAAACATCTAACTGTAAAGCTCATACCTCTGATGCAGCCGTTAGAGCCTCTGAACTAGGAACATGTGTAGAAGAAGTATGTGGTGGAGGCATGGAAGAATATGGCATAGAAGAAGATGGAATAGATAGTGATGGAACGAAAGAAGAAGAAGATGGCATAGAAGTAGAAGTAGGTGCCTGTACTGGAACAACTTGTGGAACAATTGGAGGAACCTGCAGAGGAGCCTGAGGAGGACCATGTGCTGGCCTATCCTATGCTTGATCTAATAAAGCCTATGCGGCTTGGGCATCCAACTACCTCTGACGTCTAGCCCTATGGAAACCTTGTCTACCTGCTAGATTCTTGGCAACCTGGTGTAAAGATCTATCCACACCACGACCCCTCACCACCCCTAGGAGGAATGGGAGTAGCAACAATAACTGTCATCATGACTCTCCCTACTCTGGCTTCTCGATGACCCAGTCACCCCCGATGTGCTTGAATCCTACCTCCACCCCTACCACCATCCCCATCTCCACCATCATCTCCACCATCATCAAAATCCTCATCGATATAGGGTACCTGCTCAGCTAGATCTGTGAATCTCAGAAATGGGTTTTGAGCGAACCAATCTGTGTAATCATCGGTCATACCAGCATCAATAACACGCTCTCACATATCCCATGGTAAATGACCCAGGTCTCGAATCTCTTGTTGTGCTGTCCTAAAATCAACAATAGGGCCCCATAGTGATCTCTCGGCCTAAACCCGAGAATACATGGCTACACCTTGTGGCATACCCTGAACGAGTCCATACTATCGTAGTACTCTCCAGAAGAAAAATCTCTCAATAATATGTTATGTCCGGCCAATCATCCAATGAGGACTGCACATATAGGGAAGCTCAGTCGCATCCTTTGGCCACAACTAACAGCCTAGGTAGGGACACCATATCACCTGATCCATATCATCGATAACATGACTTTAATAATCCAACTTACCCATTTGGGTCTGCACTACCATGCCATCATACATCTAGGCAAATGGCCATCTGGGATCACACTAACATGCTGTAATAGGTCGTGTCATCGGGAGATGCTCCCATGTCCAAAGCTGAAGAAGAATAGCTCCTGTTGAGAGCATAGAAGAATGTCTATATACAATTGTATGCAACTCATGATAGAGCTACACTAAGACACATGACCCCCAATCAAAACATCAAGGCTGAGCCATCAATTCCTCCAGAATAGGACCCAAGCTGACTGCAAATCCATGCCCTCATCTATCTAGTACAAGGAATCCTTCGATCAAGGCACCCAAAACTGCTGACAGAACTAGGAAGGAATGGAACTGAGACCACTGAATGTGATCATCACCAATCATAGGATCCTAGAAGACCCACCGACATGTTGCATTGTCATACACCTGATTGTAGAAAACCAACTCTCCTCGAGTTGGGATACATAAGATGTGGTAGATGTCCTCAGGGGTGATGGTCATCTCACTCATTGATAAATGGAAAGTATTATGGTCAGAGTCCCAATGCTCTGCCATAGTGGTAAGAAGACCCCAATTCACTTAGAATCAAGGAAGAACCAGAAGGAAAGATAAACCACATCAACCTATATGTCTCCGATCAGTAGCACTCAGGTCATCTATCATGTTGAATGGACAAGGGTACAAACCACAAACGGCTAGTGACTTAAGCACTACCTGCAAAAAGCAAGTTCAATCACATCAGTTTTGAAATCAATTATCATTTAATTATCCTAAGTCAATCAAACATTTACAAAAATCAAACCAAAATCAATTTTCATGATTCAATTCAGAGAGGACAAAAAATTCATCATCATCCATCATCTAAATCTAGATTGATGATCCAATATTCATACTATAACTGACTCGAACTGACATCTTATGACTCGCTATCAAATCAAGTTTATTACCTAAACCGATCACTCGATCGATGATGCTGAACTGTTTGGAAAACTGACTAAGGCATTTAAAAAAATTTCCTATCAGGGTAAAAGCACTATTTCAAGGTTTAAAAGTGCTAAAATCAAAAGTGCTATTTAAAAGATTAAAAGCGCAATCAAAATTATCAAAAGCATTGTTCTAAGTCATACGCGCTAAAATTTTTCAAAAACGCTATTTGACAACTTAAAAGCACTATTACAAAGCTCAAAAGCAAAAATTCATACAAATGCGCTAAACTAAATTTCAAATGCGACATGTGCCCTAGATCCTACATGTAAAAGCACAATTTCACAATGCTGAAGTGCTATTTAAATGTGCAGAAGCGCTAAAAAAGGATTAAACACACTATTAAACTACTTAAATGCGCTATTTCATTTTCAAAAAGAAAAAAACCAGAAAAATTCAATTTTTTAGAAAATCAAAGCATGAAATGAAAAACTAAGAAGTTTAGGCACTTACCGGAGGTCCGTGGGTCGGTGGCCACAGATATCGTCGACCGCACTTGAACCTATGCTCTCGAATCAGGATTACCATCATGAAAAGCTCAGAAGGAGTCAGAGAAAAAAGTCAAATGTAAAAGTGAAAATGACTTTTTACCCCTTTATATAGGACATTTTGACCTAAAAAGGGCATCTTTGACCAGAAAATGACCAGGGACCCAATTTTTTCACCAATCTGCAAAATCAGGGGCATTTGTCATCACACGAACGTAAGATCATTATCAGAAATGAAATTGAAACAATATTTGACCTAATCAATGAAAAATGACCTAAATCATCAACTTTTTCAAACATCTATCAAATTTCATTTCATTTCTGAGAGGGCATATACCTGGATAATAAAAAACAACAACAAAATCATCAAATCAGGGGCACGACCATCAAATCAGAGCGAAATCATTTATTAGAAATTTTTTTGCTTATCAATCAAAAGGGGCATTGAACATCAAATCAAATCAAATCAGGTATCATATCAATGAACTATCATTGAATCAACCATCAGGACATCAAAATTAATTGAACTTTATCAGAATTTGCATCTTGCATTGAACATCGAGATCGACCATCAACAGAATCAATACCTTACATCAGTTGAATCAGGATATTTTTTGAATCGACATGCTTCACATGTCGACTCAAAGAGGGGCATTTGTAATCACCTGAAAATGGACAAGATCATTTAAATGAGAAATCAAGGCAAGGATCAACATAATTAAATACAATTAAATCAAATCAAGATCAAATCAAAGACAAATTGTAATTAAACATTAATCCAAAATTAATTGAAAATCAAAAGCTATAAAATCAATTTAAACTGAATAAATCATGATAAATCAATAAATCATGTAATTAATCTAATTAATTACATAGTGTAATACCCCAAAATTGGCACCTTATAATTTCAATCAATTTTGGTGCATTTTCTTCAAATTTTACATCTTCAAAGTCCTACTTTGCTAGGCAATTTTCTCTCTCCTACCTGACTTTATTCGACGTGATGTCAATTCCAAAAACCCTCAATTGCATTAATTAAATATTATAATTAATTCCTAAAGTCTTTGACTTTTATTAGCTAAATTACCCCTATGATAAATCAATTTAATTCTAAAGTCCTAAGTGCTTTAAATTAAATTAAACTCACCCCTTTAGCTAAATACCCATAAAAGGAATTAATAAATTACTTGGTTATTCGAATGGATTATCATATTTGAGTTTAATAAATCAAATATTCAAAGAGTCACCCATGTGGCAATAAACCATTTCTTTAATTAAGTAATTCTCTAATATTTGTCTTTTTCTCCTCCATTGGAAATGAAGATTCCACCATTTCGAATCAAGAAACTCTTCGTTCCTCTTCCAAGCTTGCCTATATCTTGAACCTCATTCTTCATTCGAAAGGAGAGCAATTTGAAAGCACATAGACTATAGCAAAATTTTGTCTCAACTATTTACATATTTTCAAAGCTTATTGCATTAATTAGTTTGCTCTCATTTAGTGTTAATTGCATCCTTCATAGTAGATTAATTTCTTCATTGCTATTAGTTAATTATCATCTTTCTTTCAAGCTTTCTTAGACTAGAATCTGCATTTCATATTTACTTTCAAGTTATTAGATTAAAATCTGCACTTCATTCTAGATTACAAACTGCATTTTCATCTTAGATTAATTGTATTTTGCTTATCATTCTAGTTTTCAAATCCTCAATATTAACTCGGTGTTATGGTTTTTGGCTCTCCAATCTGAGAGTAATTAAACACCCTGATTAATTAGGAGGCAACAGGTCGCTTCACCATAAATTTTGAATTGAGTAATCCATACTCATTCTCATAATTTGATTGTGTGAGTAATGACTATGTTGTGTGTGTAGTTGGAATAGAGGTCCACGTTCAACCACATACACATAGTTTAATTTAAATCAAATCAGCCCATTCAAGGGGTACACATGGATAAACAAATTAAATAAAATCAATTGATTAATTCCTATTTTCTCTCAACACCACATGGGAGTAAAAAGCCTCAACCAATAGGAATTGAGAACCAAGCTCACATGGATCAAGCCTAAATTGAATCTTAATCACGCATTTACAAAGAGCATCTTGTCCACCCATCTTGTCTTCTTGTCCCAAGATTTGAGGACAATCCATTTAAATTCTCTACAAAGGGTGGAACCAAGGACTTAACCCCAACTCAATCATGATCAACTCAACTGCACCCCCTACCCTTGCCAAAATCTATAAAAGAAAGACATAATTGAACAAAAAATCATCCACAAATCTGAGAATAGCATCAAACCTCTTGCAAATTAGAGCTAGAAAGGAAAATATAGAAGCTAATTAGCATTTCAATTTGGAATTAATTATTTTAGCTTGCTTTATCATATCATTCTCATTCTAAGACTGCCTCTAATGGAGGCTTGCTGAGAGCTTCATCATTAGTATCCCTAGCTAGAGATCCATAGAGTGCTTAATTGTCAATTTTTAGCTTAAATAGATTGCTATTTGTGGTAATTTAGTGTTTATTTTGAATTATTGATGATACTAACCCTATGAAGGTACTTTTTATAGTACACAATCCATAATTGGGCAAAAGTAAAAGTTTGTGAAATACTAATTCACCCCCCTATCAGTATTTCCTATTTCTAACAATTGGTATCAGAGCTTAGTTACTCAGAACAAAGTTATTCAGAGAAAGCCTAAGAGCTTGAGTAAGATCTCTATGGATATGGATCAGTTGCAGAAAAATCTTGATGAAGCTCTTGAACAGATTGATATTCTTACTGAAGAAAGAGATACTATAAAGGAGAAATATGTTAGTGCGAAAGATTACATTGAGAAACTAAAAGAAAAGATAGAAGATCTGAAATCAAAGAAAAAACCTACAAGTCAAGTCAAGGACTGTGATGAAGTTTTAAAACTAAAGAAAGAAAATGAGATCCTTAAACATGAACTAAAGATTTTAGATCTGAAATTAAGTTTGAAAGATGATAACAACAAAGATGAATCAAATCTGAAGTTTGAAAATACAAATCTGAGATCTAAACTTACCAAAGTGACATTTGAACTTGAGACTTAAAAATTGCAATATGCTGAACTTGAGAAATACAACACAATTGTGAAAGGAGAACTAACTCAGTCTAAACATCTTGAGAAATTATATTCCAGTAGTGAAAAGATTGATGAATAAATTTCTTATTAGAAACCCTCTTATGATAAAATTGGTCTTAGATACTTTGAAGATAAAATTCCAAAGAAGATTGAAGAATGTAAAGAACTAGATTCAGAACAGCTTGAGAATAAAGAAGAAAAGAAACTAGATGAATCTAACAAATATAAAGATATACCTAATCCACCTAAGCAAGATGAACCACCTAAAGAGATGCAAAGAGAATTCAAAGGTAAATGTTTTTCATGCAATTATTTTGGTCACATGAAAAGAGATTGTACATGTAAGAAATTCAAACCTATCTCTGGTTATTGTTATAATTGTCATGGTTTTGGACATAGAGCTATTGATTGCAAGAAACTTAGATCTAATGATAATGGTAATAGTAGAATGTTTAGAAATACTAACTCTGCAGATAAGAGACCTATTAGAGAAATGAACAAAAGAAATGGAGTTATATGTTATAGATGCAACAAATTTGGATACATTTCCAAAAATTGCATATCACAAATTAGTAAGTCAGGACCAAGATATGGAAACAATAGAATAGCTTGTCATATATGCAATAACATTGGTCACACAATCCTTGGTATTGCAGAATGAACAATACGAGAAATCCTAATCCTAGAAGAAATGCAAACTATACCAGGAGAAATGTGAACACCAAAACTAGTCAAAAAGAAAGTTGCAGTAACTTGGAGGAAATTGAGTTTGTTAAAGCTATAGATCAAGCGAGCACACTCAGTATACCAGGAAATCAAATAGGTGAAGTATTTGAGAGTAAGTGTGAATCATTTTCTAATTCATCTCAAACTAATTAAGCATCAAATTTCATGAACTATAACAGTTTTCTCTGTTCTTTCCATAGCATAACAGTTTTCTATAGGACGTTTGTTGAAGAATATAAAACATGCTAATGGTTTGATTGCAGGATGATAGTCAAAGATCTCATAAAAATGTTGTGTTTGTTTCTTGATTTCATTCAAATAGTCTAAATATGGATCTGTTAAAATTTCTTGAGAATTTTGATAGTGAGCTAGGGAATTTGGCTCTTCATTACATGGAGGTGATGACCATGAATGAACCCAAAAACCCGATGATCCTACTAATATGATAGATTCTTGGGGAAGTGGAGAAAGGTAGTGAATCTTTAACCCTTCTACTTGCTAGGGGATTATGCTCTTCTCTCTTTGACAGAACCATAAACCCAAAAGCTTGTGGATTTGGTGGAGTGAAGCTAAGTCGGTGATGAATTTTCTTGATGTGTTTGGGTGAAGTGATGAGGTAAAGAAGTATGCTCTTCTCTCTTTGAGAGAAATAGAAAATCAAACCCTTGGATCTAAGCCGAGTTGTGTCACCTTTAGAGGGCCTGCTAGAAGTTGAACCTTCGGGAATGACCCAAGTGAGTACGTACCTTTCACTGGTGATTCCACCTCACTTTAATAAAGAATTCTTTGTTGAGTCTAAACACTCCAAAGCCATATTAGCTTCCTTCTCATGATTATGACTATCCTCTTGAGAAGGCCTTATTTATTGTACTGAGCGGCACCACTCCTAGACCTGCTTACGGGGGTGTACGACTTTCAAGTATTGGTGTGGCTAGGAGGCCTGACCCCTGTATCAGGGGCACCAAAGGTTAGTATGAATGAAAGCCTATTAAAAACTTTCCTTAGCTAGGGAGGGGGAAGAATCTCTCCCGTAGATTCCCACCATAGGCATACACCTAGACACTTGAAGGTGGTATACGACACTAGCCCTTCCCACAAGGGTAACCTTTAAATGTATACTATTGAGTCCTTGGAAACACCAAAAACATGGGTGCCCTCTAGGGGGTGACATGGCTATGTGAGGTGCACGTATGCGCATAAGCAGTGGGGCAAAGGTTTTATCTTCTCACCATTTTTTTGGTAGGGATAGCTATTTGTTTGTTATCGAGGCTTGAAAATTGTCCAATCATGATAAAACAAAGACTCCCCTGATGCTATCAAGTTTCTTTGTCCTTGATAGGTCTGTTAATGACTACTTCTTGTATCACAACTGCTTGATCTAAACCTTTGTGTCTTTAAATATATGCTTGAAACCTTAAAATGATATTGTTGACTAAACTATTCTTCAAACCTGTCAGGAAACTGGATTTTCTGTCAGACATCAATTCAGGCTTTATCTTTGAATTCAACTTTTACCTCAAAAATTGTGTCGAACTATCAGACTTTGGATTTTTCCCGCGTGAAGTTTCACTTTTTAGAGAACTTTCTCGTGTGAGACTTTGTTCTTTCACGCGAAGTTTGGTGTTCTCTCATGCAGCCTGGTATTCTCTCGCGTGAAACTGTAGCCCAGTTTTCAAAAATAGAGACTAAATCCCCATTGACTGGTCAAACTTTTTCCTAATCTAGTTTTGTCTGAGGTCTTTTTTTCTATTTTCCTATTGTTCACTGTTAGAAACTGGTTGTCTTGAGTTGGGAATCAATCAATCTTTTCTTTGACTCATGTTGTCTCTCATTAGTTTACCTTATCTCTTTAGGCCTTTTGTACCTCATGTTGCGATAGTCTTATCTCGACTATTCTAGCTACCTCTTTTGACGATTCGTACCAGGTCCATCTCGCATCTTGGCTTTTCTAGCCATTTATCTCCTTTCCGTTATCTTAGAGACAGAGTCTAGCATTCTCTCGAGTCTTCTCTTGTCACATTTTTCATTTATGACTGTCACGACTAGAAGTGAAAAAACTTATCCCATTAAGAATACTGGTCAAGGTAGAAGCAAACCTCCTAATCAAGAAATAGATCATCCTAAATCTATTGTGAAATCTGAACTTTGTGAGAGATCCTTGAGTTCCTCATTAAGTAATTCGAAAGATAGTCCATCTCAGCCATCACCTCCGGTGTTCTAGGAGTGTTTTAATCCACTGTTCGAATCACATACTGGTTTCTCATTCCAAGAGAAAGACATCTCATTCTTCCAAGACAACTCATTGTTTCATAACTTTGGAAGACCACTCACTCGAACTACTGCTATTATTGAATCTGTTGATACTGATCACGATATCTTCCCACCTAAATTTGTTAAATCTTTTGACCCTGTTCATTCACCAAAAGTTACCTTAGCTGTGCCTTTTTGACATCGTTCATATCACTTTACTGAGGCTTCAATTGCTGCGCAGGCCTCCATTGATAAGATGGGAGATCCATTTGATTTCCAACTAGGCAAATATAGCCAAACTTTTGATCAGTCTCAAAACAACCAGCATTTTGGTCAATCTTCCAATGACCAATGTCATGCCCAACCTTGAAATGAGCAACGCCATGGTCAAACCCAAGATGATCAACATCAAGCTCAAAACAAAGCTCAAGGTGGTCAACTAGCGTATCTTTATCATCCTGCTCCTTATGATCAGACTCAAGATCAAGTCCTGAGTATTTATGAGATCCTTGGCAATGATGGTGATGACACCATAACTCAAAATGACATAGATGTTGCGAAAGCAAACAAGGGTCTTATTAAGATGATGGAGATCCTCCTTCTAGAGGAGAAGGAAAAATACTTCCTTGAGTTAGCTAAACAAGGGGCCAAGTTACCCCCAGATTATCAAGTTGAAACACTTGTGGCCAAGGAAGAAGAAACTGAGACTGCAAAGTTGCAAAAAATAGTTCGAGACATGCAAGATCAGATTAGTCAACTTGTGAAGAATAAGGACAAACACGCTCAACAATTCACAATGGAAAGTATTTGTCCTTTCCCTTTTGATAGAAGTATTCATATGCCACCTTTTCCTAGGGGTGTAGAGCTCGCTAAATATGACAAATACTTGGGTGCAACTGATCCCCAAGATCACCTAAGGGAGTTTGGCACATTATCTATGGAATTCATACATGATCAAATATATCTTATGCGCCCATTTCTTCATAGCTTGAGTGGACCAGCTATGGAATGGTTTTCTAGATTGCCCACTAGCATTAAGACTTTTGACGAAATGACTAATCTTTTTCTCCAACATTACTCGCATAATATTCAGCATCTGATCAACATCTAGGATCTTTGCAATTTAAAACAGTGACAAGGATAATCTTTTCTGATATTTCTCCAAAGGTGGAGACAATTATGTACAAGGTGTCGTCAAAAGCTACCAGAGTCTGAGAGACTCAACATTTTCTTGGACAATCTTGTCCCGGACTTCAGATACCAAGTGAAATTACAAGGTCCTCTAACATTTGATAGCATGATTAAACAAGTAGTGCGAATAGAGGCCTTTATGGTTAAGAAAGGAGAATTGACTTTGAATAAGGACAGTAAACAAGGATTCTCCATGAACAAGGATAAAGGAAAGGATGTCAATAAGAACAAGGATGTAGTAAATGATGGAGTAGTGGATAATGTTACCGTGAAGCCTTCAAAGCCTATTTTTAATCTTACTTCCAGTATACAAGCAGCTAAGGCTGTTGAAAAGACCACAACAGATAATCATCAAACTTCAAGATTTGCTAAGAACAAACCTTGGGCCTCTCGACCCAAGCATGATTTCACCTCTTTGGGAGAGCCTCTTGATGTGGTCTATAAAAGGCTTATACATAATCAAGTTCTTACTCCTTTGAAAAGCGTACTTATGACCCACAACCATGGCCTTATTGGTGGAATGATAATGCATACTGGGACTATCACCAAAACATTGGTCATAAGACTTCTACTTGTCTCCAGTTGAAGCATAAGGTTCAAGATCTCATTGACAATGGTGATATTCTTTTGGAGAACCATAATAAGAATTCAGACCATGAAGCTTTTAAGGATCCCTTCCCTCCTCACGAGAAGGGTGAGTCTTCAAACGCCAAGAATACTAATGCTAAAGTCAATTACACGTACACTAATGATGACAATGTTATTGGTATGATCAAACATGTTGAGATAGAGTATTGTGATGTGATCACTTCCAAGGGGAGAGATGATGCTCCCAAGCCTAATGTTGGTACCCTGAAAAATCTATAAAGTTTTGAGCCCATAATCAGAAGATTCTCCAATGCCAAATTTTGTGACCTTCAAAAAGCAGTTTAAAAGGACCTGAATTCAAGAGCACATAGAAATGGGCCTGATGAATTTTCATGAGATACAGCTTGGGGAGCGGGTTCAACACTTTTCTTTTAACATATGCAGTGGGTTCCAGCTCCTAAATTTAAAATATGAAATGTTTAGGGAGTACCCATTTCGAGGTGTTCACTTAAATCTGCATTTTTGCCTAAGTTTCAAATCACTGTAGTAGGTCGTGTTTGCATTCGAATATCTTGTATCTTGAAATGTTTCATGACCTGCCACTTTGAGGATGTTTGGTAGGCATATCAAAGAACCTATGTTCCAATTTTCAAGTAATTTCAAATATGTTTGATTAGGTTTCAAACCCCTCAAAGTTGGTAGTTTGTTATTGTCATGCACTTGTGTATTTGTTTAGATTTCTGGAAGGGCCTGTTTGACCAGTCATATCTCTGACCCAGTTGACCCTATTGAGAAAATTCCTTTTGTACCATTTTCCAGGGGTCTAATACTTCCTATGTTCCAATTTTTAGGCCATGAAAAATCCATTTGCCTAGTATGCCGATCTGATTCTGTTTGCAGTTTCTAACATTTTAATGAAGATCAGTTGCACAGTTTAGTCGGAGGCCCTGTTCGGATGAGCGCATTAGGTGCCCTGTGATTGATCAAGATATACCAGTTGTTGCATCATGTTTTAGGCATGAGAATGAATCATCTTTTCAATTTTCAGCCCCCCATGTGCCCGTTTGACATGTTTGCTAGGGCCATTTAGTTTGTAGATTGTTGAGTTCCTTCAGTAGTGCACAGTTCAGTTTTGTGAGTGGCTCACTTTGAGATCTTGCCGTTCGCGCCCGGTTCAAAGTTAAGCATAATTGAAAGATGTTCTGTAATGTAGACATGAAGATGATTCTCCATGATGAGTTTCAAACTATGACGAATCTGATTGATCACTTTGCTCGATCGATTCCAAGCCCAATTTCTACAGTTTCACTTTTTTCGGTTCAGGGTGTTTTGAGGGTGCAACTTTGGAGATTATTTCTGGATAGTCGGTAGATCATTTGTTAATTTTGATTGAAGGCTTATTTTCTACATATGATAGTGATCATTTACACAGGGTTTCATGCCATGAAGGTTCCATTTGATTGGATTTCCAGATCAGATAAAAATGTGTTCAATAATGTTAAAAAGTGCAGATAGCATAACTTTGCAAAGTAACTATTTTCAAAAATTTGTAGCTTTTTGCCAGATGATCATATTCAGTTGAGGGTTGTTTTGTTTCAATCCTTGCATATGAAATTTCTTCTAGTTTTAGTGGCGTACCCTCAGCTCATCGTTTGATATTTTTCATTCAGCTCCTTCGAGGCAGTCGATAGTGATTTTCAATTTTTGCTTGCCGACAATTCTGAACAGGGGTTTTCAACTTTTAAAATCTCCCGCTTCGTTCATTTTTGGGCAAAGCCATTTTTCAGGGTGATTATCTATGGTACAAAGTTTGTTCTCACCAACTTTCAGCTTCCAACGATTTGTTTTGAGCAGTGTTTTTAAAAGGCAATTAGGGGCATTTTATTCAAAATTGCCAACTGGCAAAATGATTGAAATTGAAGTTTTTAAATATCCGGTTGTAGACGCTAGTTGTTCTGGATGTTTTTGAGGTCTGGGTGTTTGAGTTCAAATTTTTTTTAGGCCAGACCCGCTTGGAGCCCGACCTACCTCATTATTTTGGTGACAGCCTATTGTTATTTTAAAGGCTTGGCAGTTGAAGTTATATTGTCCACAACAAATCTTGATTTTTGAAAGAATTGTCTATATCATTCTCAAGTACATGAAGTTGAAGGAGCTCTTATTAAGTAGACGCCTGCAAAGGTTGTAGAAAGAAGAGGCTGTGAATTATACCATTTGTTTTAATTTCCCAGAGCACACACACCATGTTTAAATATACCACCGATTTGTTTAAGGTTTGAGCTCATTGGTGGTTGCATTTGAAGTCAAATACAAGCTGCACATATTTCATGAAGGACGCAAGTATTTGGTAAACACAACATGCTCTATGTAAAGGAAAGAAAATGCAATGGTTACCTATGCAGATGGATGCACCAAGTAAAAGAGTGCTACACATTGCTAAAGGAATGACTCACATTAATTTTGCAGCCTATGTGAACCTCCAAAAGAAAATGAGGTGTGCAGCACAAAAAAAGTGGAGATTGGGGCAGCTTGTGTGGGGCCTCATTCAAAAAATTTTGCTCCCCACTTAATATATATTTGTAGACAAAATGGAAGGTAGTGCTCATCTCTTGAAGGGGCATTTGTATGAACTAAAATAGAGGGTATTGGCTGTACGTGGGTCTCCAGAGCATGCACGCAACTTTTATCCAAGGGATCCAGCATCACATACTATCCATATTTCATCTATTTCATACAATACTGTGTTCCCCGATTGGGATATTTTTCATAGCTTACATCCGTTAGTTGAATGTCATATTGCTGCACGAGCTATTGGTGGCAGTGGAATTTATGCTAGTCAAATGCCAAATACCAGCATTCACATATTGTATAAATGAAGTTATCAATGGAGGCCTCTGGTGAAATAAATTGGGAGATGTAGCTTTGGGGCTGCCCACGTATAATGAGGCAATGCATTGCGTAAAAGGAGAAAGGGAAGCTGCTCACACAAAATGCCATCACGGGGAGCAAAGAAAATGAGGTGGGAGTCACCACTTTGGACTCCATTCAGAATTACATGCACCTTGTGAAAATGCTGCATTATGTTTCTCTTCAACAAACAATCTGTATAGTGTGACCAGAAGAGGCATGCCCGCACAATTCATTGAAAACCCACGCAAGTATCAAAAGAGGGACTTGCGCAAGTTTTGAGAATCTCATGTGCTAGAAGGAGGAGACCTGCGCATAATGCCAGCACCAGACAATGAAATACTCCCGCAGTATGAAGGAGACTCACACATGCGTGAGTATAAGGAAGGTCCCACGCAAGGGGGAGCTACTTGCAAGCAAATAGGTTCACGCGTAAGCCTAAAATGAATGAAAATACCCAAACAATATGTGTTTGAGTTATCCCACATGCATGGTGTTTGGCCCTTTTCTAATGCTTATAAGCATAGGTGCCCAAGTATGATGTAAAGTCAAGATGAGTGGAGGCTTGTGTTGCCTCATGTGCCTTGGTGGGCCTAGTTGGGTGCGAATGCCAAGTTAATTGCATGTGGATCAAGGATAGTGACATGGTGAGCGGGCTGCACACATTAAAGTAATAAAATTTTGATGAGTATCATCTCAACTTCCATGGGATACGTGCCCAAGATCTGACGGCCGTCATTGATGCATTAAAATAAAGATGCCCAAAGTTTACACTTGCAGTGATATGGATCAGACAAATCAAATTATGCCATGTGGCATGTGGGCCCCCCCTCAAATTTCAAAGTCTATAGAAAATGAATTAAAATAAATGATATAGTTTGAACTATATAGTAAATTTGAAATTTTAAAATGGTATGAGGCTACTCATAGAAATGCTTCTAGGAGGCTTGATTTTTGTCAGAATATATTAGTATAATATATTTTCAAAAATGCCAGAAGATGAGGAATCCAATGGCAGTGCTAAAAATCAGATTTGACAAAGTTGGTGAGAGCAGTAATGGACTGTGTAATCCGAGGTCAATTTTGAGTAGGGATAAGATATTTCGTAGAGATATATTCTGGAATGTAAATGAAATTAGATTTATCTGAGATATTTTTGAGAGTCATAGGGTTGACTGTGTTGCCCTAAATATGCCCTAAATGATCTTTTTCTCATTGTATCCTTATCTCTATAAAAGGAATTTTATGATCATTTAGAAGGGTTGGCTGGAAATTCTTGACACAGGAAGCTGAGAAGCTAAGTGTGTATCCTCAGTCCAGATTGTAGCATTTCTTGCTAATTGTATCAATACTAGGGAGAAACCTTCTGTATCTTTTACATATTGTCTACAGTATTATTGAATCAGTTTGAAATACACGGATTTGAGTCCACATACTTAATATGGTTTCTCATTTTTGGATCTCTCCTTTAGTTGTTCTTGATGAATTCTGAGTTTTCCAACTCATTGCATTAGGTTACTGGTGTATATGTTTTATCTCTCAGCCTTGATCTAGGATCAGGTTAAAAATCTCTGAGTGAAGCATAGATTCATTTGGTTCAATTAGGAAGGATATTTGTAAGTAGTGTAAGAGATGTTTAACTATGTTTATGACTTGAATTCTCAAATGAATTTAGTAGTTGTTCTTGTATTTCATGTCTGCTTTAGGTGTGATGCCCAATGGATAAGACACTGATTATAAGCTAGTATCCCCTGTACTGTTACATGCATTGCATAGTTGTTTACATTATGCAAGAAGTCATAAATCATTACCAGTCATTTTACTTTTATTTACATTTACAGTTGTTCTACCCAGTGATGGAGAGTCAATGAATAATAGGTTGTTATTTAGTACTTTCTCACTATCATCTGTTGTTAGATCCAGTATTAGGTAAAGAATAGAGTTATATCTATTGGATCAGGTGTACCCACCTTGGTTTTGCAGAGCTAAAAGTGAAGAGGGTAGTCTTGTCCCTATAGTTGGTCCAATTGCTTATATATTTCCCATATTTGGAATTAACGACTCCTTAACATCAGTCATAAGTATATTGGTATCTCATGGAGTGTAAAATCCTATCCAAGAACCAACACCTAAGACTCCTTTCATCTTGCGTAGTTCTGCGTCTCATTCGTCTGAATTTGAATAATCTCAAGACTGTGCTAATGTCATCACTCAATCACGAGGAAGAGTTGTTTTGAAAGGTCCCGATACTTCTACATTCACTCCGAAGCAAACTGTGGATAAGGGTCCTGATACTTCTACATCCGCTCTGAAGAAAACTGTGGATAAGACTGTTGTTGGCCCTGCCAACAAGAACAAGAAATCAGTTCCTACATCTAGCGTGACTATTTATAGTATCTTAGATCAACTCCAACGAACCAATGCTTAGATTACCATTTTTGAGTTGCTGAAGATCTCACTTGCTCACAGGCAGATTTTAGATAAAGCCCTCGCCGAGGCAAATGTTCCCAAGGATCTCGATCTCAACTGGTTCCAATCTATGGTGGGTCATTTGACCTCGCCTCACTATCTATCCTTCTATGAAGAAGATGATCACTCTTTGAGCCATCCGCATAATGCTCCCTTGCATATAGAGGTCATGATAGGTCCTAAACATGTCCGCCGAGTGCTCATAGACAATGGTGCTGGTCTAAATATCTGTTCTGCTAAGTTGCTCACTCAGCTAGGCTATGATGAGAATTGTATTGACTCCTGCAAAAAGATTACCATCAAAGCTTATGATGAAGAGGAACGCAAGTCCCAAGGCTTAGTTGTGCTACCTATCCATGTAGGACCTGTTGAGAGATATGTTACTTTTCAAGTTCTTGACATTCCTCTTGCCTATAATACCTTGTTGGATAGGCCATGGATTCATGAGATGTAGGCTCTTCCATCCATGTACCATTAATGCATTAAGTTTCCATTCGATGGGGTGGAAGTCACTGTGCCTACTAATACCAATTACTCTTGCAACACTCTTGCGCAATCTGCAGATAGCTTTGTTCCAACTAATAGAGAGTCCACTGAGTTTTATGATGCTAAGCTAAAGGAAATGGAACAAACTTTGAGAATTAAGGATACAGGCATGGGAGAATACCGAATTGAACCTGTGCTATCACTTGCTGCTCTACCTCTATCTCCACGCTCTTATGGGAGACCTTCTGAGAATAAAAAACCTTCTAATGGTTCTCCTCAAATAGTTTATGATGGCACCTTTGTGTGGGCCTCTACACCTTTAGTAGATGAGGATGAAGAGAGGGCTATCAAAGTTTGGATCTATAAAGGAAAAGAGATAGCTAAAACAACTACTCCACCTCCAGATTTAGAGAAAGAGCCATACAGTGAGGCCTTCAAGATCATGAAGAGCTTCGACTATAAGGGGGGTGGTCCTATAGGAAAGAAGGATAATGGTCTACTGAAGCCTATTAAAGCTAAAGGTCGTAGCACAAAGGATACTACTGGCTTAGGCTTTAAAAAGACTCCCTTTCATTTAGGGACCAAGAAATTTGTGTCAGCTCCTAAACCTGAATCTCAACCTAAGCCAGAATTTGAAGATACCACTCCTGAGGTAAATCCAAAGGCTAGCTTTGATGAAGATACCTTTCCATATCCTATTCCTCCGGAACTTGCTACACTCTTTGCAGAACCTGATGAGCCTATCATACCTGTCCATATGGTAGAGACTAATACTGATTCTGATAAAACCTCTTTGGTGTATCAATTCACATATGAGCAATGGAAAGCAACACTAAATGATGATCCCAATTTTTTAGGTGAACAATATAGACCGCCACATTTTCAAAAGTATCTTGAACAAGAACAAATTCAGCAAGTTGTTAATGCCACAAGGAATGAAGATGAGTCAGGTGATATAGCTAGTACTAATGAAATTCCCACATCAAGTATTGACTCACATGAATATGAGTTCGATTCTTTGTCTGATGCTACTTATGATGTAGACATAGATACGGTCCATACCTATGAAAGACTTCTCTAAGTAGGTGAAGGGTCTAGCATTAGGCCGCATGAATTAGATGCCACCAGTGTTAACTTGTCCTCTACTTCTGATGTAGGGTCTTATAGGGATTCAAACGCCCCTTTGGATGAGATCGCTCTAGGTCTTGACTTTCTCATCCATGCTTTTGATGGTTATGTCGTGAACGCACTTGAACCAGTCACTACTACTCTTTCACTTCGTCATCCTGATCTGATAAACTAGAACTCCCCTTCCTCATCCAATGAAGTCCTAACATTCCAGAATGATTATGATTTAGCCTGTTACCTCCATGCTATTGAACCTATGATGTCCTCCACTAGCAAAAGCAGTGTCAGCATAATAGAGGCGGATATCAAGTATGTCAATCAAAAAATTAAAAGAAGAAAAAATAGATCCTCTGATGGTGAAAACCACACTGTGGCAGTATCAGAGCCCAAAATAGTAAAAATAAAAGACGTATCTGAGGTTGAAAACCTCTCTAAGGTGCCCAATGATGAGATACTTGATACGCTTCTGAGCCACTTTCAAGAGAGGTTATCGGTATTGATTGAGCTGACACAGCCAGTAAATTTGGGTACAGAGGCTGCTCTACAAATTATTCATCTAGCACAATCATTGTCTGCAAAAGAAAAAGAAGAATTCACTAACTTCTTTCAGAGCAAGAAAATAAACTTTTCATGGACTTACTCTGACATGCCTAGATTAGACCTCAATCTAATCATGCACCATTTTTCCATTGCACCAAGTATTAAACCTATTAAACAGAAGCTATGAAAGATGCATCCACACGTGGCCCTTTTGGTCAAGGCAGAGCTAGAAAAGCTCCTTAAGGCTGGTTTCATAAGAACTATTGATTATGCAGAGTGGATTTCAAATATTGTTCCAGTCACCAAACATGATAAATCCATTCGTGTGTGTACAGACTTTAGGGATCTAAATAAGGCATGTCCAAAAGATGACTTCCCATTGCCTAATATTGACATGATCATGGACATGACAACAGGATATGAGATGTATTCCTTGATGGATGGATTTTATGGCTATAATTAGATAAAAATTGTGCCAGAAGATCAAAAAAAGACCACTTTCACATGTGCCTGGGGCACCTTTTGCTGGAATGTCATGCCTTTTGGGCTTAAGAATTCTAGAGCAACATATCAGAGAGCTGTCACTACTATTTTCCATGATATGATGCACAAAACAATGGAGGATTATGTGGATGATACTTTAGCCAAAAGCATGCAGTGAAGAACTCACCTTACAGATTTGGGTCCCATACTTGATGGCATGGAGCAATTTAGTCTCGGACTTAATCCCAAAAAATGTGCTTTCGGTGTCACTTTTGGGAAACTCTTGGGTTACATCATTTTAGCTAAAGGCATAGAAGTGGATCTTGAAAAAGTGCAAGATATTATGGACATGCCTCCACCTAAGAACATCAGTCAAATGAGAGGATTATAAGGAAGGCTACAATCTATTCGGTGTTTCATTTCACAGTTGGCCGATAATTCACAACCATTTACTAAAACTTTGCATAAGGTTGTGACTTATGAATGGAATGAAGAATGTGACAGGGGACTCACTCAGATTAAACAATATCTTGCTAATCCACCTATATTGATGCCTCCTATTCATGGTAAGCCGCTTATACTATACATCTCAGCAACGAACACATCTTTGGGTGCTCTCCTAGCTCAAGAAGATCAAAACAACAAAGAGAGAGCCATATACTATATTAGCAGAACATTGGTTTCGTATGAGATGAATTATTCTATCATTGAGAAAGCTTGTCTAGCAGTAGTGTTTGCTTCTCAGAGGTTGTGGCATTATATGCTAGCTCACACCACAAGGCTTATTGCAAAAATTGATCCACTAAAGTAGTTATTGAGCAAGGCTTCCCTCACAGGTAGATTAGCAAAATGGGTGATGATACTTAGTGAATTTGACATTGAGTATGTGGAAAAAAAAGCTATTAAGGGACAAGCAATTGCTGATTAGTTGGCGAAAGCTCCATTGAAAGATCACTAGCCTTTGAGTATTGAATTCCCAGATGAATCCATCATGCTTCTCACACATCAGTCTTGGAGCATGTTCTTTGATGGATCATTCACTTAGCAAGGATCCGGTGCATGCATTCTATTTATAACACCTCAAAGATACTTATTGTGAAAAGCTTACAAAATGTTGTTCCCCTGCACAAACAACATTGCTGAATATGAAGCTCTCATTAACAGTATGAAGATAGCCATTGAATGGCGTGTGGATGAGCTCAAGGTCTTTGGAGACTCTTAGTTAATCATCAACCAAGTCAATGATGTCTACCAAACAAAAGATGCCAAGCTAGTACCTTACAAAAGAATGGTGGAAGATCTCAAACAGTATTTTGCACACATTTCTTTCGAGCAGATTCCAAGGGCAGACAATAAAGCATCTGATGCTATGGCCACTCTTGCTTCAATGTTACAAATGCCAAAAAATGATTTCAGACATGAATTCCTAGTGGAGGCATTACACTACCCTGCCTATGATATTCCTAAATCTAGGATGATCTGTTCAGTCATTGGACATGATTTGTCCCGCTACCACCATATTTATTCCTACCTTCGTGACCAGATCATTCCAAAAACCTATACCCAAAATGAAAAACATCACCTAATTTGTACTGCTTCATGGTATGTCATCATAGCAAATGACTTGTATAGACGAGGTCTAGACGGTACCCTCCTTAGGTGTCTAGAACCCGATGAGTCCAAACTTGTGCTAGCTAAGGTACACAAAGGTATCTATAGATCTCATTCAAGTGGTTTGATGTTAGCTTGAAAACTTATTAGAGCTAGTTACTACTAGCCAGATATGGAAAAAGAAGCTATTCAATATGCCAAGACTTGTAAATAGTGCCAATTTCACAGAAATCTGATCCATGCTCCTACCAAAGAACTTATTCCTTTCATCAGTTTCTGACCATTTCAGCAGTGGGCCTTTGACTTGGTAGGTCAGATACATCCTTCTTCTTCAAGAGGACATAAGTTTGTCATCACAGCTACTAATTATTTTACTAAGTGGGTTGAGGCAGTGCCTCTAGCTATAGTTGATGGCAAGTCTGTGGTGATGTTTATATTGAACTATATCATTTATAGATATGGTGTACCCTCATCCATTATCACTGACAATGGGGGAAAATTCAAAAACAAGGACCTGAAAGACTTATGCACCAAATTCAGAATCATTCAGCATTGGTCATCTATCTATTATCCTTAGGGTAATGGACAAGTAGAAGCTTCTAATAAGACAAATCTCTAAATCTTGCACCGAACAGTTCATAAATCTGGTAGAGACTGGCACCTCCAGATTAATCCAGCTTTGTGGACCTACATAACAAGTATCCGAAAGCCAACAGGGGCTACAACCTTTGCCTTGGTTTATGGAGTAGATGCAGTATTACCTATTGAGGTTGAGATTCCTACATTGTGAATCTCCCTGAGGGGCCTCATCACTGATTAAGAGAATAGAATATCCCCACTTCAAGAGCTTGAGTTACTGGATGAACGTCGGAAGGTGGCGTTCGATCATCTTTGAGCATACCAAAAGAGGATGTCCAAAGCCTACAATAAGAAAGTCAGACAAAGAGAATTCCAAGTGGGTGATCTTGTCCTGAGAGAGAACCCTAAGAATTAGTAGCAGCACGTCCAGAAAGGAAAATTTGAACCAAATTGGCTTGGTCCATATGTTATTACTGCCACATTTGGGTTTGGCGCTTACCGACTCTCCACCACTAAAGGAGAACAACTCAAAGAGCCTATCAACGCTCTTCACTTGAAGAAATTCTACAACTGAGGCATTCTCTCTATGCTCATGTACATACTTATTGGTCCTGAAAAAATCTTAAAAAAATGATATATTGGCAAAAATCCTAAAAATCGCAAAACGTCCTAATAAAATGATCATCTTAGTGAAAACCTGGTAAACAGGCGCTTTGATGTATCTATTATCTTGGTGAAAACCTCATAAATAAGCACCTTGGTAATAATAAAAAAAAATAGAAAATTTTGAAAAATACCAAAAAAAAAGTGAAAAGATAAAAAAAATACAAAAAAAATGAAATATTCAAAAATACAAAAAAATAAAAAAAAGAGAAAAGAACAAAAAATTGAAAAAGAGAAAAATGTGCCACTGATGAAAACTTGGTAAACAGACATCGTGGTAGCAAAAATAGAATCTCTGCCAAGATGGTGAAAACTTGGTAAACAGGCACCTCTTGTTTCCTAAAGTTACATCTCATCTCAACATCACTTGGCTCTTAATTTCCTACTTTAGTTTCCTTGCATTCCTGCTTTAGTTTCCTTTCCTGCTTTCCTGCTTTCATTTGTTTCCTGCTTTAGTCTGTTTCCTACTTTAGTTTGCTAGCTCATGCACTTGCCTTCAGTTGTCTTCGAGATTTTCCTCGACTCTTCATGGATTGGAACTGGTCACACTTGGGGCATCTTCCTGGTCTAGGGGGCATTGTCCTATCACTTTTGAAAGTTTTCTTCATGCATTAGTCACCAGTGGTTCTCGTTGAGTTTTCCTGCTGATGCCTAGCTACTTTTGAGATTTCTCTCCTTGAGGATCTCTCATGTATCAGTCACCAATGGATCCCACTGTGCCAACCTAATGATACTTAGCTCTTGTTTGAACCCCTCTCTTTTAGGATCTTTTCCTTACATCAGTCACTAGTGGTTCTCACTACGTCTACCTATTGATGTTTCATTCGTACTTTATTCTCTCTTTTGAGAACCTTCCTTGTATCAGTCACCAATGATTCTCATTGCATCTGCCTGCTGATATTTGGTTCACACTCTGATATCTTCTTGAGACTTTGTCTCTCACGATGGTCACCAGTGGTTCTCATTGCGTCTTCTTGCTGTCGCTATCCCGTTGAGACTTCGAATGTTGTACACTTCCAATTCGACTTCAATCTGCTTGAACACAAATGTAAACTAAAACTAAAATTGAATTTTTGTTCCTTTGAAGCATGATGAGATTTATTTTTGAGTGCTTGTTTGGTTGTTTTATCATTTCCCCTCGAGCGAATCTAAGATGTCTTTCTTGACAGAGAAACGTGAAGACTGGGGACATGATCTTTTCTTTGCTTTCTGTTTGCTAGTTTAGTTCCAATGATCCAATGAATCTACATAAGAGGGGTGTCCATCTATAAGAGCCTTCATCTCATATTGGATGGCCATGTGTACCTCAACTCCTTTTGTATGGAAACTTTGGTGAGGTTGGTTCTTCTCCTTGTCTCTTTTGAGTGACTTCTTTCTGCTACAAGTAAAATTGCAAATGCTCATCCTGCTGAGTGAACGTAGGGGTCACTGCGAGAAATCTTTGGCAAAAGAAGGAACTCTTGTGTGTCTGGTGTGTTTGTTCATAAGAAACATTCAGGTCATTCTAGAAATTATGCTTTGATGCTTATGTTAACTTGCTAAATCAAAAGGAATAGGTGTTCAAGTCATTCTGGCTTCTTGTGCCTTAATGCTTACACCTCATTCCAACAAATCTAAGACTTATGTCATATTCATATTCTCATGATTGCAATGTTAGTGAGGGTTGTATGGCATCTTGCAAATGTCCCGTGCCTAAAAGAACTCTATGATGATAAATACGATGAGTCCAACAACCAAGTCCTAGGGATTGTATTTGTTCATTCTAGACTTGCATCTAGTTTAAGCTTGCATCTTTTATTTTAGGCTTGCATTTGAGACAGTGTTTGGTGCTCTCTTATCTCTTCATCGAAGGTTCTCATCTTTTGACCCTGGCTAAATCGACTGCTTTGAATTCATTTTCGGGATCGAAATTGAAATCTGACATCTCTAGATAGCTTGAAATCGCATTTTAAATTCTGGGACCCTTTGGGATTAGATGCTTGTGCAGTCAGTCTTTTGGTGTCATTTTCCTGCCAGACTTTCATCACTTCATCATTTTCTTGAGATCTTCAATGTTTTCATCAAAGTCAACTCTAGTCAAATCTAGTCAACCATGGTCAAACTTGGTCAATAGGACCCCCCGATCACTCCATTTGCTTCTACAGCTTCTCAAATCTAGTCTGATTGCTTCTATTCTGTAACCTCTTGTTGTCAATCATCCTTCTAATATGCCATCTTTCAATTTCACTCCTGAGGGGGTAGGATGATTGCATCATTTGAATCTTGTCAAACCAGTCTCATTTCAATCTCATCTAAATCAAAGTCCTCACCGCTTGGGGCATCTCTTCACTAGGGGCATCTTCGTGCCTCGCATCTGGTCATCTGATCATCAATCTTTTAGGTATCTGAGCAATCTAACTCAGATCCTTAGGAATCAAGCTTCATTTTGGAGATGGTTCTCAAAATCTTTTAGGTATTGGGGAAATCTAACCCTAATTCCTGGGAGTCAAGCTTCGTTCTGGAGATGGCTCCCGAAATCTCTTTTAGACCATTATTTGGGCAATCTAACCTGGGTCTCGGAGGGTTAAGCTTCGTATTGGGGCAATCTAACCATGATTCTGAGATAGTCCTAAAATCATTCAATCAATTGGTATTGGGGCAATCTAACCCTGATTCCAATCTCCTCTCAAGTTGTCATTAGACCGTTGTCTTCACAATCTAACTTAGACTTCGGAAAATCATGCCTCATTTTGGAGGTGGTTCTGCAATTCAATCTATTTCAGTGTCTTGGCATCCTAACCTTGACTTTCGAGGATTAAGCTCCATTTTGGGGATAATCCTAAAACCTCATCTATCATATCAGACTATTCTTTGAATCAACGCACTACTCGCACATCAATTCAAAGAGGGACAAATGTAATACCTCAAAATTGGCACCTTATAATTTCAATCAATTTTGGTGCATTTTCTTCAAATTTTACATCTTCAAAGTCCTACTTTGCTAGGCAATTTTCTCTCTCCTACTTGACTTTATTCAACTTGATGTCAATTGCAAAAACCCTCAATTGCATTAATCAAATATTATAATTAATTCCTAAAGTCTTTGACTTTTATTAGCTAAATTACCCTTATGATAAATCAATTTAATTCTAAAGTCCTAAGTGCTTTAAATTAAATTAAACTCACCCCTTTAGCTAAATACCCATAAAAGGAATTAATAAATTACTTGGTTATTCGAATGGATTATCATATTTGCATTTAATAAATCAAATACTCAAAGAGTCACCCATGTGGCAATAATCTATTTCTTTAATTAAGTAATTCTCTAATATTTGCCTTTTTCTCCTCCATTGGAAATGAAGAGTCCACCGTTTCGAATCAAGAAACTCGTCGTTCCTCTTCGAAGCTTGCCTATATCTTGAACCTCATTCTTCATTCGAAAGGAGAGTAATTTGAAAGCACATAGACTATAGCGAAATTATGTCTCAACTATTTACATATTTTCAAAGCTTATTGCATTAATTAGTTTTCTCTCATTTAGTGTTAATTGCATCCTTCATAGTAGATTAATTTCTTCATTGCTATTAGTTAATTATCATTCTTTCAAGCCTTCTTAGACTAGAATCTGAATTTCATATTTACTTTCAAGTTATTAGATTAAAATCTGTACTTCATTCTAGATTACAAACTGCATTTTCATCTTAGATTAATTGTACTTTGCTTATCATTCTAGTTTTCAAATCCTCCATATTAACTCAGTCTTATGGTTGTTGGCTCTCCAATCTGAGAGTAATTAAACACCCCGATTAATTAGGAGGCAATAGGTCGCTTCACCATGAATTTCAAATTGAGTAATCCATACTCATTCTTGTAATTTGATTGTGTGAGTAATGACTATGTTGCATGTGTAGTTGGATTAGAGGTCCACGTTCAACCACATACACATAGTTATATTTAAATCAAATCAGCCCATTCAAGGGGTACACATGTATAAACAAATTAAATAAAATCAATTGATTAATATCTATTTTTTCTCAACACCACATGGGAGGAAAAAGCCTCAACCAATAGGAATTGAGAACCAAGCTCACATGGATCAAGCCTAAATGGAATCTCAATCACTCATTTACAAAGAGCATCTTGTCCACCCATCTTGTCTTCTTGTCCCAAGCTTTGAGGACAATCCACTTAAATTGTCTACAAAGGGTGGAACCAAAGACTTAACCCTAACTCAATCATGATCAACTCAAATACACCCCCTACCCTTGCCAAAATCTATAAAATCAAGACATAATTGAATAACAAATCATCCACAAATTTGGGAATAACATCAAACCTCTTGCAAATTAGAGCTAGAAAGGCAAATATAGAAGCTAATTAGCATTTCAATTTGGAATTAATTGTTTTAGCTTGCTTTATCATATCATTCTCATTCTAGGACTACCACTAATGGACGCTTGCTGAGAGCTTCATCATTAGCATCCCTAGATAGAGATCCATAAAGTGCTTAATTGTAAATTTTTAGCTTAAATAGATTGCTATTTGTTGTAATTTAGTGTTTATTTTGAATTATTGATGATACTAACCCTATGAAGGTACTTTTTATAGTACACAATCTATAATTGTGCAAAAGTAAAAGTTTGTGAAATACTGATTCACCAGCCTATCAGTATTTCCTATTTCTAACAATTGGTATCAGAGCTTAGTTACTCAGAACAAAGTTATTCAGAGAAAGCCTAAGAGCTTGAGTAAGATCTCTATGGATATGGATCAGTTGCAGAAAAATCTTGATGAAGCTCTTGAACAGATTGATATTCTTACTGAAGAAAGAGATACTATAAAGGAGAAATATGATTGTGGGAAAGATTACATTGAGAAACTAAAAGAAAAGATAGAAGATCTGAAATCAAAGAAAAAACCTACAAGTCAAGTCAAGGACTGTGATGAAGTTTTAAAACTAAAGAAAGAAAATGAGATCCTTAAACATGAACTAAAGATTTTAGATCTGAAATTAAGTTTGAAAGATGATAACAACAAAGATGAATCAAATCTGAAGTCTGAAAATACAGATTTGAGATCTAAACTTACCAAAGTGACATCTGAACTTGAGACTACAAAATTGCAGTATGCTGAACTTGAGAAATACAACACAATTGTGAAAGGAGAAATAACTTAGTCTAAACATCTTGAGAAATTATATTCCAGTAGCGAAAAGATTGATGAATAAATTTCTTATTAGAAACCCTCTTATGATAAAATTGGTCTTAGATACTTTGAAGATAAAATTCCAAAGAAGATTGAAGAATGTAAAGAACCAGATCCGGAATAGCCTAAGAATAAAGAAGAAAAGAAACTAGATGAATCTAAAAAATATAAAGATATACCTAATCCACCTAAGCAAGATGAACCACCTAAAGAGATGTGAAGAGAATTCAAAGGTAAATGTTTTTCATGCAATTATTTTGGTCACATGAAAAGAGATTTTACATGTAAGCAATTCAAACCTATCTCTAGTTATTGTTATAATTGTCATGGTTTTGGACATAGAGCTATTGATTGCAAGAAACTTAGATCTAATGATAATGGTAATAGTAGAATGTTTAGAAATACTAACTCTGTAGATAAGAGACCTATTAGAGAAATGAACAAAAGAAATGGAGTTATATGTTATAGATGCAACAAATTTGAATACATCTCTAGAAATTGTAGATCACAAATTAGTAAGTCAGGACCGAGATATGGAAACAATAGAATAGTTTGTCATATATGAAATAACATTGGTCACACAATGCTCAGTATTGCAGAATGAACAATATGAGAAATCCTAATCCTAGAAGAAATGCAAACTATACCAGGAGAAATGTGAACACCAAAAACAGTGAAAAAGAAAGTTGCAGTAACTTGGAGGATATTGAGTTTTTTAAAGCTACAGATCAAGCGAGCACACTCAGTATACTAGGAAATCAAATAGGTGAAGTATTTGAGAGTAAGTGTGAATCATTTTCTAATTCATCTCAAACTAATTAATCATCAAATTTCATGAACTATAACAGTTTTCTCTGTTCTTTCCACAGCATAACAATTTTCTGCAGGACGTTTGTTGAAGAATATAAAACATGCTAATAGTTTGATTGTAGGACGATAGTCAAAGATCTCATAAAAACACTGTGTTTGTTTCTTGCTTTCATTCACATAGTCTAAATAGGGCTCCGTTAAAATTTCTTGAGAATTTTGATAGTGGGCTAGGGAATTTGGCTCTTCATTACATGGAGGTGATGACCATGAATGAACCTGAAAACCCAATGATCCTACTAATATGATAGATTCTTGGGGAATCGGGGAAAGGTAGTGAATCTTTAACACTTCTACTTGCCAGGGGATTATGCTCTTCTCTCTTTGACAGAACTAGAAACCCAAAAGCTTGTGGATTTGGTGGAGTGAAGCTAACTTGGTGATGAATTTTCTTGATGTGTTTGGGTGAAGTGATGAGGTAAAGAAGTATGCTCTTCTCTCTTTGAGAGAAATAGAAAATCAAACCCTCAGATCTAAGCCAAGTTGTGTCACCTTTAGAGGGCTTGCCAGAAGTTGAACCTCTGGGAACGACCCAAGTGAGTACGCACCTTTCACCGGTGATTCCACCTCACTTTAATAAAGAACACTTTGTTGAGTCTACAGACTCCAAAGCCATATTAGCTTCCCTCTAATGATTTTGACTATCCTCTTGAGAAGGCCTTGTTTGTTGTACTGAGCGGTGCCGTGCCTAGCCCTGCTTACGGGGGTGTACAACTTTCAAGTGTTGGTGTGGATATGAGACATGACCTCTGTATTGGGGGTACCGAAGGTTAGTATGAACATAAGCCTATTAAAAACTTTCCTTATCTAGTGGCCTACCCGGTTCACCTTCGAAAGGAGGCATAATCTTTGTGTAGGGAGGGGGAAGAATCTCTCCTGTAGATTCCCACCATAGGCATACACCTGGATGCTTGAAGGTGGTATACGACACTAGCCCCTACCACAAGGGTAACTTTTGAACATATACTATTGAGTCCTTGGAAACACCAAAAACACGGGTGCCCTCTAGGGGGTGACACGACTGTGTGAGGTGCACGTATGCGCATAAGCAGTGGGGCAAAGGTTTTGTCTTCTCACCATTTTTTTGGTAGGGATAGCTATGTGTTTGTTATTGAGTCTTAAACATAGTCCAATCATGATCAAACAAAGACTCCCCTGATGATATCAAGTTGCTTTGTCCTTGATAGGTCTATTAACGACTACTTGTATCACAACTGCTTGATCTAAACCTTTGTGTGTTTAAATGAATGCTTGGAACCTCAAAACGAGATTGTTAACTAAACTACTCTTCAAACTTGTTAGGAAACTAGAATTTCTGTTAGACATCAATTCAGAGTGTATCTCAAAATTCAACTTTTACCTCGAAAACTATGTTGAACTGTCAGATTTTGGATTTTTCCTGCGGGAAGTTTCACTTTTTAGAGCAATTTGTTGCGTGAGACTTTGTTCTTTCACATGAAGTTTGGTTTTCTCTTGTGTGGCCTGGTATTCTATTGCGTGAAACTGTAGCCCAGTTTTCAAAAATAGAGACTAAATCCCCATTGATAGGTCAAAATTTTTCCTGATTTGGTTTTTGTCTGAGGTCTATTTTTCTATTTTCCTGTTGTTCACTGTCAAAAACTAGTTGTCCCGAGTTAGGAATCGATTGATCTTTTCTGTGAATCACGTTGTCTCTCATTGGTTTACCTTATCTCTTTAGGCCTTTTGTACCTCATGTTGCGATAATCTTATCTCAGCTATTCTAGCCACCTCTTTTGATGATTCATACCAGGTCCATCTCACATCTTGGTTGTTCTAGCAATTTATCTCATTTCCGTTATCTTAGAGATAGAGTCTAGCATTATCCCGAGTCTTCTCTTGTCACATCTTCATCTATGACTGTCATGACAAACTTATCCCATTCAGAATATTGGTCAAGGTAGAAGTGAACCTCCTAATCAAGAAATAGATCATGCTAAATCTATTGCGAAATCTAAATGTTGTGAGAGATCCTTGAGTTCCTCATTAAGTACTTCAAAAGATAGTCTATCTCAACCATCACCTCTGGTGTTCCAGGAGTGTTTTAATCCATTATTTGAATCGTAAACTGGTTTCTCATTCCAAGAGCAAGACAACTCATTCTTCCAAGACAACTCATTGTTTCATAACTTTGGATGACCACTCACTTGGACTGCTCCTATTATTGAATCTATTGATACTGATCATGATATCTTCCCACCTAAATTTGTTAAATCTTTTGACCCTGTTCATTCACCAAAAGTTACCTTAGCTACACCTTTTTGACATTGTTCATATCACTTTACTAAGGCTTCAACTGCTACACGAGCCTTCGTTGACAAGATGGGAGATCCGTTTGATTTCCAACTAGGAA
Source organism: Chamaecyparis obtusa (assembly GCA_027943335.1). Lineage (NCBI taxonomy): Eukaryota > Viridiplantae > Streptophyta > Pinopsida > Cupressales > Cupressaceae > Chamaecyparis > Chamaecyparis obtusa. The sequence continues at coordinate 364,729 of BSBK01007139.1, read as the reverse complement.
AATATAGGCAAACTTTTGATTAGTCTCAAAACAACCAGTATTTTGATCAATCTTCCAATGACCAACGTCATGCCCAACCTCAAAATGAGCAACACCATGGTCAAACCCAAGATGATCAACATCAAGCTCAAAACAAAGCTCAAGGTGGTCAACCAACGTATCTTTATTGTCCCACTCCTTATGATTAGACTCAAGATCAAGTCCCAAGTATTTATGAGATCCTTGGAAATGATGGTGATGACACCATAACTCAAAATGACATAGACGCTGCAAAAGAAAACAAGGGTCTTAATAAGATGATGGAGATTCTCCTTCTAGAGGAGAAGGAAAAATACTTCCTTGAGTTAGCTAAACAAGGGGCCAAGTTACCCCTAGATTATCAAGTTGAAACACTTGTGGCCAAGGAAGAAGAAACTGAGATTGCAAAATTGCAAAAAATGGTTCGAGACATGCAAGATCAGATTAGTCAACTTGCGAAGAATAAGGAAAAACCCACTCAACAATTCACAATGGAAAGTATTTGTCCTTTCCCTTTTGATAGAAGTCTTCATATGCCACCTTTTCCCAGGGGTGTAGAGCTCCCTAAATATGACAAATATTTGGGTGCAATTGATCCCCGAGATCACCTAAGGGAGTTTGGTGCGTTAACTATGGAATTCATACATGATCAAACATATCTTATGCGCCTATTTCCTTGTAGCTTGGGTGGACCAGCTATGGAATGGTTTTCTAGATTGCTCACTGGCATTAAGACTTTTGACGAAATGGCTAATATTTTTCTCCAACATTACTCACATAATATTCAACATTCGGTCAACATTTGGGATGTCTACAATTTAAAATAGCGACAAGGAGAATCATTTTTGACATTTCTCCAAAGGTGGAGACAATTATGTATGAGGTGTCCTCAAAAGCTACCAGAGTATTGTGACATGATCACTTCCAAGGGGAGTGATGATGCTCCCAAGCCTAAGACTCCTTTCATCTTGTGTAGTTCTGCATCTCGTTCGTTTGAATCTAAATAATCTCAAGACTATGCTAATGTTGTCACTCGATCATGAGGAAGAGTTGTTGTGAAAGGTCCCGATACTTCTACATCCGCTCCAAAGCAAACTGCGGATAAGGGTCCTGATACTTCTACATCCACTCCAAAGAAAATTGTGGATAAGACTATTGTTGGCACTGCCAACAAGAACACGAAATCAGTTCCTACATCTAGCATGACTAGTTATAGTATCTCAGATCAACTCCAGCGAACCAATGCTCAGATTACCATTTTTGAGTTGCTAAAGATCTCACCTGCTCACAAGCATATTTTAGATAAAGCCCTCATTGAGGAAAATGTTCCCAAGGATCTCAATCTCAATCGGTTCTAATCTATGGTGGGTCATTTGACCTCACCTCACTATCTATCCTTCTCTGAAGAAGATGATCACTCTTTGAGCCATCCGCATAACGCTCCCTTGCATATAGAGGTCATGATAGGTCCTAAATGTGTCTGTCGAGTGCTCATAGACAATGGTGCTGGTTTGAATATCTGTTCTGCTATGTGTATGCACCCTAAAATGGTCGCCTAGACTTTGGGCCCCATTCTTGCAACTTATCAATTTCCTGAATCAATATTTTAAAAAATCAACATTTTTGAAATTATATCAATTTCCTTGATCAAATCCTATTTTATCATTTTCGATCATTTGCCTTGGGATAACCATTTTATACTAAAGTCTTTATTTATTTAAAAGGAATTCCCTCCCCTTTTATTAAATAAAAAGCCCCCACTTTTCCTCTTATCCTAAGTTGCACAAATAAAACATTATTCTTATTTTATAAAAAAGAAGAAAAACACTTTTTGTCTCATATGGACACAAAAGTCAACTTTTATTTTGTCATTGGAGGATATTTGTGCACATGGATTGCTCCTCTTTGATGCTCCACCCTTGATTAAATCTTTTTCCTCTTAATCTTCATGGTGCACTCTTTCTCACTTCCTTTAAAAGGAGAGCTCTTTTCTCATTTTAGGATCCAATTTTTGAATACTAATCTTATGCTGCAAGATTTCTTGGAGACTTTGGAGATTTTGGAGATCATTTCTTGCATTCTAGTTTCATTCTTGCATTCTTAGCTTAGCTTTCATGGCATCTAGCTTAGTTTCCTTTATGCTTTAGATTAGCTCACATAGCTTAATTAGCAAGTGTTTGTAATACTTTCATTTCATAGCTTAGCTTGCATCTTCATTCTTAGCATAGTTGCATTGCATTGCATTTCCATTGTTGATTCTTGAAGATATTGGCATTCTTGCCCTTGTCTCATTGAATCTCCCATTGTGTGGTTTACTAGCAAGGTTGCATGCTTCAATAGCTCTAGTTGAGAGCACCATCAACATCCTTGTGACTTCATACCTACGAAGCTCTAGGTCACTTTCTCAAGGTTTCCCATTCATGGATTCTCTTGGAAGCAATGACTTAGAGAAGTGCACTATTTAGTGTGTACATTTTTGGCACCCACCGTGGGGCAGAACATTCTTGTTTTGTCCTTCATTTTCTGCATTTTCATCAATATTTTCTTGCTATTTCGTAAAAAATTTTCTCTTTGGTTTTTCTGATAGGATTATCATGTGATAGTTTTCCAATATCGTACAATAGTTTCTTACATACCAGTGTGATATTTTACCAGTTAAAATATTGCATGCTTTAACAGATTATATCGCATCGCTCTTCTATATTCTGTCGCATGCAGGTAGCAGGAATTATCACTCGAAGATATATTATTGCACTAGTACAGGATGAAATATCGCACGACTGTTTCTCTGATAGAAATATGACCCAAGCCTGGTAGTGAGAAATTTTTGTCATTTCTTTGCAAGATTTACTTGGTTTGATTCAGATTTTTGATTTGCTGTTGTAGAACAGGGGTCTATTTGCAGATTTCATTTGATTTTTGATGTGCTAACCATTGTAGGGCTAACAAGTGGTGCTTGTAGGTGCTCCTATTACTTGATTATTTTCCTAAAAGAATGCATGTCAAAGCTTCAAATGCACAAGGGCTACTAATAGCTTTTGTAGGGCTGCCCAAAGCATAAAAACCAATCAAGTGCTTGTTTAATTGCTTTGTTTTAAGTGTGGCATCTACTAGTTATTTCATTTCATAGGAACTTAATATCTTGTTGTAGGAATCTTTGGGTGGTAGGAGAAGTATGCTCTTCACCCTTGTGGTGAATCAGAAAATCTTGACTCATCTTTATATTTTGAAAGTGAGAGGGTAATTGAACCTTTGCTTGGTGTGTTTGGGAGATATTTTTGAGCTAGGAGATTATGCTCTTCACCCTTGAGGTGAAATAGAAATCTTGACACTCAAAGGTTGATCCACTCTTTGTTTAGCTTTTAGAATCCTTTAGCGGGCTTTCTCTTGAGCAATCAAGAGGAACAACCCAAGTGGGGAGAAGATTTTTGCCGGCTATTCCAACCCACTATAAACTCAAGGCTATCAAGGACACAAAACCTTGGTAGACGTAGTACTTGTCTTTACTTGATGTGAGTACTTGTGGGATTGTGAAAATGAGGAAAGTGTTGAGCAAGAATTCTTAAGGTACTCTTGTGGCTGCGAGGTCCGTTACTTGCTGCAAGGTAAGGAGTCCCTTTGGGGAGCAAGAGGGGTATTATGAACAGAAGCCCTTATTGAGAACCATAGATAGAAGCCACCCTATTTTTCTGCTTAACTTCTTGGTGCAAGGATTGATCCAAGTGGAATAACCTAGATCACCCCAAGATTACTCACCATCTGTGTTCCTTTGGTTGTGTCATTGGCACTTCCATGACAAAGCCAATATCTATTGTGGGCAACCACTTTGTGTGAGGCAATGGGACATCAAGTGTGGGCCAAGTTGTTAAGTATTGAGCCATTGAATTTTTAGGCTAGTAAGTGCTTGAAGTGTTCTCGCTATGATCTACCTGTGTAAACATTCTCAAATATAAAATATCACGGTAGCATTCATAGGATTTTATTGCTTTGATATCACAAATTGCTTGTCTTGGAAAGGTTTCTTTTGCCCTTGTGCAAGTGTTCTATGACATGTTTGATCACCTACTATTTGCAAACCTGTCTATTTACTGCTGTCACTATGCTTGAAACCAAAAAATCCAACCTTCAAACTGAAATTTTGAACAAACTGCCCTTAAAACTGAGATTTTTAGCACTCACTAGTCAAGAGTCATACGATCCTGAAACAATATCGCACATTGTACTGAGAATTATTGTGTGATAGTTTGTCACTAGAAGACTATTGCACTACCTACCTGGAAAGTATCGCACAGGCTGGCTGGAAATTGTCGCCCTGCTCACTGCAAAATATCGCCTGCTCAAAAATTGTCACACTGGTAGCTTGGAAACTGTCGCATAGAGTCTTTTTGCTGCTTGTTTGGTTTATGCAATTTTTAGTCTTTTCTTAGTCAACCAAATTTTAGTAGGTGACCTACTCTACTGCTAGAAACCTATTTGTACCTTGGGTTCCTGATTTTAGACCCCATGAATTAGTGTTCTCTGATTTTACAAAGTAGTCTTGCTTGACATCGATAAGTTAGGAATTATCCTTGTTGAAAAAGTACACCTTTAGATTCTTTGGTAACACGCTTGGAGAGTTTTAGTACTCTTTTGTCCAATTCACTTCCATCAAAATTCAATTTCAATTATATATATTTGGAAAATCCATCCTCCTAGTCCATGTGTTAGGATACTCATCCTTTTATTATACACCTCTTTGGCAGTGTTGGTTTGCACCTTTTGCAGCTTTCTATCTTACCATCTCTTTTTGGATGATTGAACACTTTCACTATCCTTGTTTGGTATTGACATTTCATAAGGTCTTCTTATCATGAAGGGTCTTTTTATTTCATGTCGGTTATGAAAAGGTACCAAGTTAGTCAAGGAAAATGACCTCACATTATCTTTAAACAATAACCCTTAGTCCAAACTCATCAAAAGCGAAAGGAGAAGAAACCCATCTTTGATCAATCACCTAGGAGCGAGTCTGAGGCTTGGTTTGACCCAAAGAGAAATCCTAGTGAGTTGAGTACCTCTTTACCATCCTCTCAATCAAATATGGACATGAGCTACACTTTGACTAGGAGACAAAGAGAAGCAATGGATCAAACTCTTGATGACATTTTCCAAAGACATAGGGATAACATGTTGTTTGGTGATGAAAACCAACCTAAATCACCCCCTATTAACTCAAGATATCTAGATGCCCATCAAAGAGATGAAAGACATTATGGGTAAGCTCACCAAGATGCACGGTCACAACATGAAGACCAAAACAATGAATCTAGTGATGCTCATGTGAATGCCGCATTCACTAACAACTTGTTCAAACACTAAAGGTCCAACTCACCACTCAAAACAACCTCAAGATATGCTAATGAAAGGCTTAAAATAATTGAGTGTGAAAAGAAAGCCTTTTTGGATGAACAAGCCACTAAAGAAGAAAGGTTTAGACACCTAGAGGAAGAGCAAAAAGTCTTGTTGGAATTGAGAAGAAAAGCATTCCAAGAAGAGAAAGATAGGCTTTTATCCCAACAACTCAACGACCAATTTAACAAAAGGGATACCAATAGTGGAAACAACTCTCCACCCTCTACTCCCTCAAGAACCCCAAGAAGTAGACGGTGATCAAGGACCCCTTCAAGATCTCCTAGTCCTAGAGGAAGAAGGATTTCACAACATAGGAGATGAACACCTCCTAGGAACTCAAGGCAAACCTCCCAACGAGCTCATCATGGCTCTCAACATGGAGGAAGTAATGCAAGTTTTGATGATCAAGATTTTTATGAGAATGTAACAAGAGCCACTATTCCAACAATATGTGGAGAAGTACCTTGATCAAAATAAAGATAGGTTCCTAGAGAGTTTGATTAATAAGGGTGCTAGAGTCCCTTACAACTTTGATGTGGATAGGAGAATCAAGAAACAAGGACCCTCTCAAGAAGAGGAAATCAAGCAACTCAAACGAATGATGGAAATGGTGTTGGCACCTAAAAGTTCCTTTTCAATTGATTCTATTTGTCCCAACCCTTTTGAGAAAAGTGTGACTATGACGGATTTTCCTAGGAAAGTTGAAATTCCCCAATATGACAAGTATGATGGAAATGGTGACCCACATGATCATGTGCGTCAGTTTTACACCATGAGTTTTGAGTTCCACCAAGATGACTCTTACCTTATGAGATTATTTCCAAGGAGCCTCAAGGGCCAAGCCATGGAGTGGTTTACCAACATAACCCCTCCCGTCAAAACTTTCAAAGAACTTGTCCATAGATTTGTTCAACATTTTGCATACAACTTGTCAAGATCAGTCACCATGTTAGACTTATGCAATTTGAAACAGAACCAAGGGGAATCCTTTGTTACCTTCTTGCAAAGGTGGAGATGATTGTGCTCCCACTATTCTAGGACTATTCTTGAGCATGAAAAGATTGACATCATTATTAGTAATTTGGTGCCTGAAATGTGTTATGAGGTTAGAAAGATGGTCTTTGATTCCTTTGATACTATGGTTGAGACCACATGTCAAATTGAGGATGTCTTAAAGGAACAAGGCATTTTGACCAAACATAACAATAACAACAACGGTCAAAATCCTAGCAATGCTAATAAGGACAAAGGTAAGCACTCGCACTGGAACAAGAATAAGCAAGTAGTCAATGACGAAGTTGTGGACTCTTCCCAACCCAAGGATCAAGGAGTCCTCGATTTGTCTAGTGTAGTCCAAGCTATGAAGCTAAACACATCCTCCAACCAATAAGAGCATAAACCTAAGTACCAAGAAAAGCCCAAGAAAAAGTTGCGACAATTTACTAAACTGGGTGACTCCTATGAGGATGTTTTCAAGATCCTTATTGCTAATAATCTTGCGCAACCACAAGACCCAGAAAACTTCCACATACCTGACATTAAGTCACATTGGTGGAATGAAAAATCTTTCTACAAATACCACAACAGCATTGGACATGACATTGAACATTGCTGGAAACTTAAACACCTCATTCAAGATCTTATTGAAAGTGGAAAACTTCAGATTGATGGGTTGAATACAAATGTAGACCACAAGGCTTTCAAGGAGCCTTTGCCCAAATATGAAAAGGGGGAAACCTCTCAACCCAAGAATGGAAAAGCTACAATCAACTATACCTACATAGGTGCAGAAAATGTGGTTAATATGCTTGAGATTGTCGAGGAAAATGTCAACATGATGCGAAACAAAGATTCTTATGGTCGTGATGTGGGCTCTCCTCCTATATTTGATGAAGAACCTATGGTGGTGCTTATGGGTCCTCATTCTCAAAGGTCATCCCAAGCTCTTAATGCTATCACCAGAAGCCAAAGTCAAGGTCCTGTGATTATTAGAGGTCCTAGTTCCAACCAGTCTAGCAAACCCAAGCAAGTGACATCCAAGAATGTCACCACCAAGTCAGCAGTCAATCCTGAAATGAGCTACAATCTTGTTGTCTAGTTACAAAGAACACCAGCTCAAATCTCAATCTTTGAACTCTTGGAATTGTCTCCATGACATAAGCATGTCCTTGAGGATGCTTTGCGTACAGCCAATGTTCCTAACAACATAGATGTGGACCAATTCCAAAACATGGTTAACCGCCTTGCCAGCACTCACTACCTCACATTCTCAAAAGAAGATGACAAAGCCTTGAGCCATCCACATAATCTTGCCCTTCATATCGAAGTCATGATTCACAAGACCTGTGTCAGGCGTGCATTGATTGATGGGGGTGGTGGGCTCAATATTTGTTCCTTGAGTTTGTTGAAAATACTGGGTTACTCGAGCAAGTTATTGATACTCATAAGAAAATCACCATTAAAGCCTATGATGAGGTAGAGAGAAGCTCCAAAGGCTTGGTCATCCTTCCTATCAGGATTGGCCCCGTTGAAAAGGATATTCTATTCCAAATTGTTGATGCTGGTCCTTTAGCCTAAATATACTACTTGGTAGACCATGGATCCATGACATGCAAGCAGTGCCCTCCACCTACCACCAATGTGTCAAGTTCCCCTATAATGGAGTAGAAGTTTGTATACCCAAGGATAGCACATTATCTATTAATGCAATTTCAGTAGGAACTCATGTTCCTCTCAATAGAGAAGTAGAGGATTTTGATGCCACTTTAGCATAATGCCAGAATAAATTCAAAGCCATAGACCTTGGTATGGGGGGTTATCAACTTGAATCTGTCACAAAACTGCCAGTCTCACCTAGGTCCTATGGTAAGCCGTCACAAGAGATGCATCCCTCATCTTCAGCAATGACTCTGTTTGATACATTTGTAGAGTCCTCAGTACCCATCCAGGATGAAAAAGAAGAGGTAGCTGTTAGAGATTGGATTTACAAGGAGGAAAAATACCAGCATAATGAAAATTTCTCCCCATCTCCTAAGGCTTATGGGAGAGGGTACACTCTCGTCAAGAGTATGGGCTATCCAGGTCATGGTCCTCTTAGTCACAGATTAGATGCTTATAAGGCTGAGCCACTCAATCATGCTCTCTTTGGCTGCATATTTAAGAGAATAGTTGGCCTAGGTTTTGAAAGTCAGAATAAGAAAACTACTCCTATCCTTGCTGCAACAGATAGTGATGATGAATTGAGCTACGTACCCAATTTGAAAATTCAACAAGATAGGTTTGAAGATTGGGTTCCTTCCACCAATCTCCTTTGGGGAGATTCAGATACTCCAATTGCCAATCCAACAATTTCAAACCTAGAGCAAGAGGAATCCATTGTTGAAGATCATGTTGAGGATCCTATTCAAGACACTCAATACACAAATGGAATTCAAGAAGGTGTTACCCTTGGTGACATCAAAGCCTCTACCTCAAGGCCTAAAAAATATGCTTGGTGTAAACATCCCAGCCAGGATTCAGATATAGACTCACATGAATATGAGTGGGAGACTCTTTCTGATTGTTCTGCAGTTGACATGGACATTGATGTTGTCCATACATATGGTTCCCAACCCGAGGTAGCTAACGAGTCTAGTGTAGGATTAGAGGATTGGAATCCATGAGTCGCTTTAGTGGATGATGCTTTGCTTGGTAGGATAAGTCCTGATTTGGGTACCTTAGAGGGATACTTGACAAATCCTAACTCTGCAATCACCAGATATGATACCATTGACATACACAACATTGAACCAGTCATTGATCTACCCCTTACCAATTCTCACTTGATTGATTGGTCTCAGTGCTATCAAGAGCCTTAGCTCCTAACTTTTCAAAATGACTATGAGATAGCATGTTACTTAAATGCCCTTGAACTTGTAGTCTCTTCCACCAACGAACCAACTACAAGCATGATAGAACCAGATATCAAGTACCTTAGTCGCAAAATGAAAAGAAAAGAAAAAAAAAATAATAGTTCTGATGCCGAAAACCACTATGTGGCGGTGTCAGAACCTAAAAAAGTAAAAATAAAGGATGTATCCGAAGGTGAAAACCTCTCCGAGGCACCTAAGGATGAGGTACTTGATCATCTCCCAAGTTACTTCCAAGACAAGTCTTCAGTGCTTGTTGAGCCTACACAACCAGTTAATCTGAATACACAAGAGGCTCCACAAATCATGCATTTAGCTTAGTCTCTATCAACACAAGAAAAAGAAGCATATACCAAGTTCCTACAAACCAAGAAGATCAATTTTGCTTGGACTTACTCAGACATGCTAGGATTGGACACTAGTCTCATTATACATCACTTGTCCATAGCTCCAAGTATCAAACCAGTAAAACATAAATTGAGGAAAATGCATCCTCACATAGCTCTTCTTGTCAAAGCTGAACTAGAAAAAATGCTCAGTGCAAGATTTATAAGAGCCATTGATTATGCCGAATGGATATCCAATATTGTACCAATTTCAAAACATGACAAGTCCATTCGTGTCTGTATAGATTTTAGAGATCTTAATAAAGCATGCCCAAAGGATGATTTCCCACTTCCAAACATAGACATGATAGTGGACATGACCGCGGGTTATGAGATCTATTCTTTGATGGACAGTTTTTTTGGGTATAATCAAATCAAAATAACTCCTGAAGACCAGGAAAAGACTACATTCACTTGTGCATGAGGAACCTATTGCTGGAATGTCATGCCATTTGGATTAAAAAATGCAGGAGCTACTTATCAAAGAGCTATGACTACCATCTTCCATGACATGATGCATAAGAATATGGAAGATTATGTGGATGACACCTTGGCAAAATCTAAAAAAAGGGATACACACCTAGGCAATTTGGAAGTAATTCTAGATTGTATGGAATAGTTTCAATTGAGATTAAATCCCAAAAAGTGTGCATTTGGAGTTACCTCTGGAAAACTCCTAGGATTTATCATTTTAGTTAAAGGAATAGAGGTGGACCCAGAAAAAGTTCAAGCAATAATGGATATGCCACCTCCCAAAAACATTAGTCAAATGAGGAGTCTTCAAGGACACCTTCAATCTATAAGGAGGTTTATTTCACAGCTAGCTGATAGAGCTCAACCCTGTAACAAGACTTTACACAAAGGGGTTAAATGTGTCTGGAATGAAGATTGTCAGCAAAGCATGGACCAAATCAAGCAATACTTGGCTAATCCTGCAATCTTAATGCCTCCTATCTTAGGAAAATCGCTCATATTATATGTGTTAGCAACATAATCTTCCCTGGGAGCATTATTGGCTCAACTTGATAATACTGGAAAAGAAAGAGCTATCTATTACATCAGTCATACTCTCGTGTCATATGAGGTCAACTACACTGGTATTGAAAAATCTTGCCTAGCGGTGGTGTTTTCTTCCCAAAAGTTGTGACATTACATGCTTGTGCATACGATACACCTCATTGCAAAAATTGATCCTCTCAAATATTTGCTTGGTAAGGCTTCTCTCATAGGTAGACTTGCTCAGTGGATGATGATCTTATCAGAATTTGACATAGAGTATGTTGAGCGTAAGGCTATAAAAGGACAAGCCATTGCAGACCAATTGGCTGATTTTCCAATTCGAGACAAAGCACCAATTCAAGTTGAATTTCCAAATGAGCACATAATGTACATGACTGCAAGAACATGGAAAATGTTCTTTGATGGCTCTTTCATGCAAAATGGTTCAGGAGCAGGAGTGTTATTTGTTTCTCCTCATGGGTACACAATCCCTAAGTCCTACAAACTATTGTTCCCATGCACAAATAACATTGCTGAGTATGAGGCCTTGAGAAATGGACTAAAAATGGCTATAGAGTGGAGAATCATAGAGCTACATATCTATGAGGATTCACAATTAATAGTCAACCAAGTTAATGAAGAATACCAAACCAAAGATGAAAAACTGGTATCCTACAAGAAAATGGTTTATTCATTGCGATGATATTTTACTTTTGTTACATTTCAACAAATCCCTAGAGTAGAGAATAAAGTAGTTGATGCTATGGCTACATTGGCTTCACTTCTTCAACTAGAACATCATGAGTCCATATTTGAATTCCTGGTGGAAGAGCTACGATACCCTATCTATGACTCCCAAGAAAGTCAAGTTATTTGTACCCTTATTGGCCATGAGTCATCCTGCTATGGTGCCATTTACTCATATCTCCATGATGGTACTATCCCTGAAGCCTTCAATAATTCTAAATGAAGAAACCTAACCCAAAATGCCTCTCGCCACACCCTTATCTCTGGTGATCTGTATAGGAGGGGTTTAGATGGGACACTTCTTAGGTGTTTAGAAAAGGATGAGTCCAACCAAGAGTTAGTTGAAATTCACAAGGGCATTTGTGGAGGACATTCTAATGGTCTTGCCATGGCCCAAAGGTTGCTTAAGGCGGGGTACTATTGGCCTACCATGCAAACAGATGTAGTAGCTTTTGCTAAATCTTGTGAAAAGTGTTAGAAACATAGTAACCTGATACATGCTCCAGGTAGGGAGCTTATTCCTTCTATTTCTCATTGGCCATTTTAGCGCTGGGCCTTTGACCTTGTTGGGAAGATTCATCCCAACTCATCAGGTGGACATAAATTCGTTATCACTGCTACTGATTACTTTACCAAATGGGTAGAAGCTGTCCCACTTTCTGTTGCCTCAGGCAAGATAGTTTCTTTGTTTATTTTGAACCATATCATCTGTCAGTATGGAGTGTCTGCTGAAATCATCACTGACAATGGAGATCAGTTTAAAAACAAGGACCTTAAACATCTTTGCAAGAAATTCAAGATAAAGCAAAATTGGTCCTCCATTTACTTCCCACAAGGAAATGGACAAGCAGAGGCTTCGAATAAGACCATTCTCAAAATTCTCCATAGAACAGTTCACAAGAATGGTAGAGATTGGAATCTACAGATAAATCTGGCCTTGTGGGCCTACAAAATGAGTATTCGTACTCCAACAGGGGCTACTCCTTTTTCCCTCACTTATGGTGCTGAAGTAGTGTTACCTTTAGAGGTGGAGATTCCTTCTCTTAGAGTTTCCCTTAAAGGTTTAATAACAGATGAAGACTACTGCGCCATGAGACTTCAAGAACTAGAACTTCTAGATGAAAAGCGTAAAGCATCTTTTGATCACATGAGAGTTTACCAAAAATGTATTTCCAAAGCATTCAACAAGAAGGTTCACCCTAGAGAATTTCAAGTGGGGGATCTTGTCCTATGAGAAAACCCTAAGAACCAACAACATAGAGATCAAAAGGGAAAATTTGAACCTAATTGGCTTGGACCATACATCATTGCTGTAGCTTTTGGTATAGGTGCTTATTTACTATCTGATCCAGAGGGAGAGCAACTCCCTGATCCTATCAATGTCTTGCACCTAAAGAAGTTCTATCCATGATGCTTATTCTGTCTAGGGGCATCCTTTGTATATATTTTATTGATCCTGAAAAAAATTCCAAAAAAAAAATTCATATATGATGCTGAAAAAATTCTAAAAAACATATAAAGTCTTGAAAAAATACAAAAAAATTAAAAAATTAAAAAAATTAAAAAAAAATAGAAAAAGTGCCTTGGTGAAAACCTGGAAACAGGCGCCTTGGTAGAAAAAAATATAAAAAAATTGAAAAAATTAAAAAATCTCCAAGTGGTGAAAACCTGGAAACAGGCGCTACTTGAGACCTTTGCACCCTTGTTTCTTAGCACTCATCCTTGACACTTAGCCTTTCTCCATCATGCCTTGACCTTGTTGCCTTGGTTCAGAATTGGTCTTTTGTCTTTGTCTAGGGGGCATAATTGTGTTAGCTTTGGTCTCTAGGATGCGTTGGTCTTTAGGACATCTTGCAAATGGTGTTTTTCAACACCACCCCAATAGTGTTTTTCAACACTACCATAGCGTCAAGTGTTTCTCAACACTTATCAGATATCTTACCCACAATCTAGTATGATATGATATCTCTCACTAGCAGATGTGATACTCAAAGTTTGACTCTATGACCTACACACACACACACACACTTAAATATTCAACTCGCTGAGACTTGTTTTGACTTTATTTCTTTGTGTGCTGTCTATGATGATTTCTTTGATGAGTGTTCTCTCCCTAATAATTTTCGATGATGCTGAGCTAGAAGACTGAGGGGATGAGGACATGTTTTATTGCTTTTTCTTCTTGTGGGTATATTTTGTTGGTCCTAACTGTCATTAGCATTTATGGTTGTTCCACTTGACATTGGGATCTACAAGGTATTATCCTTGACTATTTTGCAAGCGCATACTTATAGTCATCTTGAATTTCCTTGTGTCTCGATGTGAGTATAATCTTGCTATATTAAACTTAGGTAATCTCACTGTACTAATCATCTTGACTTATATATCTTTAGTGCCTAGGTGAGATTTCCACATTTCTATATGATATAGATCATATTCATATACTCATAGTTATACTAGTGTGTATTGTATGATCTTGCGATGCTACCAATAATGCTCAATGATGAATATTAGAGCCTAAAAACTTTGTGACCTTGCAAGTAAACCACTTTTCATAGTAGCTTGCATTTTTTAGGTTCATGTTAGTTAGTTTTTCATTTTGCATATGGAGAGAGCTCTCCTTTTCATCTCTCATGGACCTATCGGTCAACTGCGCTCATCTTTCCTTTTATCACTCATGTCTTTCGATCCCTGTCTTTCACATCACATCCTTTTCCTGTCATCACAAGGGGTCAACCTTTTCACCCCCTTTTATAGCATTTTGACTTTTTGACCAATTTTTAGAATATTTCAAAATTTCACAAAAATTGCACCCCTAGCTAATGTCGACATTCTGGATCCATTTTTGAGATTGAAATTGAAATCCAAGTTCATCTTGATAGTCAAAATCATATTTGAAAAGATCACCCTCTTTTGCGTAGTTGGCTGACCATTTGAGGCTTGGTCCTTCGATCTTTGTTGGGGCATCTTCATTTCTTCATCCCCATGTCTTTCAACCTTCTAGTCTTTCATTTATCTTCATTTGATTCATCTCTCTGAGGTTTGGCTTTATTTTTATCTTGTATCTTTCTCAGTCAAACCTAGTCAAACTAGGGCATGTCTTCATCGGTTGATGGTTATCCTATCACCTTCGATTATGATTTCTAGTGACTTGATCAAGTTTATCAATTTGCTGTTTCTCCTCTACCTGATTTCGAATTTGATTCTGAGGGGGCAGTACCTATCAGCTTCAATCCTTGATTCAACTTATCAATCTTGCTTGAGATTCTTATCTCTTATTTGAGACTTGATTATCACCTAGCTATACAGGTTTTCATCTTGTCTTTCAGCTTATCTTTGTCAGCTTATGCTTACCGTTGTCCTGATATGTTCCCATCCATCGAACACATGACTGGATTGTTTTGTAATCCCAAATCGATCTCACATTTCAATTCCATTCTTTGACCACATGTGATCCCAAATTGATCTCACATTAGTCAAAGAGGGGCAAATGTATGCACCCTAAAATGGTCGCCTAGACTTTGGGCCCCATTCTTGCAACTTATCAATTTCCTGAATCAATATTTTAAAAAATCAACATTTTTCAAATTATATCAATTTCCTTGATCAAATCTTATTTTATCATTTTCAATTATTTGCCTTGGGCTAACCATTTTATACTAAAGTCTTTATTTATTTAAAAGGAATTCCCTCCCCTTTTATTAAAATAAAAAGTCTCCTCTTTTCCTCTTATCCTAAGTTGCACAAATAAAACATTATTCTTATTTTATTAAAAAGAAGAAAAGCACTCTTTATCTCATATGGACACAAAAGTCAACTCTTATTTTCTCATTGGAGGATATTTGTGCACATGGATTGCTCCTCTTTGATGCTCCACCCTTGATTAAATCTTTTGCCTCTTAATCTCCATGGTCCACTCTTTCTCACTTCCTTTAAAAGGAGAGCTCGCTTCTCATTTTAGGATCCAATTTTTGAATACTAATCTTATGCTGCAGGATTTCTTGGAGACTTTGGAGCTTTTGGAGATCATTTTTTGCATTCTAGTTTCATTCTTGCATTCTTAGCTTAGCTTTCATGGCATCTAGCTTAGTTTCCTTTATGCTTTAGATTAGCTCACATAGCTTAATTAGCAAGGGTTTGTAATAATTTCCTTTCATAGCTTAGCTTGCATCTTCATTCTTAGCATAGTTGCATTGCATTGCATTTCCATTGTTGATTCTTGAAGATATTGGCATTCTTGCCCTTGTCTCATTGAATCTCCCATTGTGTGGTTTACTAGCAAGGTTGCATGCTTCAATAGATCTAGCTGAGAGCACCATCAACATCCTTGTGACTCCATACCTAGGGAGCTCTAGGTTGCTTTCTCAAGGTTTCCCATTCATGGATTCCCTTGGAAGTAATGACTTAGAGAAGTGTACTATTTAGTGTGTACACTAAGTTGATCACTCAGCTAGGTTATGATTAGAATTGTATCGACTCTTGCAAAAAGATTACCATCAAAGCTTATGATAAAGAGGAATGCAAGTTTCAAGGCTTAGTTGTGCTACCTATTTGCGTAGGACCTGTTGAGAGAGATGTTACTTTTCAAGTTTAGGACATTCCTCTTGCCTACAATATCTTGTTGGGTAGGCCATGGATTCATGAGATGTAGGCTATTCCATCCACGTACCATCAATGCATTAAGTTTCCATTCCATGGGGTAGAAGTCACTGTGCTTGCTAATACCAATTACTCTTGCAACACTCTTGCGCAATCTGCAGATAGCTTTGTTCCAACTAATAGAGAGTCCATTGAGTTTTATGATGGACATCATTAAGTACACATTTCACTATGAATTTTAGAATGACGAATGGACCAAAATCATTTTTAATAGAATACAGAATGGAAAGTTTTGGTTGGATGATAGAGTTATAGACATTACAATAGATCTTATACATGAGGTTACATGATTGTCTAAAAATGGAGCAATTCCCTTAAATGAGAAAAATGTTAAGAAAAAGTGTTGGATAACACCTAGTATTCATACAATGGAAGAGGCATAGTTATAAGCAAGATTGAACAAGATGATGTGAGATATGTATGTAAAATTTTTACTTCAAAATTCTGTGCAACTTCTAGGGAAGATGACATGGCAACAGGCATGGTACAAGAAACCTATCTTATGTGTATTAACAAAGTGGAAGTAGACATGTGTGAGATTCTAAGAATTCAGATAATTGAGAATCTTGAAAAGATCAAGAAGACTAAGAATTCACAATTTAGATTCTCATCCCTAATCACTTTATGTTTTTCCATATTTTAAAAATATTTCCGTACACCATAGGAGCTGATTGGAATGATGACATAAATTCAATGGACAAAATCAACAAGGTATATTTAAGAAATCCCATTGATAAAGTGAATGAGGGTGCAACCCTTGTCGTTAAGACCTTTCAAAATGAAATGAGAAGA
Source organism: Chamaecyparis obtusa (assembly GCA_027943335.1). Lineage (NCBI taxonomy): Eukaryota > Viridiplantae > Streptophyta > Pinopsida > Cupressales > Cupressaceae > Chamaecyparis > Chamaecyparis obtusa. Next base: position 347,832 of record BSBK01007139.1, on the reverse strand, counting down.
AGATCAAGGATTCCACCATCTATTGTTGAGAAATATAAGAGTGAGATATGTTTCTTAGTGGAAACTGATTTTACTTACATTGAGGCAGTAGAACCAAGGTTAGAATTTGTAGACCCTTTTGAGTATGAGGTATCTGAAGAAGAAGTTGAAGGATATGCAAGCATGATACTTAAAAGAAGTTTGGATTCCAAGAGTTCTAGATTTGGAACATATGAAGAGAATTTTAGTACAACACAACAGTCACAGGTACATAAATTGGAAAAGAAAAGAGTAGATAGTGCTATAAAGATCTTAAAGGATACAGGTATGACCGAGCATGAATTCAACATTGCAAAGAAGACAAAAATAGCTATTAGGGATATTGGATATAAAGAAGTATTGTCAGTTCCACCCTTGACAACCCATGCAACCATTATTGAAGATATTCAAAATATTGAGGAAGATATTGTATAGTTAGCTGTGCCAACAGTGAGAAATTCTACTAGATCCACCTCTACTACATCGACTAAGAGAGTTAAAGAGATGGCTGGACTAGGAAAGAGGTAGAAAACCATATTTACTCCAATACAAAGGATAAGGACTCCAGTTAAATCACAACTAGATGAAGAGGAAGGCATCAACAAAAAGAAGCAGTGGAAGCCTAAGATTGATAAAGTGAACCCTTTGATCATAAATGAAGGAGATTTCACCAAGTTGAATAAGTATTATGAGATGTATAACAACTTTGAGAAACCAAATCTTGAGAATGTAGTTGTTAGACACATGATTCTTGTTGACAAGAAGTTTGAAGACATAAAAGACAAGATTCCAGATAATCTTAATGAGAAGTTTGTAAACAAAAAAAAGAGAGCAATAGAAGAAGACAAAGGCATAAGAGAAAGATATGTGAGAAAGCTTTGTGAGATAAAGGATGAAGATCACTTCAAATAAATCATGAAAAACCTTAACACACATCTGAGAAGGAAAGAAGGACATTTCTAATAATGGGAGGAAACTATGAGGAGATCAACAGAGAAACTGAGGAAGCGGTTGTAAAGGTAATGACCTTTGGATCGGAAGAGATATTCAGTGAGTTTGAACCAATAGTAGAAGTAGAACCACAAACTAAATCATCACCAGTTTTGCCACCCTCTATCAAGATTGATGATGAGTCTATGAATATTGAAGCCACAAACATCACCATAGACAGAGAAGAAAACCCATTTGATGACCACGAAGCAGATGTTGACAATTTGCTAGAAAATTTTGAGCAGAAGGATGAAGCAGTAAATAAAGAGGAAGAAGTAGTAGAAACAAGAATAGAAGAAAAGAAAGAAGAACTACAAATTAAGATAGCAAAAGAAGAGCATGCGGTGCAAGAAGAATAGTCTAAAGTAATTTCACAGCAAAAGAGTACAACAAAAAATCCACCTAGACCACCCATGGAATCAGTTTTTGCAAGCTTAGGAGCTGAAGTTGACGATGATGATCAAATGGAGTTGATCTCATCTCTAAATAAAATAATTGGAAAGAACAAGAAGGTGAAAATTTTGGAAGGAGTGCTACTTGAAGTAACCAACAAACTTCAAGGAGTCATGTATCAACTCAAGTTAGTGAGGTTGATCCCCAAGCCAAAGAAAAAGAGGTAATGAAAGTTTTTGACAATGAATTCACTAATCTATCAGATATTGCATCAGTTAAAGCTCAAGTAGATCATGATGCACATCTATTTCAAGTTATTTGTCAAAATATTAGAAATGATTTGGACAATTTAGATGTATGTATAAAAGAGTTAATGCGATGCTTAGAGAGAGGAAAAGCATTGTACAGCTAGTGCACACTATCACACAACCACACATCAGAAATTTGAAAGAAGATAAGGAACAAAGAAGTAGAGTGGCAGGCCACATTGAATGATTTGCAGAGTCCTAATGTAAAAACCACAGATATTGAGAAGAAAACAAGAAAAATTTATGATGAAATAAGAGTTCTTGAGGATGAAAAAGAAAGAAAATTGAAGAGATTCTCTCTACTCAAAGAGCATCTATCAATGAAGATAAGTAATGTAGAAAATCAATTGGAAGAATGTCTTTCATCTAAGACATCATATGGAAAGTTTGCATATTCAAACCTAAAGGCAGTTGAGATAACATCTTATGGACTATGTGCATTACTTAATGTTTCTGATTCAGTCAAGCAGACATGGGATAAAGAAATAGATAATCTGAAGGCAAATTTTGCAGATTGTGTAGTAAGTCTTCTAGTTTTGCAGTATTAAAATCAAGGAGGTAAATCAATTTTTGACATACTTATACTTATAAATTAACACCTTTGTCATTGTTGTCAAAGGGGGAGTAGTATAGTATGAAAATTATATATATATAAAAGATATAGATATGCAGAATAATATGTAGCATACTCTTAGGGGGAGTATCATTTTGGAGAAATAAGTAGACATGTATGATCCACAATATTTTGTAATGACTGTATGTTACACTTTTTATTTTTTGTGATAAAAGTTCTTTTTGGGGACTTAGCCAATTTTCCCATATGTTGCCACCAATGACAAAGGGAGAGATTTGTTGGCAATTTGGCCAAGTAGGATATCACAATGTTGTCATTATGGAAACATATATTCAGCATTGAGACACCATGATCGGAGAAAGAAGTTCTATATGAGTGCACATGAAAATTGTCTAAGTATAATAATGTTTACGAGTCTTCACAAAGATAGTTTTGATTAGCGATGTTCACAGAAGCATGTTCAGTGCATGCACACTTGAACATAGATCATTCTATGTATATCAAAGCTACATCTGAGAGAGCAAGTCTGTACAACATGTACGAAAAGAGATATCAATGTTTTACAGAGACAGTGTTGAGCCAACCCAGAACAAAGCAGCGATCATAATTTAATTGTATTGAGTTAAGGGATTATTTTGTTTATCAAAATAATGACTTTTAACTAAGTAGGGATGACATCCTAGATGTTAACCCTAAGGCAACATGTAATGATTTTATGTTTTGAGAAGAGTATAATGCATTGTAAATCGACATGAAGGTTATTTTGTAATAGCCTGTATATAAGTAAGAATAATGTAATGCGAAGTAGTAAGATGTTGAGATATATGATATATATGATGCAAAGTTGTAAGTTGTAAATAAGCAAGTATTGTATATCAGAGCGAAGAGCCTACAGAGCTAGATCAGAATAATAAAGTTATTCGGCAACAGTAAAAGATTTTTGTGTTCTACCTTTTCTATCTAAAGTTATCATTGTATATTGCATGTTTGGGCAGTGAACTCATCTTGTAGACATCTATGTTTTTTAATAGCAACTCCTAATAGGGTTGAGGCTTCTAACAAAGCCTAAAGTCCTTTAACCAGGACAAAGACACTATATGTATGTAATAGACTCCTAACAGGGTCAATATGGGTCAATATCCTTAACCAAATACTTTTGATTAGTGGATCAGTTGTGGTATCATCCCCACCGGGGTTTTTCCCTTGGCCAAGGTTTCCTCGAGAACAAACATGGTGTTATGAGTTCATTCATTTTATTGTTATGCTTATTATTCAGTTTACTTAGTTTAGTTTCTTATGCAAGCTACAAGTTAATTTCATATATATCCATAATTGGGCAAAAGTAAAAGTTTGTGAAATACTAATTCACCCCCCCCTCTCAGTATTTCCTATTTCTAACAAGTTCATCCCTCCTTGCGTCACCATCACACACACATGAACATCCAGACGTATGAGGAGTAAAGGAAAAAGCATGGAGGGGTCTTACATTTTCTCATTACCAAAGGTTAATTTACTACTCAAAGCACTCTCAAACGGACATGGAATATTTGAAACACACAAAGTATAAAGTTCACACCACATTATTGTAAGTACATAGACAATATACACATGATACCCAAATATAAGACCCTAACCTTTACATATGGGTTAGAATGGACACAACCAAAATAACACAACAGTAGTTGCAATGCATTCCCGAATACCCATTAACATATCCTACACCCAAAGCCACCACTCAATAAAACATAACATTATCTATTCTAACAACATCATATATATTAATCGTAAGTTTTATCAAAATGTATTTAAGAAGAGTGCAACTCATAACAATGTTACACATATAAAGGAAATCCATATCATAGGTCTGTCAAGATAGTGTCAAGATACAACTCAAAACATGAAATAAATTTAAAAAATAAATTTAAACATCTATAATCTGAAATAAAGTGGTCCAGATAAAAAAAAATATATATAACACTAATGGTCCATAATAGCTAAATATCATAACTAAGCATGAAACTGAAGGAGGGGGTCTCACAATAGACCTTGATATATAATATTTTAAAGTTGCAATAAACTCATCGTCTGGCATTAGATATATATAAAAAGGAGGCAAGGTCACCCTTTTCAAATTTATGCCCAGGAAAAATACATATCTTAATGAATCTCTTCAAATAGTATGCTTTATAACCCAAATAGTGTTGGGATTGATGATATCAGAGAACTAATGCAGATTACTGAACCTCGAGGCTCAGTTTATTTACTTAACAGAAGATGAAAAAGACATACAATATTTTAAAGTTGCAATAAACTCATGGTCTGGCATTAGATCTCTCCATCCCAAAGTTCTTCAATGGTCTTGTAAGGGCTAGTTGTTGAATTTACAAGATCATCTCCCTTCAAATTCTTCCTCTGCTCAAGCTTGCCCAGTTTCTCATGGTCTTCTGCAGTTAAACACCAGTCAAAAACCTGAAAATTTTCAGCTATCCTCCCTTTATTAAAGCTCTTGGGAACCACAGACACTCCCTGCTCTATTCCCCACCTCAACACAACCTGCAAAGAACATACGAGGTATTATAATAAAAATGTGTAAGGAGACGATATATGGACTGACATTCAAAAATCAAAGAAGATGTTAGTTAAACCCTCTTTGCTTTGTTTGTAAAGTTGAATGGTTCTTAAAGAGTCTATTTGAAATCAAATTTTATTTAGTGTAAAATTCGAACATTATAAAGAATGAGACAGAAATCAAATTAAAAAGACTTTATAATATCATAAAAAGACAGAAGAACTGTATACCTGTGCTATAGACTTTCCATGCTTTTGAGCAATTTCCTGAACCACAGGGTTGTCCATCATCGCATTGGTTCCCCATGCAGTGTTTGGAGCTCCAATAGGAGAAAATGCAGATACTTGAATTTTCATCTCACTGCAGTACTTTCTTAACTTTTTCTGCTGCCACATTGGGTGCATCTCTACCTACCATATATTCCACCACTTTTGATCAATTACTTAAACTTTGTAGAGAAAATGTAGATAATTAAACTTAGAGAAAAACACTTTTGATCAATTACTTAAAACTTTTAAGAGAAAATGTAGATAATTAAACTTAGAGAAAAACTTTAGTGTAAAAGAACTATACAGTGCAGCATTACTTGATTGACAGCAGGAGGAATTTTGGCATATTTCAACAAATCTTCAATCTTTTTACAGGAAAAGTTACTCAAGCCAATGGCTTTGGCGAGACCCAGTTCAAAACATTTTTCCATGCCTTGCCATGTAGATTTGATATCCACAGGCAAAAAGTCTTCTTCCTTTGGTGGAAAGCTATGTCCTTTCCTCAACCTTGCAGGCCAGTGTATCAGATACAAGTCTACGTATTCCAGCTGCAAATTGCTGCAAAAAAATAAAAATACAATTGTTACATATCTACATGAAAAAATTGATTCTAAGATAAAACATAGATTATTAAGATGTATGTGTAGATTTAAATACTCGAGACTTTTGGTGATAGCAGCAACGGGATCGTCATGTGCATCATCCCACAGTTTAGTGATGACAAACACTTCCTCCCGTTTGACAACACCGCTTTGGAAAGCTTCTGTCAGACCTGCTCCTAAGGCACCTTCTGACCCATAAATGCTGGCGGTGTCAAAAAGTCTGTATCCAACCTGTATTCAAACTAATATATGTTAATAAATTTCAGAAAATATCAAGACATGAAATCAATTGCACGAACTGTTTTACCCTTTCTTTTTTTTAAAGTGAGATGTTCTGATTGCCTGTTTTTACACCATGAAAATTCCTAATCCATCATAGATGACAGAAGAGAAATGCTCATTATATAATAGGCGAAGAGTTCCAGTTTATGTTTCAATTGTTTCTATTGGGTTTTTCTAATTAATATTAAAAAAATCATCTACTAAGTCAATAGACGTCTATTTTATATTAAAAAAAATTAATAATTAAATCAATAGTGCAGCTTTATTAGTACTAACAGTAATAAATATGGAACAAATTGTGTAATTCTTTTTTTTCAAAAGCAAATGGGTAATAGACAATAGGATATTGGGACAGCACTTTGACATCTATTTATCAGGAAAAACAACTTAGTAATTAGATTAGTAGTGCAGATTTAACAGCACTTTAACATCTATTTTTCGCAAATTTTTTTAAGTAATTAGATTAGTATAATTAGATTGGTAGCGCTGCTTTATTAAGAATAACAGTAATGGATAATAGAGCAATAAGGTATTGGAACACATTAGTAATTAGATGGTAGTGCATCTTTATTAGGACTAACAGTACCTAAGTAAGAAATAAATTGCAAAAACTCTCTTTTATAAACAGTCAAATCACATAAGAAAACAATTTTTTTTTTTTTTCAAAATCCAATCTAATATATCATTCAAAAACACAAAATTAACCAGAACAATTGCTTGTGCTCTTCCCCTATTTCTGATCACTCAAACGATTGGTAATCATAGCGGAATAAAATGATAAAAAACATAAGACTATTCATGAAGAAAGTATGACTCAAAAGTAACGGGTAATATATTTTGGTACCTGAAGAGCCACACCCACAGCTGCCTTGGTCTCCTCATAGTGGGGAGTTAGATCGCCAGTGCCAAGCCCAATTACAGGCATTTTGCTTCCCGTATTCAGTTCTGCAACTAGACCCATTTTTGCTGCCAATCTACAGACAGAAGACAGAAATAATATCAACTTGACAATGGCTTTGTTTCTTTATTAAGGTTTTCAGTAGCTATTTAACAACGGACATTCATCCAAAATGTCGGCTGAGAATTGAAAATGTGGGTATTGTATTGAATTTAACACCATCTAGATACTTTGAAAATATCGTTCCAGAATGTTTAATTTAATGTAGCCATGTAGATACACAGAATAAATTCACCAACGTGGAAAGAATATTGCTTAGGCAGCCAGAAGAGAAGCATTCAACTCAAACTTTAAACTGTCCGCATTGATTTTTTCATTCTTTAGGAATAGGACGTAATGAATGACCTAATGAACTGTCCGAATTCAAGTCATGAAAACATTTGACTTGCAACTGTAAGAACGTGGTCATTGAAAAGTAAGTGTAACAGGGGGCAATTGAGACTTTTCTTCTAGTTATAATATTAAAATTAATGTACAATATCTTAAGTAGAAGTCATTTGTTTGTGTCTACAATTTTGAAATATACTATTGAGGAGAACTATCTAATTGACAATAATAGCCATGATTATTTGAATTGAAATGATGGACAAACTATCCTCAAATGAAAATATTTCTAAGTACTATTATGATTGATGGTGCAAATAAGTTTATAAGAAAAAATATATGAATAAAATTAGAGTTGTGCTTACTTGGAACTATTTGATGAATGGTCCATATCTAATAGTTTTTGTTCTAGTTATTCATACTTATGTTGATTGTTGCAAAGATCAATATTAATTGAATTCCATGAGTATAGACTACAATAGGGTTGACGTAAATATGAAAAATTATTGGCAAGCTTAATAAGTTTTCAAATATCATTATAGATATGATACAGCCAATTTGGAAAGCTTTTACTAACTAATGAAATTGGAGTTCATACGTAAAATAAAAATGTATAATCTTTTGTAAAGCTTTGCATTACTTTCATATGAACTCAAAAGAATTTTTTTTCTATAGATTTGTTACGTTTTGACTATTTATCATAAAGAGACTTTAATAATTTATGATGCAGGAGCATCTCGGGTCTTTGGCAATCTTGTGTCACCAAAAACAAGTTTGAGTTTTCTGTGTTGCTCGGTTCCTTCTTTAACCGAGTTGGCTCGGTAGTTGCTCGGGTTCCTTCTTAAACTGAGTTGGTCGGTTAATTTCTTGGTGCTCGGTTATCCTTGCTTACCGAGTTGTTTCTTTTGGTTTTCTGTTGAGACCAACTTGTGCATTTAATTGTGGTCACAACTTTAATGTTGGTATCGATCATTGGGAAGCATGTGGACTTAGATTTGGTCATTCCTTCCATTAATGGTGGATCTGAAGGCCGAATTGTTTCAGTAGCTTCTTGTATATAATGTAGTCATTGGTTGTGTTTTGGGAGCAGTTGGGGGGTAGTAGTTAGGAGTTAGAAGATTGAAGATAATTTTTGAATCCTCGCATGTTGGAGGACTATGGTAATTGAATAGTGATATCTGGCCCTAACTGGGAAGGCCTTACAACCCGATGTATGAATCAATTTGATGAATAAAAGGATTTGTTCTGCATTCTCTCTCTCACTTGTTGTGTAATTTCTTTCGTGTGTGATCTCTACAAGGTAGATTTGGATTAGGGTGTACCTTTGGCCCCTCTTCCCAACTTGTCTTGCGTCAGGTGGTATCAGAGATCTAAGGTTGAGATCTGGATCTAATTTGCAAATTAGGTTTGAGGGTTCCTTCTTGTTAAATCCTAGTTGATATTTGTTGTGGGGTAGTAGATTGTGATCTGACCTACAATTGCAAAGGGTTTCAAGATGGTTCGTGGGAGGTGAGATGTAGATCTAGGATTGGCAAACATTTTGAGACAACTTGCTGCTAGATTAGAATCTATGGAGATAGCCCAATGTAGAGGAAGACATCTGGAAGATGTTAGTGATGAAGAAATTGAGGAAGAACAAGGTGATGTAGAACCTGCACCTGTAATGGATTAGGGTGAGGAAAGATTGTTGAAAGATTTGACAAATCTAAAGTCTAAACCACAGTTCAATCCTATTGAGTATAGTGGAAAGCTGGATTCAGATGAGTTGGTGGATTGGATCACCGAGATGGAAAATTATTTTGAGTATGAAAATGTCCTTGAGGAAAAGAAGGTGAAGATTGTAAGCACAAAGTTGAAGAGTCATGCATCCTTGTGGTGGGAGCATCTGCAATTGGACAGAAAAAGGAAAGGCAAAGAAAACATTAAGGTATGGAATAAGATGGTAAATAAGTTGAAAGGAAAGTTCTTACCTTGTATTATCAGATTAACCTAGTTAGGCGAATGCAAAGTTTGAGGTAGAAAGATAGCTCGGTAAAGGATTATACTAAGGAATTCTATAGATTAGTTATCATATCTGCACATGATGAAGATGAAGTGGAAAGAATTGCTAGGTACTTGAATGGGTTGAGATTTTCCATCCAAGAAGAAATTAGTTTGGTCAAGTTGGAACATTGAGGAAGCTTATTAGTTTTCCCTGAAAGCTAAGGAGAAATTGAACAAAAGACAAGAGCAAAGACAGAGAGGAAGAGGTAGATCTTATGGTGAAAATAATAGATCTAATCTAGAAAAGACAAATTTGGACAAAGGCAAGATCGAGTGGAAAGGTGAAAGTTTAGCTAGAGGAAGAGGCAATAACTACCGAGGTGGTTATAGCAGAGGTGGATTCGGAGGAACTTGTTACAATTATGGAGAAGAAGGTCATAGATCATTTGAGAGTACACATGCAAGTAAGAAGGTCGGTAGCAATATAAATACTTTGGTGCAAGAAGATTCACCGAATGAACCTGAGAAGGAAAAGAACTTGATGGTTAGGAGAGCACTTTGGAGTGAGAGTAAAAAGAAGATCCGGTAAGGAAAATTTTGTTCAAGACCAGATGTAGAGTTTCTGATGAAGTGTGGAAGGTAATCATTGATAGTGGGAGCTCGAAGGACTTGGCATCTGAGGAAATGGTTACAAAGTTACAGTTGGAAAGGTCGAAACACCTGAAGCCCTATAAAATTTCATGGATCAAGGATGAGCATACACTCTTGGTAAGTGAACAATGTTATGTGAATTTGAAAACTAGAAAGTACTATGATAAGGTGTTATGTGATATCATGCCTATGGATTGTTGTCATATTTTATTGGGTAGACCTTGGCAATATGATATACATGCTATATATGATGGGAGATTGCATAAGTATACTATTTGGGCTGATGGGAGAAAGAAAATCTTGTTTCCTTTGATTGAAGAACCTATTAAAAGTGTTTGTACATCTGTGAAAGTTTGATTAATGGAAGGAAGAAAGTTTGTTAAGGATTTAGAGAAGAATGATGTATGTTTTACTGTGATTCCTAACAAACTAGATAAGAAAATAGAGGATAGAATCCCTGAAGAGATTGATAAGATACTCGCCAAGTATAGAGAGATCATTTCTGATAATGTACCTGATAGTTTTCCATTGAAGAGAAGCATTGATCATTGCATGGATCTAATCCTTGGAGCTAGTTTACTGAATAAGGCATCACATTGGTTGACACCTATCGAGAATCATGAATTGAACTGATAGATTCAAGAATTGTTGCAGAAAGGTTTGATCTAAGAAAGTTTGAGTTCTTGTGCAGTACCAACTATATTGGCACCTAAAAAGAATGGAGAATGGCTAATGTGTACTGATTCCAAATAAATAAACAAGATAACCATGAAATATAGGTTTCTTATACTGAGAATGGATGACATAATGGATAGTTTGATTGAAGCAAAGTATTTTACCAAAATTGTTTTGAAAAGTGGATATCATCAAATTAGAATTAGAGAAGGTGATGAGTGGAAGACTGCTTTTAAGACAAGAGAAGGTTTGTATGAGTGGTTGGTTATGCCTTTTGGTTTAACTAATGCACCGAGTAATTTTATGAGGTTGATGAATGAAGTTTTGAAGAAATTTTTAGGTAAATTTGTGATTGTATACCTAGATGATATTCTGGTATTCAGTAAGACTAGAGAAGAACATTTTTTGCATGTTGAGCAAGTATTGCAGAGATTGAAAGAAGAAAAGTTGTTGATTAATCTGAAAAAGTGCTCCCTCATGAAAGAGGAGATTGTGTATTTGGGATTTGTGATTTCAGCTGATGGATCCTGAAAAGGTTGAAGCTATTTTGAATTGGCCTACACCTGAGAATGCTTGTGAGGTAAGATCATTTCATGGTTTAGCAAGTTTTTACCGAAAGTTCATAAGAAATTTTAGTTCAATTCACAATGCTATGACTGAGATATGAGAAGAGATAAAAGAGAATTCAAGTGGACACATGGAGCTAATAAGAGTTTTGAGACTTTGAAGCAAAAGGTAGTTGAATTACCTGTGTTAGCATTGCCTGATTTCAATTAGGCATTTCAAGTTGAATGTGATGCAAGTGGTAGTGCAATAGGAGCTATATTGAGTCAAGAAGGTAAAACTATTATTTTCTTTAGTGAGAAGTTGAATGATTTAAAAAGAAAATATTTTATGTATGATCAAGAATTATATGCTATTTTTCAAGCCCTGAAGAAATGGAGACATTATTTGATATCGAGTGAATTTGTGTTGTATACTGATCATAAGGCTTTACAGTATTTGGGTAGTTAGAATAAGTTGAATTAGAGACATGAAATGAGTTGAATATTTGCAGAGTTATACATTTGTGATAAAACATAAGAGTGGAGTCACTAACCAAGTTGCTGATGCATTGAGTAGAAGAAAATCTTTGATGACCGAGATGAGAATTGAAGTTCTTAGTTTTGATGATATGAAAGTATTGTATGAAATTGATCCTGATTTTTATGAGCCATGGAGAAAGTGCAGAGCACCTATTCAAGATCAACCAAGTACTAAATGAGAAGACTATTTCATTCAAGAAGGTATTTGTTCAAAGGTATTCAGTTGTGTATATTGAGAGGATCAACGAGAACTAATTTGATAAAGGAGAAACATAGTAGTGGTTTGGCTGGACATTTTGGCATTGACAAAATATTGAATTTTCTTAAGGAGAAATAATTCTGGCCAGAGTTGTATAAGGATGTTCAGAAATTTGTGAAAAGTTGTGGAATTTGTCAAGTTGCAAAAGGAGTAAGTCAGAATACTGGATTGTATATACTGATTTCTATTCGTGAGAAACCTTGGATTGATATCAGTATGGATTTTTTTCTTGGTTGACCGAAGACAGTGAGAGGTAATGATTCTATATTTGTTGTTGTGGATAGATTTTCTAAAATGACACATTTTATACCCTGTAGAGAGACATCAGATGCAGTACATATAGCAAATCTTTTCTTTAAGGTGATTTCTAGATTGCATAGATTACTAAGGAGTGTCATCTCTGACCGAGACAGTAAATTTGTTGGATACTTTTGGAAGACTCTTTGGAGAAAGTTGGCCATTGAGTTGAGGTATAGTTCTATATTTTACCCACATACTGGTGGACAAACAGAGGTTGTCGATAGAAGCTTGGGTAATCTTTTGAGATGCTTAGTTGGAGATACACTGAGTAATTGGGATCCTATGTTGGCACAAGCAGAGTTTGCATATAATAATTTAGTGAATAGGAGTACTGGAAACACACCTTTTGAGATTGTAAATGGAATACAATCGAGAGGTATATCATATTTGAAGGATTTTGCTGTAGAAGAAAAGAGAAGTGTTGAAGGAGAAACATTTGTTGAGTTCATGAAGAAATTGCATGAATAAGTGAAACATAAGTTGGAGAAAAGTAATCAGAAATACAAAGATAGAGCAGATAGATCAAGAAGACTTAAGACTTTTGCAGTTGGGGATGAAGTAATGGTACACTTGAAGAAAGGAAAATTTCCTGTTGGAACATATGGGAAGATGAAAATGAAGAAATTTGGTCCTTGTAGAATATTGATAAGATTTTATAGTGGAAATGCTTATGAGATTGAGTTACCCGATGACATGGATATATCACCTATATTCAACATTGCAGATTTGTATGAGTACCATGAATTAGATGAAGACATGGTAGTACCAAATGATTATCCTAAGAGATAGGCATAAGAAGTTGAGCAGATTTTGGAACATAGAGTTGGCAGAAGCACAAGAGGAAAAGAGTATATGGATTATTTGGTAAAGTTGAAGAACATATTGATTGAAGACAGTTCATGGATTTCACAATCTGAGTTGGATTCAGCTCGGGTTGTACCTGCTGCATGATTCAAAGAATCATTCAAAAAAACCCAAGTGTCTGATGCAGGAGCATCTCAGGTCCTTGGCAATCCCGTGTCACCAAAAATAAGTTTGAGTTTTCTGTGTTGCTCAGTTCCTTCTTTGACCGATTTGGCTCGATAGTTGCTTGGGTTCCTTCTTTAACCAAGTTGGTCAATTAATTTCCTGGTGCTTGGGTATCCTTGCTTACTGAGTTGTTTCTTTTGGTTTTCTGTTGAGGTCGACTTGTGCATTTAGTTGTGGTCATGGATTTAATGTTGGTATAGATCATTGGGAAGCATGTGGACCTAGATCTGGTCGTTCCTTCTGTTAATGGTGGATTTGAAGGTTAACTTGTTTTGGTAGCCTCTTGTATATAATGTAGTCATTGGTTGTAGTTTTGAGAGCAGTTGGGGGGTAGCAGTTATGAGTTAGAAGATTGAAGATAATTTTTGAATCCTCGCATGTTGGAGGACTATGGCAATTGAATAGTGATATCTGGTCCTAACTGGGAAGGCCTTATAGCGTGACATGTATGAATCAATTTGATGAATAAAAGAATTTGTTCTACATTCTCTCTCTCACTTGTTGTATAATTGCTTCCATTTGTGATCTCTGCAAGGTAGATTTGGATTAGGGTGTGCCTTTGGCCCCTCTTCCCGACCTGCCTTGTGTCAATTTATATATTGAAACCACGGTAATGATGACATCAAAATTATGTAGAAGGATTAAAATCATGAAAGTGTGTAAATAGGTCTTAATCCACATTACATGCATGAAGGAAACTATTAATAATAAGGAATTGCAAGTATTCATAATAAAATATTTATACCAATAAAATTCAAAATTAGAGGGTTTGATGGTAGAGACAAATATAAACAAAATAATATGAATCCAAAATTTTAATTAGTATAAACCAAATAAGAATCAATGAGTGTGGATCCAAATCCTAACATAGGAGGATAAACCTTAGGAACACAACCTTATAATGTATAGGAACATTTAATAAAAAATGTAAAGTGAAAAAATTTATTTATTAAAACAAGAATTTAATGAATATAAGGTAGGATGTCCCTTGATCTGATATTTTTTATGCCCTTTTCACGCACTGTAATAAATAGTTCACTTGCAAGTTGGTTACTGAGTTTTCTAACTAGTTCTAAATTTTTAAAAGTGTATGTTTTATTAGATTTCATCCAATATAGAAAACCATACATAATAAATACTTGCAATATAACATAGACAATTAAATGTTGATAACACATAATTCATTCAGACTTTATAAATTGTTCAATCATTAAAAATAAGGTCCAAACAATGTTGCAGACCTGGAAAATATCTTCAAACATAACTTAATAACCTTGAGTATTCTTTAAACTTGCTCCAACAGTAATGACACCCCAAGAATGTAGCGCTAAGATTGTAGATTATAGATTTAATGCTTCTAGGTGGTACAACTAACTGATATTAGCAATAGAAAACCCTCAAGTTGTAGTTGTAGGCCCTATATACCCTCAAACACCAAGTCCAATAGTCCCATGCCAAGTATATATAAAAATGTAGCTATAAGAAGATGCACATCCCATGATGGAGGTGTATAGCCAATACAAATATGCAACTACAATACCATTAATGTGGTATGGTGAACATAAATTGGTGAACAATATTAAATGTCTCCTTCTCACTCTCAGATTCCTCTTCAAATACTTCTCATACAAACTGAATATGTCATTCAATCTCAATAAATATGAAACTTACATTCAAATGAAAGTATTAATGTTCTAATTTTTACCTTGAAATGAATACTCAAATATCCTCATGAATGTGTCTCTTAATAGTGAAAATAATTCCATTCATGAGGGATTTCATCCTCACAAACCCTTAAGAAAACTCTCTAATATTTCATTCATTTTTTATTCCATCCAGCCTAGTGAAAGAGAGCTCTTCAAACTCTTTTATAACACTCTCATAAGAGCCCATTCACTTACTCTACTAAGTGGGATAAACAAAATCACTTTTTTTCTTTTTCCTATTTTTTTGGGATTTTGTTTTTTCCCCTATTTTTATTGTTATCTCTATTTGAGCATTAGATGTTGTCATTAGTATCAAATTAGATTGGCCGGTTATCTAAGCTAATCAATCGATAAAAGATGATACAACAAGCTACATTATGCTAGTCAGTTAAACAAACAAACCTTGATACCGAGCATTCACAAGGCAAAACTAAGAGTTGAAAGAAAATAGGTTTAACCGGTCCCCAGAGCATATTTATCGAACATCAGAGTAAACTGAGCATCGAGTGTCAGTAAAGACTGATTAGTATACACACCGAGCACTAGTGTATTCACTGAACAAAAAAGGTTGTGTGTACCGAGTTATTCAGGAAATGACATAGTATTGAGGAATGACACATCTATCTATGCAAACGGTTACAAAGATTCATAAAATGTTTTATCAAGATCAAATCCTATTTATTGTGGATGTAATCATTAAATGTTGTGATGATTCCTATGTAATAGTTAGATCTAGGTTAATTTTTGTATACCATAGATCTTAGGTTTTCTAAGATATTGTAAACCTAGTTAGGTCATGGCAATCATAGCAGTTTGCTATATATTTGTAAATTGATGTCATTTTGATAAGAAATTGATCATATATGAAGAAAGAGATCTTGAAGCAGTAGCCGCCTTCAAGACATTGGAATTCAGACAAGGTTTGCATGAAAAAATAGTTATCAGAAACATAGATTCAATTCAGTTTATTCAGAAGCAATCAAGGCTACCAAGCATAATAGAGGACCGTTTACTACACATAGAGGTAATATTTATTCAGTATATCATAGATCTGATTTAGATAAAGTATAGTTCTCATTTAGAGATACTTTCTATTATTCTCTAATCATTGTAACAAAGTTTGCAAAATCTCTTAACCGAGTGCACACTCAAGTAGTGTTGTTTAAATCCTTTCACAAGGTAGATCTAATTGATCTGATTGTTACTCCTAATAGGGTAAGATCACTAGAAGTGATCAAACTTGTATCCTTAACCAACATACTTTATTATCTTTAGTAGTGAAGAATTTGTGGGTGTCATCCCCACCATAGATTTTACCTTCTAAAAAGGGTTTCTGTGTAACCAAAATAATTGTGTTATGTGTTACATTTCATGATTGATTTATTGTTTCATTTGATGCACTTTACATTTACATAGTTGTTTGAATGAATGTTGCAAACAATGGATTCAGTTGGATAGTTAGTCACTAATATTGCAGATTGGTTATTCAGTTAAAGTTTTTGAGGGTACTGATTCACCCCTCCCCTCTCAGTCCCTTATCTTTCTATCCAACAATTGCTATCAGAGCTAGATCTCGTATTTGGAGGTTTAACCACTAAAGAGGAAAGATCTCAAGATGGAAAAATACAAGTTGGACAAGACAATTGAGAATCAAAAGATTCAAATATAGATCTTCATTAAGAAATATAAGCAAGCCAAGGATGAGTTGAAAAAGTTACTGGTTAAGAGAAAGGACATGGATATTCGGCAATGTGAGACTAATTACCATGAAGAAGAAATTGATGATCTATTTGAGAATATTGGATCTAGTTTAGGTAGTATATCTGACATATCTGAAAGTGCAATTTATGATTTATCTGAGAAAAATCTTCATTTGACTGAACAAGTAAAAGCCTTGCAGATTGGTCAAGAAGCACAAATGGTAAGAATGATTGATGTGATTAATAATGCTAGACAAGATGAACAAGAGAGAAATTTTGCTATTGACGACAGAAGATAAATGACTAAAACTTTACAAGTGAAGGAATATGAGATACTGAGACTTACCGAGCATCACTTTGAGATAGCCAATTAGATGGTTGTTGTAAGCCAGGAGATCAACTGAGTAAATAATGAGTTATCAAGGAAACTAGAAGACATTGGTGTACTTAGGGAAGAAAATGAAAAACTGAGAAATGAAGTGAAAATGTAGTAGAAACATAATGAGATGATGAAAAAGGTTGAAGATAGTTTCAAGAAAATTGATGATTTTCTGATTAGTCAATGAGGACTTGGAAGCACTATTGGATTAGGCTATACCGAGCAAGGAGAATCATCTAAGCAAGCTGAACAGATGAATAACTACAAGAGTCAAAGACCTAAGACATTATCATGCTATCACTATGGTAAAACAGACCACACTTCAAATATTTGTAGGAGTAAAGCACAAGGTAAACCTAAAACCACTCCTAAATTCAATGGTCATTGTTATAATTATAACAAGTGTGGACATCAAGGATATGAATGTAGATCTAAGTTGAATAGGACTCCTAACAAAACCTACATGGGGAAACACTGTCACACTTGCAACATTCATGGACACACCTCACAAGAATGCAGAACAAAGATGAAGCAAGTCTGGACATCGAAAGGACATAACAAGATCTATCAACTGAGAAGACAAGGTAATGCCTATACTTGGGATTATAACACATGGGTTAACTACACAACATGTGGGAGATATAGACATATTGTAACTAATTGCATGAGGAAGAGATGGACATGCAGATCTCATAGATGGACAAGCATTGGTATGGCATGCTTACATTGTCACAAGGTTGGTCACCTAAGTAAAGATTGTAGAGACCAAGCACCAAAGAAAAAAATATTTGAAAATGGAAATACAATTGAAAACATCATGAGGATAAGAAATACTATGTGGAGAAAAGCATCAAATGATAATGATGAGTCAAGTAATACAATCAGTGAAACCTCGTCCATTGGATTGGGTGACATTGACACCTCCACCTAAGTTGAAAAAGGTATGTATGGAACTGACATTTCAAACTGGTTACATCTATCATATAGTTCCTTATATTAGATATGCACATACAAAATCTGCACGAATTGAGATGCATTATGGTTTTACAAGTTTTGAGCTTTAAGTGTTTACAGTCAATATATGTTAGACCAAGTGAGAAGTTGCCAGTCGGTAACTATTATGCAAGGTTAACTAAATGTTAGTATTAACCGAGTGGAAATTTGCATGTAATGTTATTTTGTGGTAATCATCGAGCTGTGTTAGGTCAAGAATTTATTGTAAAAAGGTTTGAGTGGGAATTTGAAAAAGCTATAAATACATGGTGAACTTGGTTCATTTTTCACACAGCGATTACGAAGAGCAAAGATTTTTTGGAGAGATTTTGAGCAAAGTATTTTTAGAGCATTTGAGCATAGATTTGAAGCACTCCAAGTGATCTCATCATAATTTTGAGTAAGTACTATCATCGCTGAGTTGTTCATTTGTTACTTACTGAAACCCTAAATGAGAAACTATGGCATCCACATCAAATGTGAACAAGTCCAAGTATGCAGAGGAGGAGGAAGTTAATCTAATTGTTTCTGGTACTTGTAATGAGCCTAAATACAAACTTCATCTCAAAGTGGCATCACAAATTCACAAAGTGGGAGCTTTTTCAAGCATACCACCTGGGGTTTTGCTGGTAGAAGATGTTTGTTCTTATATTCACTGCAAGATAGGGGAAATAAGAGATTTTGATATGTTTGCTACATATCAGAAGTTGTGTGGTGAAGATGGAAAGTTGAAATCTGATCATGAGCACCTGAAAGTTAAAGGTTTGGTTAATGCCCTAAATTTCCTAAAGAATTTCAAAAATGAATGGATAAGAATAATCCTTAGTCGGTATCATGATAGAAAATTATGGTTGAGTGAGCCCATAAAGATTACAAAGAACATCATAAAAGTGGTAACTAGATACCCAACTATTGACAAAGTCAACTCAATAAGGAATGCACCCCAAGCCGAGATAGAAAAGAACACTGGAGTCGAATGGGAGGACAGAGAAATTAAAGTAAGCACAATCAAAGATCTTGAGACAATATTTGGAGCTTATGTCATTGGTTATAAGATATTACAATCGAGTAGACCAAATAGTGTACCGTATGGTGTAGTTAATATTGCGTACAAGATAGTTAAGAAGGGATTTCAGTTGGACCTTGCCAAGCTACTACTGAAGCAAGTAGAGGAAAACATGAAGACTATTCGGTCGATCAAGCCCAATACAAGTAAGTTTGGATCCTTACTAATTTGCATATTCTTTTATGTGCAAATTTTTTTCCCTTCGTTCGATAATGTAGATTGGTCAACCGACAAGCCAGTTACACTCTAGATTATAGATTTGATTAACAGTTTGGGAGATAATTTTATCAGTTTAGTAGATAGTTACTTTGAACAATTTAAGGAGAGAATGAATTCAAGGAGCATAATTCTAAGACAACTAGTGGAAGAATATGAACATGAAATTTTCTTTCTAGTTGATATAGATTATAATTTGATAAAGGTTGTGGAACCAAGAAAAAAATGGCTAGCGTCTAGATCAATAAAGGATTTATTGGCTGAGCCTAAGGATTCTAAAGCTACCAGGTTTGGTACTTATGAAGAATCCAAGACAAGAATAAAGACAGACTTAGTTATTAGTAAAATAAATAAGAAATCCAAGAAAATGATGACTAATCTGGTAAAGAGATTTGGTGATGATGTTGAATCATCTGAGAGCATAGTATTGGCAAGTTGACTATACTATTGTATATGAATATGATTTAGTGTTTTCATTATGGAAACAAAGTCATATGGAGTTTTGGAGTTAGCACACTTACTTATAAGATCATAATTCTGCTAAGTATGGAAGACTGGACAGTCAGTGAAGCACCAGATGAATAGAGCATCAATGCAAGTGCGTATGACCTAGTCTTGGTATGCACCCTGGAGGGTAAGATTTTGGATATGTTAGTAAGCTATCGTTAAGAGTGCATGATCAGATGAGTTAGTATGATGAAGATACAACAGGTTGAAGTAACACAAATAGTGAGTGGCAAAACAGAACAGAGTATGCAACTGACATGAAGTATTTTGATTAGCGGTTGTACTATTGTTTTGTAAAGGCTATGCACCTATTGTATTTGTGTTGTAAACATGTAAATCTAATTGTATGTAAACATGCTTGAGCCAATTCATTTGGAAGCATTGTATGTAATTAGTTATAGGCCAACTTAGTGAATAGTTTTGTTTGCGCATATAAATAAGACATGTGCCTTTGTATTTGAGTATGGAATGAGAGATAGAGTTGATAGAAGATAAGAAGAAGTATGCAAAAAGAGATCAGTATCATATAGATCTTTACAAGAGGTTAAAGCATCAATGCACAAAATGAATTGATCAGACAAGCAGTGTCATAGTAGTAGTTCACCTTGCAAATATAGTGTGTATCTGATACTCGAAGGTTGTATCCTTCATCATTTGAGTAGTGAGCTCTAGGACAGTGTGTCCTCACCCCTAACAAGGTTAATTGTAAAAGACTCCTAATAGGGTCTGACCCTTGATAAGGTCATTGTACTTAAGCATTGTAATGACAGCTCCTAACAGGGCTAAGGAACATTAACAGGTTCATAATACACAAGTACAATTATTAGTGGGTATTAATTCCCACCGGGGTTTTTCCTTTGGCTGAGGTTTCCCTGTAACCATATCTGGTGTTATGTGTTATGTGTTGATTACTTTACATGCTTTAATATTTAGTTCAACAATTAAGTTATTGAGTTAAGTTTCAATTATCAGAAAGTAATTATATAGAACACTAATTCACCCCCCCTCTCAGTGTTCCCATTCCTAACAATTGGTATCAGAGTGTTGGTCCTCTGAAGACAATTTTAACCACTTGAGGAGATCATGGGTTCAGAAGAAGTGAAACATCTGAAGAAGAATCTTGAATCATCTCTTGAAGAACTTGATAGATTTGAAAAAGAAATTGAAGAACTAAAATTAAAGGTTAGTGGTTCTCAAGTATTCATCAAGAAGCTGAGAAAAGATTTGAAAGATTTTTCAACAAGCGATTTAGGGAAAATGGTCAAAAAGCTAAATGAGGAAAACACTTCTCTGAAGGATCAGATTGAAGAGTTGGATGAAAAGCTATTTAACAATAAGGAAGCCTATGAAGAACAGGTCAAAGAAAACAAGCAATTGGATGAAGAACTGAGGCAAGCAAACATGAAAATCTTGGAGTTAGAGAACATCAAGAAGCAGGTGGAATCTGAATTGACTGAAGCAAAGAATCATATTGACAAATTGCACACAAGAAAGGATATAATAGATTCACAGTTGTATGCACAAAATATTAAAGGAGATACATCTGGTATTGGATTCAATGAAGCACAAAATCAAATCAATGACATGCGAAAAAGAAAGAAAGTATTAGAAGAACCTACAGAAGCTAAGAAGACTGAAAATCAGACTGAAGATAAAATAGAAACATCTAAGGATGAGTGCAAGACAATAAAAAAAACTTTTTATGCCTATAACACGCATGGACACATAGCAAGAGATTGTAAACAGGTAAGACCTTTCAATGGTTACTATTATTCATGCAATAAGTTTGGTCATAGAGCTATAAATTATAGATCAAATCAAAGAAATCAGACTTAGCATAATCAGAGAAATCATCCTAAGCAAAATTTTAGAAGTCCTTGGAACATTACATGTTAGATATGCAATTATAATGGTCATACAACTAGATAGTGTAGTATGGTAACTCACATCAATGCCTCCAGTTATTTGTCACACTTGTAACAAGGCTGGACACATCTCAAAGTTTATAGATCACAAGCGCAAAGAAAAGAAAGCCCTAATAAGTCTCAAGGATCAATTCTGGATGAATCAGGAGAAGTCAAGTTTGTGAAAGCCACAGAAGATGCGAGCTTGATTTGGATAGAAGTAAAGAAGGATAATGTTGATGATTATGTATTGGATGCATCCATAATGGACACACCCTCTACTTCTGGATGAATGACCCTCATGGTCATAAGGGGGAGCTAGATTAGCTCTAAACCCCTAGGTGGCTAGTATACTCACCCTCTAAGTATGCACCTTTGGTTATAACTATTTGGAGACTAGTTGATGTAGTATGGAAGAGTGCACTTCATAATTGTTAGCAGAGATGAAGAACGAAATTCTCCGTTGCATTCTGTATTTACACGGTAAGCATTAATGGAGGAAAATTATTTTAAAGTCACTGAAGATCCATTATTCATACATTTGCATTCAAGTTCGAGCATTTGGAGAGCACAGGAGATCAAAGCAATTTGTGTTGGAAGATTGTAGTTGATTTCATCAGTGAAAGATTGAAAGTTTGTTGTGAAGCCCTAGTTCGGACGTGATGGTTTAGAAACCCTTGGAAACCTATTTGAAGGGATTAATCAAGTAAGTTATGGATACTCCAATTATTTTCGATGTTACTGAAAGGAAGAGATATATCTTTAAGAAGCATCCTTTCAAGTCAGTCCTAGATGACCTAGAATGAGCATTCTCTAGGACTCCAATAAGAGTTATGCATGTAGAGGACATATGCACATACATTTATTGCAAGAAGGAACCAGTAGGATTGGATAGAATAAGGTCTCACTTAGAGACAATGATGAAACCTGACAAAACATTCATGGATGAGTTCATGCACCTTGAAAATCACCCAATCATTGAGTATGCAACTGCATATGAGTTTTATGAATCTGAATGGATTAAGATTCTATTGAGCAGGATTCATGATGACTTGTTCTAGATTGGTTAAGTCCATGTTTAGATAACTAATAATCTCATTCATGAGATGACAGGGCTACCTAAGACTGGCACCATCCTTCCCATTGACAAGGATGTCAGGAAACTAGTGGAACAAGCTTGTAAGTCATACAATGATAAGCGTGGGATGAAAATTGAGCCAATTAAGGAGAAAGATATCAAAATCATGTCTATGATACAGGGTTATGAGTTTAACCATGCAAACATGGTGAATAGTGTGTCTGCAGCCACTATTTTAGTAGCCATCAAAATTGTGAAGGAAGATGAGGAGTTCAACTTGTGTGAGATCTTGTGCACATAGTTGATGGATAATATCAGGGCTATCAAACATGACAAGAGAAAAGTGTTCAGGTTTGGGTCACTTATCATCTATATGTACTTTCATATAGTTGGTAAAGTCTTTGATCTATAACTTGATAAGAGTCTGCCTACAATGCCACAAATCTCATTCAAGGCATCAACTAATAAAACCTTGAAGGATTTCATAGACTTGGAGATCAAGACATTTAGAATAAAAATGCAAAGAAGGTATAAGATACTTGAGAGCATAGTAGAGAAGTACAAGGATACCATATGTTTTATAGTAGAGACTGATATCACATACATGTAAGCAGTGGAGCCAAGAACTAATTGGATCCATCCACTTGGTTATGAAGTGGAAGAACACATTCTGGAAGCATATGAACAAGTCCTCCTATCAGTGTCGAAGGATCCCAATGAGCTAAGATGGGGTACTTATGAGGAAAAGACCAGACAGGTAGACTCAGTCTTCTACAGTGCTGTGACCAAAAGAAAATCATCCAAATTCACATTTGACATACTGAGAATCCATGGTGTCACACAAACAGACCTGGATGAAGCTAGGGAAGCCAAGATTGCAATGCAACTTGAGAGCGCACCCTCTTCTAATATCAAAATAGAGAAGACTATTGACCCTAAGGAGAAGAAGGTAAAGATGGAATAAAACACTCCTGCACCCATAGATACAATTGATTTGGAGTCCACTCCATCTCCTAAGCCAAGAAAGATACCTAAGAGGAAGAAGCAGACTATCACCAACCATCCATCAGCAAGGTCCACAAGAAGCCAATGCAGAAAATCTCAAGCACCTCCTGAGGTAGGATTCAGACTGAATCTAGAAGTATTGAGAACAAGAGTAGTAGATGAAGGCATACTTGATCAAATAGCTAAGTTCTATGATAAGTATCATGAGATTGATAAATCTAAGATCCATTCCATGATTATCAAACACATGATCAAGTTCAAGAAGATAGTTTTGGAACCTAAGATAGTAGTTCCTGACCAAGTATGGAATATACTTGATTCATTGAAGAGACAAGCAATAGAAGAAGACTTCAAAATAAGGGAAAAGACTTAAGATGATAACCTTCTAGTATGTTTAGTTGAAGAGAAAAAACTATTGTTGGAATTGGTGAAGCCTCACCTTAGACCCAAGCTAAGAACCTTGTAGATCATGAATAAGGACTATGATTTGATTGTAAAGGAAACTAAAAAAGCATTTGAGAAGGTATTCTTGGAAGTACACATGCATCCATCATCTGCACCTGCAACTCAAGTTACCTCTAATAAAATAAAAGCAGTTGAGATCCCAAATGTACCTATGATAGGTCCACAAGATTTTGCGCCTATTAAAGCCAAGGAGGACACAATTATGATAGATAATGTATAAATATCCATGGTGGTGATAGATAAGGACTTGGATAAATTTGAGGAAGCATTTGTGAGCATTGAAGAAGTAGAGATACTATGCGGTGATAATTAACCTATGCAACAAGAAGAAGTTCAAATTGAGGATCTAACTGAATAGGATGAAGAAAAAGAAGATGAACCTGAATGTGAGAAGGAAGAAGACAAGGATGATGAACCTACAGATGAGCCATTTATTGAAGTTCCATTAAATATAAAGACTGAGGTAATATATGTTAGTCAAAGTTCACTCCTTACCCCTAAGCCCTCAATGCCATTATTGTCATGTTTGACCCTTGACACAACAAGTCTAGATTCATGGGGAGAAGAAGATCTAATTAAGATCAGTGTGCTAGAAATGGAGAAATCTAAGGAGAAACAAGTAATGATGAATCCATTTTTTGTTGAATCAGTCAACATCTTGAATAGCTTACTACCTAAAGAAAAGAAAGTGTTTAGTATACATTCAGTAGATGATGTCATCACTATCATGACATGCTTCAAAGAAAACTTCTCAAGCCTAGAAGAATCAACATCCAAGGTTGCAGAAGAAAAATATCTTAAGAAAAGATTGAATGAGATGATAGAAAACTTCACACTTGACCTTAGTTCACTAAAAGTTGGTCAAGCTATATTGAAGGAGATTGTAGCTAAAGGAAGAAAGATAATAGCTGATTATATGGATAAAGACAAACTTACATCAGATCTTTCCAAGAAGATTCAGGAAGTAGAAACTATGATAGAAGCAGCAAGGAAATCAATAGAAGATCCCTCCATATATATAAATATGTGTAATAATGTCTACCAAGGACAAGTGGATAAGATTGAGAAGGCAAAAAAAGAAATGGCTCAGATAAGGGCTAGGCAAGCTCAGTTGAGACATGCACTTGCACCCTCATTGGATGTGCTAAATTAGAATATCAAGGAGATTGATGCCACTATTGTGACATATGATCAAGGTCCATGCACATAATTGGAGAAGATGGAGAAATTAACTTATGCTTTGTGCGCCCATCTCCAGACAATAAATGTACTGAAGGCATTTTGGTAGCAAGAGATCCAAAACCTAAAGATTGCTTACCTAGATGTACTCACTATGTAAGTACTTGTAGATTCATTTTTGAGCACCTTTGTCATTAATGTCAAAGGGGGAGTAGAGTATATAGTAGAAGGGAGAGTATGGAGTAGTGTATATGATGTAAAAGGGAGTAGAGTATATAGTAAAAGGGAGATATAAGATAGAGTATATGTTAAAAAGTTTTTGTGTAAGATACAGTTTAGTAACTTCACCATATTCATTTGTTGCCATTAATGACAAAGGGGGAGATTGTTGGAAAGTTGACTATAATTTTGTATATGACTATGATTTAGTGTTGTCATTATGGCAACAAAGTCATATGTAGTTTTGGAGTCAATGCACTTACTCATAAGATCAAAATTTGGCTAAGTATGGAAGACCAGACAGTCAGTGAAGCACCAGATGAATAGAGCATTAATGCACATGCGTATGACCTAGTATTGGTATGCGCCCTAGAAGATAAGATTTTGGATATGTTATTA
Organism: Chamaecyparis obtusa; assembly: GCA_027943335.1. Taxonomy (NCBI): domain Eukaryota; kingdom Viridiplantae; phylum Streptophyta; class Pinopsida; order Cupressales; family Cupressaceae; genus Chamaecyparis; species Chamaecyparis obtusa. The sequence goes on along the minus strand of BSBK01007139.1, from coordinate 321,747 downwards.
AGCTATGGTTAAGAGAGCATGATCATATGAGTTAGTATGATGAAGATACAACAAGTTGAAGTAACATAGACAGTGAGTGACAAAACAAAACATAGTATGCAACCGACAGGAAATATTTTGATTAGCGGTTGTAATATTTTTTTGTAAAGGATATGAAGCTATTGTATTTGTGTTGTAAACATGTAAATCTAATTGTATGTAAACACTCTTGAGCCAATTCATTTGGAAGCATCGTATGTAATTAGTTATAGGCTGACTTAGTGAATAGTTTTGTTTGCGCATATAAATAAGACATGCGCCTTTGTATTTGAGTATGGAATGAGAGATAGAGTTGATAGAAGATAAGAAGAAGTATGAAAAAAATAGTTAGTATGATATAGAGCTTTATAAGAGGTTAAAGCATCAGCGCACAAAAGGAACTGATCAGACAAGCAATGTCATAGCAGCAGTTCACCTTGTAGATATAATGTGTATCTAATACTCAAAGGTTGTAGCCTTCACCATTTGAGTAGTGAGCTCTAGGATAGTGTGTCCTCACCCCTAATAGGGTTAATTGTAAAAGAATCCTAATAGGGTCTGACCCTTGACAAGGTCATTATACTTAAGCATTGTATTAACATCTCCTAACAGGGTTAAGGAACATTAACAGGTTCATAATACACAAGTACAATTATTAGTGGGTATTAATTCTCACCGGGGTTTTTCCTTTGGTTGAGGTTTCCCCGTAACCATATCTGGTGTTATGTGTTGATTAGTTTACATGCTTTAATATTTAGTTCATTAATTAAGTTATTAAGTTAAGTTTCAAGTATCAGAAAGTAATTATATAGAACACTGATTCACCCCCCCTCTTAGTGTTCCCATTCCTAACACATACCAGTTGAGGTAGCAATCAAAGGTTAGTTACTTCTTTCTGACAAACCACATGATGATGAAGAAACTGAGTTTGACAGAGATGTAGATCCTACACTGGTTTCGCCTTCCCCCACTCCAAAGAAGATGCAGTCTAAAGTGCAAATAAGGGCACACATAAGGTCATCAACTATAGCTTCACCTCCAATGAAGAAAGGAGTTATGAAAATATCTAGGCCTACTACAACATCACTGACAAAGAACTACAAGAAGAGAGGTACAAAAAATACTACCGAGGCCCCTAAGAAAAAAATAAAATTAATCACAGGGAAGGATGATATAGATGATGATGAAGATGACACTGAGCAATTTAAAGTTGTTGTAAATAAAAACCATTCTATTGATGAGTTAGCTAAAGACATAATCGAAAGTGGAGGATTAAGTGATCCTGAAATCAGTCAATTTGAGCATTTGTCAACCGAAGACTAGAATAAGATTGAAGAAGCTATAATTTAGATGATGATTAAATTTAGAAAGGTACCAATTGAACTCTCTAAGTTTGTACCTAAGACATTATATGACATAATTTCATAGAGATGGACTTATGCATTGAACACCGAAAAGAAAATGAGGGAACAATCCCTAGTTTTGGCAATGCCTACAGTGACAGTTCCTAAAATTGAGGAATTGATGAAAACATATTCAAAGAGATTTCTAGTAAAGATCTAGGCACTACAAATACTTGATGAAAATCTAGCAGACATTGATGAGAATAGTCAACTAATTTGGACTTCCATACTTCAAGTCCGAGTTGAGTCAGAAAAGATGGCTTTGGCCATAATCACCAAGAGGAATCTCAAGAGTAAAGGAAAAGGCATTCATTTTGATGATAAAGAATTAGTGCCGAAGAACACAATTGAGTTATCAGATACTGAGGTACTTGATACCACTGATGCCATCGAGGAAATACATGTGATCCAAGATGCACCCGAACAAGTTACAATATAGGGAATCCATAATGATTCATATGATGTACTCATTGAGGACATCACAAATAGTGATCCAAATGATATCAAAGATGATGAGGATGTCACAATTGTTGGAGCGCAATAAGAAGAGGAAGCCCCTAGCAAGCCAACAATAAGTTCTATACCGGGTGATCTTCCAATTTTGATGCAAGTTGTTGAAATAATTTCACAAGAAGAACCTGAAGGCTCAATCCCCAAGAAACCTAAATATACATAAGGGGAACAGACACCAAGCACAACAAATATTGCATATACAAAAACACTTAAGGAGAAAGAGGCAGATACATAGGAACAAGATTGACCCCAAGTCTACCGAGACCACTCTAACATACACTACATCCGAAGTTCCATCTTAGTCAACCGATGCATAGGTCACCAAGGAACCAAAGAAGGAAGATACAATGTTTATCGAATAGGATAAGCTGAGTGTTGAGGTAAAGGAAAAAATTCCATTTGTTAAATCATCACCCCAAGAGTCCGAGAAGAAGAAGAAAAAGCATGGCAAAGGGCCAGTCACACTTGATGAAGTGATTGAAATTCTTGACTATGATCCGAGGACTTTGGACCTTGAGGAATTGAGGAAATATGGGGAGTTATGTACAAGGAAGGTAGCATAGGACAAGCTGAGAAAAGAGAGCAAGAGCAAGCAAATACTTAAAGATGTAAGAGACATCTTACAACAAGTTGTACTAGATGTCCAAGTTAATGAAGACACCCCCATTTTGGACCAACTTGAAAATCTTGCAAATGAAATAAATGCCCCAAACATAGATGCCAAGAAGAAAATTGAAGACAGGGAAAAGGAAAAGATTCAAAATAAGTTAGCAGAGAAGATTAGCCAAGAAGTGGCAATAAACAAAGTAAAGCTTTCTGAGGTAATCACCGAATTACAATCTATCACTCATAAAATAGTTCAAATTTTATTTAAGTTATGCACTTGTATCATCTTAAAATGAAAGCACTTCCATCTTGGTAGGTTTAGCATCCTCATTTAGTGCATTTTCATGATAGATTTGCATTTAGGATGCATCTGCACTTGATTCTTCATTTATAGGTGAAATTAGGGTTAGGATCTTGAGGATTCTCCTTGATTTCCTTCTTTGTGGCTCTATTTTCTAGGTAGTACCTATGTAATAGTCCTCCTAGCCTTCATCACATTTTGTCTAGGCCTCTGTGCCCTTTTCCAACATTCTGTTCTATTTTCCCATCATTCCAAGTCTTTGGTCGACCAAGAAACTTCATTTAAACTCTAAGTTGACTGGCCTAAAACCTCAGGTCAGGGTTGAGGTCGACCTTGACCTAGGTCAGGGTCAAGGTTGACCTTTCCCTTTGTCGGGTTTTGGTTCCCACTTTCAAATTGGGATCATAGCAAGGCCATACATTAAAAATGGGCCTCCGAATCCAAATGCGGATGGGTTTTTATTCAAAATTCATTTAATACATTTCCTCCTTAGTTGGCTATTGAGATTGGACCATAATTTGAGGTAAAATTTGAATTAGGGGCCCTTACATTTCCCAAGGAACCTTGCCTTGAAATCTCTATATACGCACTCTCTTTTGCCTTTATTTCAACAAGCAACAAGTAAGAAGTTATGAGGAGATGACATAATGATGAGATGATGATGAAAGATTTCAAGAGGATGATATAGGAGAACAAGATATGATGATGCCTTGATGCAAGAAATAATTTTGTGGACAAGTTATTGTGGACATTCATTTGGAGCAAGAAAGATTCCTTCTTCCTTGATCTACCATTTTCAACATTCAAGCAATCTAAAGATACAATCATGGGGTAGCAACTATGGATTGTGAGTTTGGTAGGAGTACTTTAGCCTTGGGGGCTTGGTATTCTTTCTTTATCATCTTCAAATCAATGCATTGCTCTCTCATTTCAATTCATGCTAGGGTTTCAATCTATAGGATTAGATCTTGGTATTCTAATCACCACACACATATTCTATTACATCTGGCTATTCACAGAGGTGGAAATTGCCAAAATGAGGGTTTGACTAAGGCAAAACCCTATACAGCCACCTCAAAAAACCATTTTCAGATATCTACAGTCATTATTTTGGAAGTTGCATCGCAAATTTGGATACCCTTTTCGACAAACTTTCAGGATCCACGAACAAAATTTCCATCGAAACAACACAAGTCAAGGTCGACATAAAGGGCAGAATTATGCCCCCATATTTGGGTCAAGGTCGACTTGGTTCAGAAAATTAAAACATTTCTGGGTTTTCTCCGTCTCTGTGTTTCTATTCCAAATCCAATTGCAGAATTTCCAGAAACATGATACATGCACCATAAAATAGGTATTTCCAGATATGCTATATTATGAGGTATGTATTTCATTTTATTTGATTTCATTATTCTTTGCAAGCATTTCCAGATTTATATTCCTTATCATTATAATTTCATGTTTGTGTTAAATATTGGTTTAGGGTCTCTTTTATGTGCAAACCCCCATTGTTCTAAACCCTATCCATATTTTACACGAAACATTTTGGTGAACCCGTTTACGACAACTCTTTCTTTTTGGTGTTAGATTTTCATTTTATGTTAGATCTGACTTGAATATAAAAGTAGATTTCTTTTATGCTCTTGCATTTATATTTCAAAAATAAAATAAAAAAATCACAAAATTTCTTTTAAAATATAAAAACATTTACATTTTTCATGCTTGTAGTGTTACTTTGTGTTCAACATGTATGATTTTTGTTTTGAATACTTTGATGAGGCTTTTATTGCAAAAGAGGAGAGATCCCCTAATGAGGTACATGGAAGTGAGGATGAAAATTGTTTGAATAAGATCTCCATTGATCCTATTTCTATTTCATCCTCCTCCACAACCTCTTCAATTGACCTTTACCATAGGGTGTGTGCATGGTTACCTTCATGTTCAACTATTTGCAACATTGATGCACCTAGAATGTTATATCCTAAACCTTTGTTGATGGTTAAAGGATGTCCTTGAATAACAATTAAGGGTAAACTTGGAGCTCCTTTGGATTTCTTTGATAACACAGATTCCGTTTCACATTCTTATCACACACGAAATAATTCTCAGCCTATTGTTTCAGTTTCTTTACCTCCTTCCCAACCTATGCTTCCTCAAGTCCCTAGGCTACCATCTTCCTTTAAGGAGTATGACTTAGTAGAACAATTACGTGTTACTCTTGCTAAGATATCTTTATGGGAATTACTTCAAACTTTCCTAACATTTAATGAGGCATTGCAAAAGGCTTTATCTACCCTTCCTGCTTTGCCTCCTAACCAAGATAACATTAATTACTTTTTGGAGTGCATGCATACTATGCCTTCTGTACCTACTATTTTATTTACTGATGATGATTTACCTTCTATTGAGGTGCAGAATCAATATGATGCTCTTATGGTTGTTGTTTCTATTAATTAGAGTATCATTCGTAGAACATTAATTGACAATGGATATGGGCTTAATGTTTGTAGCATGGATATGATTAAGGCAATTAAGGTTGATCTTACAACTATTCAACCTGATAATGTCACTATTCATGGATTTGATAATATTGCAAAGAGAACTTTGGGCATTATTACGTTACCTGTTAAAGTTGGTTCGTTTATTCTCAATACACCTATTCATGTTATGCCTAGACCTCTCAATTACAATCTTCTTTTAGGTAGACCTTGGTTACATGCTATGCAGTTCCTTCTACTCTTCATCACAAGGTTAGGTTCATTTATAACAATTTGATGTATGCGCTACATGCGAATGATGCACCAAATCCTTGCTTAAATGCAGAATATGCTAAAGTTTCCAAACCTCTCCAATTGAGTAACGATCCTGAAAGGCCACCTGAGATTAAACAAACTACAACTCCATCTTCTTCTTTGACTGGGGATGATTGGGGAACATTGAACTTTAATCCTTCATTTATTGGAGAATATAAAGTTTTTGATTTGGAATTCATGAAACAACGTGGGTTTGAAAAACAAATTTTTACTCCTTTCCCACTTTCTATGGAATTAAAAAGTAACTTTGTTGCTGCCTTGATTGAAGAAACAATTGAAAAAATAAAATCTGATTGCTATGACATTGTGACATATGCAGCTCTTTGGACTCAATCTGATATGGCCAATAGATTTGGTTCTAGTTATCATCTGCTCAAGAAATCAAGATTTAATGGGAAATGATGTGGTAAATAAAAATAAGGTATACAATTACCTTTGGACAACAAAATTTATGATTGTACATATGGATTGGGGTTCAATCCTTACAAAAAACCATTGGCTTTTCCTCTCAGTGTTAATCATATATTTGGTGGACATTTGAAGTTGGTTAACCTGCTCCTCCTTGACATGGATCAAAAACCTATCTTGGATGTTTTTCCCGAAGATGAAGCCTTAGCCAATGGATTCTATGGTACAAAGTAATTTTCTAATAACTGAGACTCTTGAGGTTCAAATAGATGAAAATGACTCTAAGAAGATAAAAATTGGGAAATGTTTGAATCAAGATGAACGTGATCAGTTGGTTTCCCTTTTACTTGAATTTAAGGATATTTTTTCTTGCACATATTTGGATATGTCGGGTATAGATTCTAAGATTTTTACTCAAAATATTGTTCTCAAACCAAATGTTAAACCTATGAAGCAGAAAATCCGAAAGATGAATCTAGGAATTGCCTTATTAGTAAGGCTGAAATTGAAATATTATTGGATGCTGGATTCATCTACTCTATTGATTACTCAGATAGGATTTCAAATATTGTGCCCATTTCAAAAGGAGAAAATAAGATAAGAATGTGTACTGACTTCTGAGATTTAAATAAAGCATCCTTAAAAGATGATTTCCCATTACCTAATATTGATATGATTGTGGATTCAACACCGGTTCATGCTTTATTATCTTTTATGGATGGATTTTCGGGCTATAATAAAATTTTTATTCCTCTTGAAGATCAATTTAAGACCACATTTATAACACCTTGGGAAACATTTTGTTGGGTCATGATGCCTTTTGGATTAAAAAATGTGAGAGCAACTTATCAACAAGCCATGACTTTGATTTTTCATGATTACATTCATAAGATTCTTGAGGATTATGTGGATGATATCTTGGAAAAATCTATACAAAGAGGAGGTCATGTTAGTATTTTATGACATATATTTGAAAGGATTAGAAGTTACAATATGAGATTGAATCCTAAGAAATGTGTCTTTGGAGTTGATTCTGGTAAATTATTGGGGTTTATAATCTCTAAGCGAGGCATAGAGGTAGATACTAAAAATATTGAAGCTATTGTTAATATTCCTCCTCCTCAGAACATTTCTCAGTTACGAAGTTTACAAGGAAAAATTCAAGCTATTTGTTGCTTTGTTTCCAACTTATATGATAGAACTGTTCCTTTTACTTCCTTTGTTAGAAAAATACCACTTTCTCTTGGAATGAAGAATGTAAACAATCCTTTGAGCAATTTAAGGAGTATCTCACCAATCCTCATATTTTGCAACTTGCTCAATTTGATAAACCCTTTTATCTGTATACTTCAACCACTCTGAATGTGGTGAGTGCGTTGTTGACTCAACATGATAGTGAAGGTAAGGAAATAATTGTGTACTACATTAGTCAGACTTTACTCAACTACGAAACAAGATATAAAAATTTGGAAAGACAATGTTTAGCTTTAGTTTATGCTTGTCAGAAACTCAGGCATTATCTATTAAATGTTTAAGTCAATGCGATTGTTAAATTTGATCCTTTGAAACATCTTTTCTCAAAAACTGATCTCTCTGGCCGTCTTGCAAAGTGGGTGATGTTACTCACAAAATTTGATCCTAATTTCATTTCTCAAAATTCAATTAAAGGAAAAGCTTTAATAGATTATTTGGCTGAAGCTCCTTGTCCTAATTCTGATACATGCTTTACTTCAATAAAATTCCCTGATGAAAACATTATAGCTATTAAACAAGATGATGTTTGGGAGTTATATTTTGATGGATCTAGATATAAAATACAGGTTATGGTGTTGGCATTATTTTGATCCCTCCTACGAAAAAGTTGATCCCTCTATCATATAAACTAAGTTTTCCTTGTACTAACAATATCACAGAGTATGAAGCTCTTGTAGCTGGCTTATGAGAAGCTTCATCCCTTAACATTAAAAAATTGGAAATTTATGGAGATTCACAATTGATTGTGGAATATATTAAAGGAGGTTATCAGATTAAGAATGATTAAATAACACAATATAGAGATTTGGCTCTTGATGTTCTTTCACAATTATCTTCTTTTACAATTCAAACTTTACCTAGGAAAGATAATCAACATGTGGATGCCATGGCAAGCACAACTTCTTTGGTTTGTCTTGAGAATAACGCTAAAAAATTTCAATTTACTATACATACTCTTAAACCCTACAATTTCCAATAAGGTTACCTCTGATTGTTTCAATTTGCATTTGGATGAATGGTATTCTCATATCTTTCATTTTTTGAGAGATGGTACTTTTCTTGAATTAGCAACAAGGAAAATGTGCAATCGTATTAGGAAGCTTGCAACACGTTATATCATTTTAGTAGAGAAACTTTATAAATGCTCTTATGATGGTTTACTATTAAGATGTCTTGGTAGAACCAAAATTCCAGTAGCATTGGCAGAAGATCATTCTGGTTCTTGTGGGGGGCATTTTGGTGGAAAATCTTTACTCAATAAACTTCTTAGAATGGGATATTATTGGCAAACAATTGAACAAGATTATTTCATGTTTGTTAAGAAATGTCCTCAATGTCAGCAGCATAGTAATTTGATTCATGCTCCTGCTCGTGAGCTTCGTAATCAAGTTGCTCCATGGCCTTTTAGTATTTGGGGTTTTGATCTTATTGGAAAAATCTCACCAGCTTCTTCTCAAGGACATACATACATCCTGACAGCTACATATTAATTTACAAAGTGTGTGGAAGCTCTCCCTCACTGTTCAACTACTATGGATGTTATTTGTGATTTCATCCTTAACAATATTATAACAGGATTTAGTATTCCTTCGACGATAGTTTTAGATAATGATACCTCTTTTAAGAATAAAGAAGTCACAAAATTCTTGGAGAAATATCAAATTCAACATAGATTTTTGACTCCTTATTATCCTCAATTTAATGGTCAAGATGAAGCATCAAATAAAGTCATTGAACAAATTATGAAGAAAACAATTAACAAGCATGCAAAAGATTGGCATACCCAACTTACCTATGCTTTTTGGGCTTATAGGACTAGTATTCGTTTAGCCCTAATTGGCTTGGACCTTTCGTTGTAATTGAGGACTTTGGTTCAGGTGCTTACAAAATTGCTGATATGGATGGTGTATCTTTTAAGGAACCTATCAATATTATGCATCTCAAATGTTATCATCCCTAGTGCATCTTTCTTTTCTTGTGTATATATGTATTCCTTATAAAATAGCTATGTTTGTTTTATAGGTTATGTGATTTTAGCAAATTACATTTGAATACATTTATACATGTTCTTTCTTTTTGTTAAGTTTTATCTTATTGGTGAAAATATAGTAATCAATCACAGAACTAACTAGCAAAGAGAATTTTTCATTTATAAATTCTTTTAAGTTTGATACATATGTGGCACAATGCCCTATCTATCACTCTCTCTATCCCTATGCTCTAGTGGTTGATAGATCCTAGATCTCTCTGATCTATGATGAGAAGATGAAGGTCTATGTATGGTACTCCATGAGTGGCTCCTCCATATGATAAGATTATATACACACTCCTATGATCTCCATAGGTCAGCCATCAGCCTCTCCTCTCTTTCTCTACATAACCTTAGCTCTCGCTGGACACAAGTAAATATATCAACATGCCTGCTGGGATCTCTGTGACCAATGGGGAACTCTCTCGCTGGCTGGTAGTCGGTAGGATAGTCATGTATCCTTCAAGACCTTGGATACAAAGATCCTCCACTTTGCTACGTTAGCTGCATAATTAAAATATATTTATCTTTTAGTCCCTTTTCTTCATAAATTAAGTTAAATATTTAAATCAAATACATGTTTTATACCTGGATCTCCCTCCTGGGTATCACTGAAGGGTCTAGATGGTGGGGGCATGGAGTGAATACTCTCTCCACACTCACTATGTCTAGGTCTCGGAGGTGGTTTCTCTGTATGGGTGCATGGAGGTCATCATGATCTAAGTGGTGATGCATGAACAACATGCACATCCACATCGGTACTATCAACTAGGGGAATCATGTCCGCTCTTTCTTGCTTTCTCTCCTAAACTTTGAAAATGGTAATAATGAGTAGGTATGTGCTCCCTTCCCTTATTTATAGATCAAAATTAGGGGTTTTATTAGGGTTTTTGTTAGGGTTTATTTATGTTAAATTTGAATTTCCCTTCATATGCTTTTAGATAGAGATTCACTCTTTTCATCATAACTTGAGTTTTGTAGCTCCGTTTTTAGTGTCTTCTACGGTGTTGGAATCATGATTTAGATACCTAAATCATTGAATTAGTTTAGGAAGGGTAGGAATCCTTCTAACTGGTTTAGGAAAAGGCCTTTTTCAACAAATTGAATATCTAGTGTATAATGTTATCCTTATCACCCTGTTTCACCCTTCAAAAGTAGAAAGTTGAAATAGGGGGGAGCATAAGGGGATCTATGCACTTTTCAATTTCATTTTAGTAAGACGTCTTAGGTGATTTATGGATTTTCATTAACCTTGTGTGCTATAAATTGTGGTTACTAACAGTTTTTTTGCAGGATCTCTACATTAAGGACTTGGTTATATCCTTTTTATTTATTTTGATGTTTTCTTACTTTAGCTTGCATATTCACCTAGTGTCATATCTAAGCTAAAGTGGGGGAAAAATGTATCATATTAAAATGTAAGAACTTCCATCTTGGTAGGTTTATCACCCTCATTTAGTGCATTTTCATGATAGATTTTCATTTAGGATGCATCTGCACTTGATTCTTCATTTATAGGTGAAATTAGAGTTAGGATCCTGAGGATTTTCCTTGATTTCCTTCTTCATGGCTCTATTTTCTAGGTAGGACCTATGTACTAGTCCTCCTAGCCTTCATCACATTTCTTCTAGGCCTTTGTGCCCTTTTCCAACATTCTATTCTATTTTCCCATCATTCTAAGTCTCTGGCCAACCCAGAAACTTCACCGAAACTCTAAGTTGGCTGGCCTGAAACCTCAGGTCAAGGTCAAGGTCAAAAATGACCTAGGTTAGGGTCGAGGTTGACCTTTCCCTTTGTTAGGTTTTGGTTCCTGCTTTCAAATTTGGATCATAGTAGGGCCCTAAATTAAAAATGGGCCTATGGATCCGAATGCAGAAGGGCTTTTATTCAAAATTCATTTAATACATTTCCTCCTTAGTTGGCTATTGTGATTGGACCATAATTTGAGGTGAAATTTGAATTAGGGGCCCTTACATTTCTCAAGGAATCTTGCCTTAAAATCTCTATATAAGCACTCTCTTTTGCCTTCATTTCAACAAGCAACAAGTCAGAAGTTATGATGAGATGACATAATGATGAGATGATGATGCAAGATTGCAAGAGGATGATATAGGAGAACAAGATATGATGATGCCTTGATGAAAGAAAGAATTTTGTGGACAAGTTATTGTGGACATTCATTTGGAGCAAGAAAGATTCCTTCTTCCTTGATCTACCATTTTCAATATTCAAGCATTCTAAAGATACAATCATGGGGTAGCAACTACGAATTGTGAGCTTGGTAGGAGTAATTTAGCCTTGGGGCTTGGTATGCTTTCTTTATCATATTCAAATCTATGCATTTCTCTCTCATTTCAATTCATGCTAGGGTTTCAACCTTGAGGATTAGATCTTGGTATTGCACATTCAAAGCTCTTCCTATGAGCACCACACACACATATTATATTACATCTGACTATTTGTAGAGGTGGAAATCACCAAAACAGGGGTTTGACTAAGGCAAAACCCTATATAGCCACCCAAAAAAACCATTTTTAGATATCTACAGTCACTATTTTGGGAGTTGTAGACCATATTTGGATACCCTTTTCAATAAACTTTCAGGATCCGTAAATAGAATTTTCGTCAAAGCTGTTGGTTAGAAATCTCATCTTTTATTTTTTGCCCTAAATTTATGGATGATCTTGAAAAAATTGCAGTCTTTAGGGTTTGCTAGGTCTAATTGCCTTTGAAAAATCATAAAAACCCTAGTTTAGGTCGTTAGCATTCTAATTCTTTGTTACTTTATCGGATGACTTAAGTCTCAAATTTGCATGTGCGCTTCTATTTTCCTCTTAGTCGCTGTGTCTCCTTAAGGTTTAGGAATATTATCGTTTGTCCAGTGAATGCTTGAAAGCCTTTGTCACCCGATCTCATGAGTCTCTTGAAATATTCCTTAGTGTTTAACGACTTAGCATTTCACCTTTAGTCTCCAGATCTCACAATGATAGTCTTGAGATCTAGTGACTGCTATATTTGATTTGTCACTAAGAGACTATAGTCCCATAATCTCTGAATTGGTTTTTCCCATGGTCAGGAGATCTCTCAATGATTTATCTAAGTGGCCTTTTATTCAGTGATCATGAGTTTTCTCTTTGGTCACTGAATCTCGAGATGGAACAGGTCGCCTGATCTCAAAATGAATTTTGAAAAGTCAAAAGTATTCCATGACTATGAGATTTTGTATTAGTTCCCAGATCTCAAAATACCTTTCTAAAGCGCCAAATTTGTAAAATGACTGTGTCTTTTTCTTCAGTCGCTAGATTGCAGAATGTTCAAATTTAAAATTTCTCAGCTATGGCTAGTAATTTGAAACCCTGTGCATGCCGAAGTAATGGTGGAAGTGACCTTTTGTTGGATGAAGATGTCAGACATGGTGGCGCATTCAATGCTACAGGTTAAAACAACTAGAGGCAACTCATTTGAGAGTTATGAAGCTTATTGGAGAAGTACAAAGCACTAGGTTTTCTGAGCTTTCTAGACTTGCAGTGTGATCAATGAATTTGTAGAAGAATTTCCAGAGCTATAGTCAAGATGAGTTAGATGATAGAAAGTGGAGCCTCTACCAGTCGGGGGTTGAAGGAGGAAGTTAAGGAAAGTTTTTCAGATGAATTTCTCACTTTCTTGCTTGGTTCTTCTCAGAACAAGAAGGTCAATGATGAAATTTTTGCTGATGACTTAGCTTACTGTAGGGATGCTAAAAGTCTAGAAATCATAGGCATGTGCCTGTTTACATATTTCTACAAGAACCGTGATAGTGTTATACCAGTTTCAAACCCTTGGACTTCAGGGTTGGCCAAGTTAATTATCCCGAAGGTTTTTCTAGATGTGGACTTGCTCCTCATGCTCTCTCAGAGATATGATCCTCTCTCAAAGACTATTAGAAAAGAGGATGGTTCACCCTTGATAATCTTAAACCAAAATTATTTCATGAATGCCTTTGGGATTCAATTTCCAATGGCCACAGAAATCAACTTACAAGCTTTGGCAAATAGATATGTCAGAGAGATTGCCTTGGTCTCCAGGGAGATTAAGAATCACATGCTGAAGGAGAATAAAAATTATATTGCACCTATGGATGGATCGATTCCATATGCCTACAAAGACCTGAAGTTTTACATGAAATACATTGCATATGGGATATGCCAGGTTTTGGGAATTGATGTAGGTCCTGAGAGGATTACATTTGATATTTTGATGCTGGTGATGGATTCACAAAGCTGTATGGTGAGCAAAGGGTATGACTTTATTGGTTATATCATAAACAAGATGCATGAGGGTTTTCTTTCCTTGAAGAATTTCACCTTTGGTTCTCAACCCAGGTTCATGCATTACTCCCTGCTGATGTATCTAATTGTGTATCACAATTATGGTTTGATTAATTTGAATGATCTCAAACCACAAATGATGTGGAATGGACAGCCTAACCCAGTTCAGTTCTGGTTAGGAGTTTGGAGCCCTTCGTGCCCTAGGCAAGATTTTAGTGCTTTTGAGAACTGGATTGTGTTCCCCATTCTCTGGAGTTTGGGTGTGAATTGCACAAGATTACCCACCAAGGTCTTGTAGCTGGTGAGACCCCAAAAATTTATTCATAATTGGACCAAGGGTCACAATTGGGGAGATATTTACTATGAGACAAGCTATACAATGATTAGGTTTTATGGATACCCTCAGCCTCCTCATCTTCTTCCATTCTATGTACCACCAAGAGTTTCATTTCTAGAGTTTGTCTGGCAACTTATGTTGACAGAAAGAGAACACTTGGCTTCCCACAGAAAGGGGACTCTCACTCCTCGGCACTTCAAGGTGCATTATATTACAATTGGAAAGGGAGCATTCAGTAAAGTAAATGATTGGTTAGAGAAGTACAGGATGTTTGCAGCACCACATAGGTATGTGGATACAGAAGGTTTCATGGCTGTTGGAAGGAAGTACTACATGCCCACCATTCCTTTCAATAAGTTACATGAGGATTATCCTGAAGAAGATGTGATTAGAAACACCGTTGAGGATGATGAGGTGGATAAAATAATTAGGCAGTTGGATCGGTTACACAGAATTAAGGAGTTTAAAGGAAAATGATTGGTATTTGGGGGTTTCTTTCCCACTTTGCCTTACCTCCAAAGACTTGAGCAGATGATGGCTCAATTTGACACACTTGTTGAATCCACGAAGGATCAAATTGATGATGCTAATCAGGGAAAAAAGGCCCATTTAGAATCAGAATGTGATGAGGATAGTGATGGTGGCTACCCCATAGATAGTCCACCCACTATGGAACAACCAATGGCCGAAGGGCCTAGGGAGGAGAAAGAAAATGTAGATCTTGCTGAATTGCCCAGTTTTGAGGATACTGCTAAGCCTCAAAAGAAAAAGCAAAAGTTGTTAACTAGTGAGCCTTCACAGAGGAGGAGGAAAGACAGAGTGAGTGCCCTCTACACAGGGACTAGCTTTCATCACCATGAAATTAGGAAAGTAGTGAGAGAGGCTAAAAGGTAGTAGAAGTATGAAATAGAAGATGTGGAGTTGCCTCTAGCTTTAGGCTAGGATGAAAGATTAATTGAGAAAGATGCTTTCATGAAGGATGATAGTTTTGTGAATTCTGAGGAATTCAAAAGTTTCTTGTTATGGCATAAGCAGCAAAATGTGGCTTCAAGTGTACAAATAACTAAGGAGGGTCAAGTTCCAGATGAGGCATTACAACAATTGAAAGAATATGATCCCAAGGAGGAAAATATTACTCCAGATGAAGCCTGGGAATTAGTGAGAAAAAGTAATATGTTGCTTGTGCCAGGGTGGAGTTTATATACTAACTTCATAATAGATCAAATCAAGAGACAAGAAGATGTCACTTTGTCTTCTGAGACCCAAGTAGGGGACATAATAAGAGGATTTGGGTATAGCCCAAAAAGTCAGGCCTTGGCCATGTGGAGTCTGTATCCAAAAGACAAGAAACCACAAATTTTGAATGTAAAAGAACAAATGGAGGGAGATAAAATAGTGTGGTCAATCCACAATATAGGGGACCTAGAAATTTCTCAGGTTTTGACCCAATTTGCAAGATTAAATGAGGATAAAACTAAACAGCTCTCAAAGAGATATGGCAACCTCTTGGAGGATTACAGTGCCCTAGTGAAGGATAGGGACTTGCAAATAATAAAAGTCACAACATTAGAGAAGCAGGTGGAGGAACTCCAATTGCAAATTATAAATACCCCTATAGTAGCCCCTGCACCTCCTGAACAACCAGTGGCAATAGAGGCACAAGGAATGATAAATGAGGAGGTGGTAGCAGAATTGAAAAAGATCAATGATGAAAAGAATGAGGCAGTATTGCAAGCCCTATTGAGTGTTTTGTAGCATAGGTTTAACACAATCAAGGATAAATTTGACGTAGTTTATAATGCTTATGGAAAATTGCCAGAATTGCAAAAGGAGGTCAAAAGTTATGTGTAGATTTTGAGTGAGTTTCATACAGTGTGGTCTGTCAGAGCACCACTTTTTGAGAGATTAATTTTTTCTCAATCTATGGGGAGTTACATACCGGAGACAATTGTAGGAGTTGGTGAGGAGATTGATAGAATTAAAGCCTTTCTACCACTTTTCAAGGGTAAGGCAAATTTGATTGAGGCTAAGATAGCCATGCTCAGCGCCTATACCAACATATTCATCCCCTCAATTTTGAGTACAAATGGGACAATAAAGAGCCTTAATAAGTGGAGATTAGATGCTGATCTTCTACTACCTAGGAAAGAGGCATTTTTAGGTGAGAATAATAATGTTGATTTAGAGAGCTTCAATAAGGCCTTAGATGAAGCCATCAAAGCAGAGGTTGACCTCACCAAGTTTGTGTCAGATGTTAAGGCAATTACGGATGCCAGATGGGAGAGACAAAAAGCCCAACTACAACTTGTCCAAGGTTTTAATTGGCCGTCAAAGGAACAAGTAGTTGCATGGGATGAAAAGACAAAGCCCAAAAAGGCTAGATCTGCTGCAGTTGATCTGGATATTTTGGATGAAGATTGAAAAGGACATCTGACACATCTGACACCTGATCCAAGGAATACAAGATTGATAAGCTATCATTCAAGAATGGTGTAGGTTAGCCTAAACTGGTGGTCACCATGTCTCATTGAAATCAAGGAGCTATCATAAATATTTTTAGTTGAGGGTGTCAATTTTTGAGCAGCCAAAGATGTACCATAATCCGAAAAGGTCTTGTCCTTTCACCACCTACGGGTTGGTTGTATATTTTGTTGTATTTTTATGTTTTAATAGGAGTTAGGTTTTCCAACCACCTGAAGCTTGTTGCATTCCCATTAATGAGGGGATTCCAAGGTGGTTGTGAAAAGGATATATAGAGTTGAAAGCTCATTTTGTAAAGGGTGGGTAGAAAAGGAGAGAGATTGAAAAGATATAGAAAATAGAACCGGATTGCTTAGGAGCAGAACACCAAGCTTTGTGTCTGGTCTTCTGAGTAATGGAATTGTGAATGTAAGTGGCAAGTTGATTTTAATACAAATACACTACAACTTCTGCCATATATTGTTGTTGTCTCTTTGCTTATGTATTTTACTCTTGTATGTTTTTCATGTTAGGCATTTGAAATATACCAAGTTCTAAGGCAACCTGCTTGACTATTTTATGAGCTTCTTTCAAGGAAAGAATTAAATGTGCTTATATTTAATCTTGGAGAGTAAATATATTTGTATGGATCTTTGATGATAAAAATATTTGGTTAACAGAATAGTTTGTAAGGCAACCTATTTGGAGTTGTAGTAGTGTGTAAGGCATACTGTTGTGTTTCTTTTAGGGTTTACTTGTTGATTTGCATTGTGACTCTGTTGCCCTTAGGATGAGGCACTGGTTTGGTATTTGTTTCTCATAAGTTGTATCTTTCATCAATCTTAGAGAAGAAGTTGAAACATTCACATTACTTATTAATACCTTTTTATTTTTATGTATATTGCACTTGATAGAATGGACTGTACCCAAGGCATTTAGTTCATATTTCCTGATTCTGCAAAGAGAGAATCACATTAGGTTGTCCCTCCTTAAAAGGAAGAAGGATGAGAATCCTTAAAGCATTGATTATTGCTTCACTTACAGTCACACTTTGTCTGGTTAAAGTTTGCATTAAAGTGATTACAGTCATATGCAAAGTGTTCTATGGGTTTATGCATTAAGAAGACTAGAAGCTGATCAGTGTCCACTCATAAGAATACTACGAAGACAATCATCATTAAAAGGTAATACCTGCCTGAGTCTGTGGAGCTCAAAAATGGAGGATCTTATCCAATCCTCAGCAATTAGGTCTTTCTCTTGTGGGAATCAGTCTCAAGGAAAACAAGTTCAAGCATCATTTTATGTCCTACAAGAAAAATCCCTAACATGAGCAGTGTAGGTCAAGGTCAAGATAAAGGGGCACAATTGTGCCTTCGTATTTGGGTCAAGGTCGACCTAGTTTAGAAAATAAAAATATTTTTGGGTTTTCTCTATCTCTGTGTTGTTGTTCTAGATCTGGTTGCAAAATTTCTAGAAACACAATATAGGCACCAGAAAATAGGTATTTCTAGATTTGCTATATTATAAGGTATGTATTTAATTTTATTTGATTTCATTATTTTTTACAAGCATTTCCAGATTTATATTCCTTATCATTAGAATTTCATGTTTGTGTTAAATATTGGTTTAGGGTCTCTTTTATGTGCAAACCCCCATTGTTCTAAACCCTATCCATATTTTACACCAAAACAACACTATGGAGACTTTCACTGCCGAGGTCAGTGAGAAGATAAAGATGTTGGATGTTGATATCCTAGCCAGTGCCAATTTGTCTCTAGCTGAGCCAGATGCTTTTCATAAGCATATACTAAAATTTCAAGAACTCAAGCAGTTGAGAGAAGATATGAGGAAGCAGGGAGATAAGATAAGTGACCAAGTCACTGAGCTGCAAGCAGAGCTGCTTCCCCACCTCAAAATAATTGGGTGACACATTGTAAAGGCACAAGACTTAGTTGCAACACTAGAGATTTCTATTTTGGAGAACATATTTGACATGCATGCACAAGTCGATCTTGAGCACATCACTCTCACCAACTTGAAAGAGGAATGGGAAAATCTCTTAGATTCTCTAAAGAAAACCCACAAACACATTTTTGACAAGATGTAAGTACAAATTTTGGTTTCGGCATTAATCTCAAAAAGGGGGAAATATAATGTAATTCCAAATTTACTTTTATATGCTAAGTGTACTACAATACATACCGGGAGCATGCACCAAGGGGGAGTTTTGAGTTTTGTGTAAAGAGTCAGTTATGTTATGTATATGTGGAGAATTAGAACATTTTGAAGAATATCAATTTATATACATTACAATTTTGATACTAATGCCAAAAGGGGAGATTGTTATCTCTATTTGAGCATTAGATGTTGTCATTAGTATCAAATTAGATTAGTCGGTTATCTAAGCTGATCAGTTAGTAAAAGATGATACAACAAGCTACATTATGCTAGTCGGTTAAACAAACAAGCCTTCATACTAAGCATTCACTAGGAAAAATTGAGAGCTGAAAGAAAATAGGTTTAACCAGGCACCAGAGCATATTTACCAAACATCAGAGTAAATCGAGCACCGAGCGTCAGTATAAAACCAAGCAGTATACAAACCAAGCACCAATGTATTCACTGAACATAAAAGGTTGTGTTTACCAAGTTATTCCAGAAACAACATAGTATCCAGGAATGGCACATCTATCTATGAAAATGGTTACACAGATTCATAAAACATTTTATCAAGATTGAAGCTTATTTATTGTGGATGTAATCATTAAATGTTGTGATGATTCCTATGTAATAGTTAGATATAGGTTAATTTTTGTACACCGTAGAGCTTAAGTTTTCTAAGATGTTGTAAACCTAATTACGTCATGGCAATCATAGCAGTTTGCTATATATTTATAAATTGATGTCATTTTGACAAGCAATCAATCATATACAAAAAAGGAGATCTTGAAGCAATAGCCGCCTTCAAGACATCAAAATTCAGACAAGATTTGCATGACATAACAATTATTAGAAACAAAGATCTAATTTAGTTTATTCAGAAGTAATCAAGGCTACCGAGCAGAATATAGGACCATTTACTACACATAGAGGTGATATTTATTCCGTATATCATAGATCTGATTCAGACAAAGTATAGTTGTCATTTAAAGATACTTTTTGTTATTCTCTAATCATTGTAACAGAGTTTGTAAAATCTCTTAATCGAGTAGACTTAACAGTCTTATTGTAAATCTCTTAACTGAGTGCATACTCAAGTAGTGTTGTTTAAATCCTTTCACAAGGTAGATCTAATCGATCTGATTGTAACTCCTAATAGGGTAAGATCACCAAAAGTGATCAAAATTGTAGCCTTACTCGACATACTATATTATTTGCAGTAGTGAAAAATTTGTGGGTGTCATCCCCACTGTAGTTTTTACCTTCTAACAAGGGTTTCTGCATAACCAAAATACTTGTGTTATGTGTTACATTTCATGATTTATTTATTGTTTGATTTCATGCACTTTATATTTACATAGTTGTTTGAATGAATGTTGTAAACAATGGATTCAGTTGGATAGTTAGTCACTACTATTGCAGATTGGTTATTCAGTTAAAGTTTTTGAGGGTATTGATGCACCCCTCCCTCTCAGTCCCTTATCTTTCCATCCCAACATTTATGATTTATTTTCCCCTATTTTACCATTATTTATTTCTCTCCCTATTTTATCGTGATTCCTATTTCTATGTGAAACCTTTTTAGTTAATATTAAGTCCCCAAACATTTTTATATCTCCATTGTGTTATTAAATAAAAAGAATTTAAATATTTTCCTTTTAACTATCGTCCAACATTAATAAAGTTAAATATTTATATTTAACTTTATAAACTAACTTTATTAATGCATGAATAAATCATATCAACAATATTAAAATCCTTCATTAATATTAAACAATTATCATCAACATATGATCATCACTGAAGGTCTTGACTATTCCCATTGAAATGACTTACTATAGATAGTAAGCATACCCAAAACTGCATCTAAACACCTCTAATCAACTTGCAACTGAAATTGCCTAGGCCAAATGGCCTCAAGGTACCTCTAATGTATTGGTTAGCGTACGAGACCATGAGGAAATAAGATAATGATAATGTCTCTCTATGAATGCTAGAATGGGGATATTACCATCTTCCCTTCCCAAACATTTCTCATCCTCAAGCAATGCTAGTGCAATCCACAATCATTTGATTGATCCATACTAAAACCAAGAATAATTCCAGGGCTTCAAGTCAACACTACCTACAACACTATCTACTGCAAACATTTTCCTACAAGCTACCCATACCAGATACATCCTACCAATCTCCAATAGGAAGAGAAATCAAGCATTGCATAAAATAAATCATCTCCTCTGGAAACTACTCTTCAAAAGGACCAAATTCAAAAGTAGTAGGAGTGAATTTCAAGATGTCAAAATAGGTTGTCACTTTTCTATCAACTAATAAGTTATCAACCAAAATGATTTCAATTTTTCATATCAAACTTTGAAGATGATCACCATGCTAGTGTTACACTAGTCTGATCATAACTAATAAACTAACATGCTCAAAATACACCCTCCTCTCATGGAACCCTATACATAAAATATCATCAAACCCAAATCTAAGATCACTAATAGAAGGTAAATTAAAAAATACCACATTAGCAAACTTACTACCAATCACAATCATAGGCGATAGAAAGAACACCATGCTCAAGCATGTAATAATCATCTTCTCACCTGTAAATGCATAAAAACTCACATGCATGCCAAAAATAGGATCCAACACAACCTTGAAGAATGTTTCACCATATGCCCATTGTAACAACTTGGTGTAATTGAATTCAAAAACCCTAAAAAATATACGATATTGTGGAGCAATTCATTTTAATCCAATTTTTCCATCATAAGAATTTTTGGATCCCAAGGCCAATTCTAACATATAATGCTCTCATTATCTAAATACATTAGCTCATTCTTTGTTTCCCCTCTTAGAAACTCAACAATAACCAACTAAAAAATGCAAGCTAAAATTTTTGCAAGCTACAAATCCCCCTTCTAAAGGAGAGTACATATCATACCATGATGACATATAACTCTCTTTATACTAATCATTTAGTCTCTTCTTATTCGTCATCATAAAAATATTCAAGTCACCAGCTTGCAGGATGGAAGAGAAATAATATGCACTCCTCATAATGCAATCAAGATGAAAAATACCACCCTCTTTTCACAAAAAATGATACTCACATCTATTGGTCTCATATGAATCATGCTTCCACTTATCTACTATATCAAAACTATAATCTAGAAGCATGTTACACATAAAAAAAAGTTTACAAACCTTCTACAATAAATAGTAAATGCACTATTAAAACTGAAAGTTTAATTTTTGACCTCTTTAGGAATACATTTCCTATCATCTGCTAGTAAGAACTTATCAATGTACACTTCCCAAATTAAAAATGTATATATTTAGCACTCATCATCATGTCATCAACTCCTAACTTTATTGAAAAACTATCAATAGGAATAGATTCATACTTACACTTCACACATATCAATGAATTCATAAATAAGTGATGCTCCCTACCAAGATTACTTGCACAAATAATATCAATTTCCTTATGTTCATCAAAATCTACCAAAATATTATTGTTTTAACTTATATAGTCTTCTATATATTTTCTTGTTTGAGAATCTTCCCATGATCAACATCTTCTATCATTGGAATATCATTAATTGTTTTTGTCCCATAAATGAGACTATTTTGAAATTTGCCTCTAGTATTTATTATAGAAAATATTTCATTGTTGTATATTGGATCATCATAGAAAAATTGGTCATAAAAAATCATGAGTTTGTTTCTTTTCTGGTCCTTTCGATCTTCATTAACATAGTGTTCCTTATTTGAATAGAAAATGGTGGAAACATTGTGCTTAATTTTATTCTCACAAAGGGTATTAATTCCTTCAACAATATACATGATCTCCATGCTCTTAGAATTAATTTCATCTTCCTTGTTGGGTGGCTGTAATAGAAGTCTGATTTTCATCCTTGTATAATGAGTAGGGATTCATGCTTAGCTGTAGACAAAGCTTTTTTACTTCCTTCTCCTTATCTTCTACAAAATTAATTACAATATCCCTATCTTTTATCTCTTTTAGATAATCTAATTTCATCTTTTCTAGTGCCTTTTTGATTGTATGAAGGTGTGCACTATTTATTCCACTTGCCATTCCTTTTTCCCTTTCTCAATTTGAACTTTCCATATAAGCTCTTCAATTTTTTTATGAATATCATCAAAATGAACTATGTTTGCAAAAACCATATCCTCTGTGACTTTTGCTTTATCTTATAGATTATATGTTCCAAAATCCATATCTAAAATTTATGGTTGGTCCTTTAAATCATATTTTTAGTGTCATCTTCTTAGCATAGTTCATTCTCGCAATTTTGGACAACCCTTTGCTTAAAACAAATTTTGTTATTTGTTGCACTATTTTTTGTTTTATTCGATATGTTTTCCTCCATCTCTGAATGCATGATCAAAACTTATACTATGTCATCATCTTCAAATAATTCATCATCATGTGAAGATTCATTTTCCTCCTTAACACCTTGAGACTCTAAAATGCTCTCTCCTTGAGTAAGATCTTCCTTATCAATTATTTTTTTAATAATAACTTCCAAGTCACTAATTAAGAGATTTCTATATCCCTTACCTATAGCTATAGATAAATCCATTGTGGTATTTTGTTTGAACCAAACCATGGGATTTATATCTTCTTCAATGTTGGTCCAAACTTCTTTAGATTCAACTTATCTTCCTTACAGTCCCCATAATTTTGATTATGTGTCCAAGTCTTGAGGCATGTAAAATAATTTTTCTCCCTTCTCATTTGGTTTTTACTCTTTTTTAAAGAACTTGCAACCTGTAAGCCCATTGAGATTAGTTCATTTTTAGTCATCTATCTCTTGAAGATTTCAATCTTTTTCTCAATCAACCCTTTTGAGAAATCATAATCTAAAGGTAAGATCTTATTCTACTTTCTCCAAATGGATAACATATATAATTGCAACTACCTACATGTATATATTGAACTGGTGGTTAGCACCTCCTTGGAGATTCATGACATGGCTTAACCACCTCTTGTGGGTTGGATTAAATGTGACATTTGTATCATGCATTAACAGTTCAAGCTTTTGGTGCAATGACAAATGATTCCAACAATTGGTATCATAGCCTTGGGTCACAGGTTTGAGTCTCCCTTCAGTGGGTGTTGAAGGATTAGTTGGTGCTAAGGGGGAGATCATTGACCTGGTGGTCAGTACCTCCTTGGAGATTCATGACATGGATTAACTGCCTCCTGAGGGTCAGGTTAAATCTAGCATTTGTATCGAGTATTGACAGCTCAAGATTTTGGTGCAATGGAAAATGATTCCAACAATATCATCATCTTCATACAAAATTAAAGAAAAAATACTTTGAATACAAGACCTCACATTGTATGGATGATGCTTTCTGATTTTAGTTAAAAAACCATTGAAAAATTTGTAGAACTGATCCATGACATTTGAGATCCAAGATAATGAGAAATGACTTGAACCTTGTCATGATTTCTAAAATATTATCGCTCTTACAAAAAGTAGGGAATTTCAGATCATGTAATCCATATAGACTCTACATAGTCAGATGTAGAACCTTCTTTAGTATGTCATCATTATAGGGTGCTATAGGAGTTGTTATTCTTATGATTTTACTATGAAAAAAAGAAACTGCAAGTATCGTCTCTTCACAAGGATGTTCTAATAATATGTGTTGGACCAAGTTTAGTATTGAGGACTACAAATCCTATTTCAGAAGCCTCCAATCTAGCTGGTCTACTTTGGACAAAGAGAAATATAATTCTTCTAGCTTAGAGAGAACACCATCCATAAATTTCATAGACTTTAATTGTAATCCAATTACAAGAGACAATTTTACACTTCCTTTTCTTTTTGCAAGTCCCTTAGCTCATCAACATTAATGTGTCATATAATTCTTTTGAGAAAAAATGCTTTTATGATATTCCCCTATCTTCATATTTCTTAGTAGGGTATATGCAAGATCATGGTATGCCAAAAAGTGACGATGTAAAAAAGAAGACTTGATTGATAGACTAATTGAAAAATAGTTATAACTTTCAAATGGTATAACATTTTTGAAATTTGAAACATGTGTCACATTTTATGCTTCACCTACTACAAGAAGAAGTAAGGTTTTCAATCTAATAAAGTTTATACTAAACTTAAAGGTTGTTAGACACAAGAGTTTTTTATATTATGGAAAAGTTGTAGTAGAAAAATCATAATTAATTATTTACTTGGAAAAAATTACAAAAAAATATGTGTCACATCTAGACATGAGTCTACTAATATCTATAATATTGTAATAAAATATTATCATTTGATTGTGTTTAAGGTGGTCGGACATACACCCACTTCTTATCTTTTTAGTCCTGATTGATAGACTAATTGAAAAACAAATATAATTTTGAATCGGTATAACATTTTTGAAATCCAAAGCATGCATCACATTCTATGTTGTGCCTACTACAAGAAAAAAAATTCAATTTGATGAATTTTAGATAGAGTTAAGGTGGTCAGACACAAGAGTTTTTATAATATGGAAAATTGTAGAAGAAAAGTCATAATTAATTATTTACTTGGAAAAAAATTACAAAAAAATACACGTCACATCCAAACATGAGTCTACTACTTATATCTATAATCTTGTAAAAAAATTATCATCTAATTGTGTTTAAGGTGGTTAGACATACACTTACTTGATACTCCTAAGAGTTATTTTGTTGTCATTAGTTATGAGAAGGTCATAATGATTGTCAAAGTCATTCGGTAAAGAAGGAAAGACAAGTCGGTGAAGCAAGAAAAGCTAATTGGTAAAAGGAAATAAGGGAATAGGTAATTTTGGTAAAGGCAAAGCAATTTGAGAAACTGAGAAAGGTAGAACCGAGCACTGAGTTATACCAAGCTACAACATCAAAAGAGTAGAGAAGATGAGATAGTTACGAAGCTAGAGGAAAATGTGTTACCGAGCATAGGAAGCCAACACAAGGAGAATCTTTAAATACATTGAACCTAGACACCGAATAAAAAATGGTTTACAAATCTCAAGGATATTATATGAAAGAGCATTGGAGATGTAAAACATAATGATTACGTGTACATGATTACAAGGTGAGATCTGCCAATGAAAATAAAGTATGATATATGTATTGGAGGACTAATCAATGCTAGCACCGCTTGTAAATATAATTCTAGAACACCTAAAACAACTTTTATAATTGTATTTAAATGAATTAGAATGTGAAGATCAGTATGCATGCACGAAGGTAGATTGCATTTGTGAAGCAGAGATTGCAAAGAAGGTGATGAATAGAGAAGCCACTAAGTACAAAGAAGTAAAGAGTAGAAAGTGACTGTGATTCATAATTGAATCTACCAAGCACTGAATTGATATTGTGAGTAGTACTCAGTATGAGGTAATGAGTTATTGACCATAAAGAATCTGATATGAATATTATTGATGCAATTTTAACATACAAGTTTGTGTTATCGATTAAAGAGTATTCAAAATTGTAAAGTCTCTTAACTGAGCAGATCCTAACAGATCTTATAATGTAAATCCTTTAACCAGGTATAGTTCTTAGATTAGAATTATAAAATCCTCTTACAAGGTAGAATTAACAGGTCTTAAGCCTCTTAACTAGGTTAATACTCTTTACAGGGTAAGCCATAAAAAATAGCTAACATTGTAGCTTTAACCGAGTAGACATTTTACTGCAGTAGTGAAGTTTTGTGGGTGTCGCCCCCACCGCAGTTTTTATCCTCTAACAAGGATTTATGCTATACCAAAATGAATGTGTTATGAACTTTATGTTTTATATGATGCATGAAAAAGTTATGGATTTAGTAAATATTTAAGGAAGAAAGTTCAAATAGTTTAAAAGAGTTTTATAGTACTGATTCACCCCTCCCCTCTCAGTACTTACCTTTCCATACCTAATCCAACAATTAGTATCAAAGCTTAGTCTCTTATTAAGAAGTTTAATTACTTGAGAGGAAAGATCTAGAGGAATGGAGAGCTATAGGTATGAAAGGGTGATTGATAATATGGAAATGGAACTAAGAATGGCCAATGAGAAGATTGATGAATTAAAGAGAAAATAGATGCATTCAATCAACAAGAGGAAGGAGTTAGCACATACATTAAAAGACACTCAAGATAACCTTGAAGAAATTGAAGAACAATCAGAGGGAATCATGTCTAATGAATTAGATTCTATAATATCAGAACTGTTTGAAAAGAAAAAAACCTAGCTGATCAGGTGAAAACACTAAAAAGAGAACAAGAAGCCCAATCAGTAAGGATGTGTGAATTCTTAAAACAAAAAGGAAAAATAGAAGATGAAAAAAGAATGATGGAAGATGAGAGAAGACAAATAAACACACAAATTCACTACAACTTGATAGACCAACTAGTTAGTGAAAATCAAGATGTTGCAAGGAAAGTTGGAGGGATTGCTAAACTGAGATCTGAGTATGAACATCTAAAGAATGATCTGAAATTTGAGAAATATGCTAATGAAGTCTTGAAAAGGAATGAAGAAGCACTAAAGATACTGGATGAACAACTAAGAGGATAAAAACAAATGAGATCTACAACTGGACTTGGATACAATGTAAACAACACTATCGAGAAGGGTGAGTCCTCCAATCAAGTAGCCAATCAAGATAATGTTGTTGCCCCACCAAAGACAAAGAAGCCTACATGATATCATCATGGGAAACCAGGACACACAACAAATGTTTGCAGGAGCAAAATAGGTAATCAAACGAGTACTCCTAAGTTTAATTGTCACTATTACAATTGCAATAAGTTTGGTCATAAGGCATTTTCATGTAGATCAAGATTTTCTAACAATCCAAGGAAGCCAAGCTACAAGGGTTACGGTAATAATTGTAGTAGAGGGAATGTGTACGATCATGGTATGCCAAAAAGTGGCAATGTGAAAAAATAAACTTTTCATGCATCCAAAAGCACACTAAAAAGTTTGTTGACTTTTTAGTAGGCCTAGGTGTCAGTACACCTGGCCAAGCCAAAAGCCAAAGCACAGGCCAGATCAAATATCCTATTTTTGCCAGAAAATTATATTTCTAGTCCGCAACCGCATTCAACATTTTCATTGTGAAAATGTTGAACATGGCTTTGGTTTCGGATATCGGATCTTTTCTCATATCCAATTTTCTCAACAAGAAAAGGTAAGTTAAATTTTTCACTTTTTATTATTTTTTAATTGAAATTTGTAATTTTTTATATAAAAATTAGGGTTTAAATGAGTTTTTTTATTGTTTTTTAAATTGATTGTAATTATCTATTTGGGTTCTAATTGTAATTAGACATGGACTCAAATCAATCAGAAAAACCTCCCAATGATCTTGCAAATAATCCAGAACCACCTCCAAACAATCCCCCACTTTCAGAAGATGAACCAGTCTCAAACCCTCACCATTTAGAGGATCTCATAGGAGACAATCTAAATCAGCTTAGAGGATATCATACCACATATTCCAATATCCCCACATTGTGCCCCATGTTTTCCACATTGAACTCCATTATTGAAAATATGGAGAAACTTATTGAGCAACATAATGTTGCACTTCTTTGGCGTGATTTCATGCACGCCTAGTTTGACGATGGGCTTGACTATGATCAAGTTATGAACCTAAACATAACAAAACATGACATATGTAATCTTTTTGTGCATCCCAAAATCGGTTTAAAAGTGGACCCTAAAAAACCTAAGTTGTCAATTAAATGGTGCACAAATGATGCAATACGCGACAACTTTTGGGATCGCTGGTGGATGGTTTTTGATAGACGACCTCACAACAATTTGGATGTCCCGTTTTATTTCATTAAAAATTTGTATTCTAAATTTGTGCTTGGTCACAAGGTAAATTATTGGAGTATGAGACTGAACCAGGGTGTAGGCTTAGGAACTCCTCAGGGTAGGCCATGGGCACATCGAGTTAAATCCTGCACATATCTCCCCCTCTCAAGATTTCACCACCTCCTACAGTGCAACATCTTGATATTATTGCTGAGGCCAGTTCACAGACTATTGGAGCCATTCACACCTTGAGTGATCTACTGGTTAAGTAGAGCACGACATTGTTGCCTCCTCATCCTGATACTTCTGGCCCTTCCACATCCTCCATGATCTCACATATTTGTGTGTGCCACACTTGTATTATGTGCAAGAATCTATTCTTAGGTCCCCTGAATGATAGTGATGCATATAACTACATCTTCGAGGTTGACGATACTAAATAGCACACTACAAGAACTAAAGCACCTCATGAAGATGTGCATTAGGGGCATAGAGAGCCATGGATTCCTACTGTTATGGTAAGGGTAAATAGTTCAATTTTTACATTGTATTTAATTTTAAACATTCATATTTTTAGTAGAATTTTCTTATAATGATTTTTCACTTATGTTTTTTTATGTGTTGCATTTATGTTTAGTGGATGACAAAGGAGGAGATGGCATAGGTGGAGGGGTCCATGCTTTCGGTCATATCATTTGGCCTTGACACTTCCATGGTACATATGTTTTAATTTACTCATTGGTTTTCTTAAATTATTATAATAGTATATGTACATGTGTTTTCTAATTTTTACGATCATCTTAGTACATACTAATGCAGGTGTCACCAGTTTCCACTGGGGGGCAATGTGAGGGGGTTCAGGCATCAGGTGTTGACAAGGGGAAGGTAAATAAGTAATTTATTTTGTTTATGCATACATGTATACTTGTCAGTTGTGCGTACTCATTTTTAATTTACATGGTTTATTTGATAGAGGGTGGTGTCTGATGATGTTGTGAGACCCTTTCACCATGATAAAGTCACAAGAATCTCAATTCACAGTGATAGCCCCATGGTACATATATTTCTAAATTTATTTGTGTGTATTTTACTATCAAGTATATATAATATGATCAAGTCATGATTGTATGAAGTATCTATTTGAGTTTTGTAGGTCACCCCTAGTTTGAGGGAGGTAGAACGCTAAGGGTTTGTATCGTTGATGACTCAACCAACATTTCCTGAAGAAAGTTTAACACATGTAAGTTCTAATGTCAATTTAGTTATTTTATAAACATATATCTGCTACCAACGATTTAACATTAAATAGTATAAATCATAGATCAATCTTGTGTTCACAAACACATACAAGTCGCAATCGACATTGGTGGCATTTTTCCTTTGCTACCAAGGACATATATTAGGTCTCTTGTTCACGTGAGGAGATATAGAGGTGAGGTACATGAGAGTTCAATTTTAGTTTAAATTTTATTTATTATTGTTGACTATGATTTTGAATTTTGAATTTTGATTTTTAGAAACCATATAAATTAAGTAATCTAACTTGGGGTTTCACTTTTGTGTTTGAATGCAGGAGCCATTAGAGCCAAAGAGTACTTCAAAGAGGCTACATTTTGATGATCCAACAATAGAATAGGATGTCCTAGAAATATTTTTAGTTCAAATTCTTATTTTGAGATGTCATATGACACATTTTGAGATGGCACATGCCACATTGTATCTAGATATGTTGATTTTGTAAATATGTATAGAATTATTGTTCATTTTGATATATATGAAACTTGATAGTCGATCCAATTTATTAATTGTGTGTTCATTTATTCATTGTTAGTATGTAAATATGCTTGTGTGTATGTACTCATGTACGATTTATGCCTTAAGTATATTTATGTATATTCAAGTACATTCTTCATAACCTAAATTCATGTGTATGGACTATGTGCATGACTTAAGCGAATTCATGTGTATGCTTTATAATCTATGTGCAACATCTATGCTTCATGATTGAATAAAATTTATGTGTACTCTTTATGTGCTACATGTGTTCACATGTGTAATTCATCATTTAAGTGAATTCAAAATTTATGTGCTACATTGTATTCATGTGTATTTGATGCTCTCAACCAAGAAAATCCTTCAAAGTTCACTTCACAAATCTGGTGATCACCTTGTCAAATAAACTCTTATGCAATGTATCAGGTTAAAACTCTAGTAGACATGTCAAAGACACATCATTCCATGAGAATTAGTAAGAACATTCACAGAGTGATGCTTCTACATCAAGATTTTGTCAAACTGTTATTGAGAAAACAATGACCTATCATTCTAGGTACCAAACCCTCTTTTCTAGGGTTTGTAGGTCATGGCTTGTTAAAAAAGACTCTTGCAAATCTCTCTAGATCCCCCCAATGGATCTAACACATCCCTATGGACCCAAATAGCATAGATCCATCACAAAATATACTCATCCATTAGAGTATATGCTCGCAATAATGATTGGTGCTGCTTCATGCACCTTCAATCAATATTTACCACCATTTATGGTCCCTCCACCACCATATATCCTGCATATCCCTGCAACCAAACACTATTGTAGAAGACACTAGTTAATTCCTTGCCTTCTAATTCCAATGAAATGATGCAATATGGACATGGAAGTGATAACAAGATAATAGAAAATCAATTTACTCCATTTCGAATCACAGACACATCCACAATGCATTCAAATGGCCATCCTTGGTGTCTTTACATTTGCCAATGACCCTTTATGGTCATGTCCCCATCCCCCTTGGAGAAGAAAAAATTGTCCATTCTAGGCACAAACCGATGCTTCCATCATGTCTAGTTGGGTAGGTTTACCCTAGGAATGGTCCACTTTGCCTCTTAACACACCATAACGCTTGCCAACATACGCAATGGTGCTTAGTGGACCTTGGGAACACTTTGGTCTGGCATGTCCATGAATGTTCTATTGAATTCATGTTTTGAACAAGGTTATCACTAGTGTTTACCCATCCAATGAGAGCTAATGGCATAGACCATTCGATGCCAAGATGAACGGTTTGGAAGAAACCCAGTGGTGCAACTTTAACGTAACCCTCACTTCAAGTTTTGACATCAAGTAAGAGTGGTGTGCCAAATTCAAACAAATTTGAATCTCCCAAAATAGAGAGATTTTATTTTAGGCCTTAGAAAAATGGTCTTGTAGCATCTCATAGATCGGTGATACCTCTCACGGGGTTTGAGATACGAGCTTCGAAAGATCCCGCCCAATCATGCTTAGTGCACCTTTGGGGCACTTTGGTCCGACATGGTCATGAACATTCTAGTGACTCCGTGGTTGAAATGGGGTTGTCACTAGCATTTACCCACCCAAATAGAGCTAATGGTGTAGACCATTTGGTGTTGGGATGAACGATTTGGAAGAAACCTAGTGGTGCAACTTTCAACTGATCCTCACTGCAAGTTTTGACATCAAGCGAGACTGGCATGCCAAATTCAAAAAAATTCAAATCTCCCAGAATGGAGAGAGGTTATTTTAGGCCTCAAAAACATGGTCCCATAGCATCTCATAGTTTTCTAATACCTCTCACGGGGACCGAGATACGAGCCTTAAAAAATCACTACCCAATCGTGCTTAGTGCACCTTGGGGACACTTTGGTCTGGCACGGTCACGAACGCTCTAGTGACTCAGTGGTCAAAATAGGGTTATCACTAGAGTTTACCCATCCAATTGGAGCTAATGGCATAGAATATTTGGTGTTAGGATGAATGGTTTGGAAGAAACCCAGTGGTGCAACTTTCAACTGACCCTCATTGCAAGTTTTGGCATCAAGCGAGATTAGCATGCCAAACTCAAACAAATTTGAATCTCCCAGAATGGAGAGAGGTTATTGTAGGCCTTAGAAACATGGTCCTATAGCATCTCATGGTTTGTTAATACCTCTCATGGGGTCTGAGATATGAGCCTTGAAAGATCACTACCCAATCATGCTTAGTGCACCTTGGGGACACTTTGGTCAGACAAGTTTTGGCATCAAGCGAGACTGGGGTTCCAAATTCAAAAAAAATTGAATCTCCCAGAATGGAGAGAGGTTATTTTAGGCCTCAAAAACAAGGTCTTGTAGCATCTCATGGTTTGTCAATAGCTCTCATGGGGTCTGAGATACGAGTCTCAAAAGATTTCTTCCCAATCATGCTTAGTGCACCTTGAAGACACTTTGGTC
Source organism: Chamaecyparis obtusa (assembly GCA_027943335.1). Classification (NCBI taxonomy): domain Eukaryota; kingdom Viridiplantae; phylum Streptophyta; class Pinopsida; order Cupressales; family Cupressaceae; genus Chamaecyparis; species Chamaecyparis obtusa. The sequence goes on along the minus strand of BSBK01007139.1, from coordinate 289,088 downwards.
CGGCATGGTCACAAACATTCTAGTGACTTAGTAGTTGAAATGAGGTTATCACTAGAATTTACCTACCCAAACAGAGCTAATAGCATAGACCATTTAGTGATGGGATGAATGATTTGGAAGAAACCTAGTGGTGCAACTTTCAACTGATCCTCACTGCAAGTTTTGGCATCAATTGAGATTGGCGTACCAAATTCAAAGAAATTTGAATCTCCCAAAATGGAGAGAGGTTATTTTAGGCCTTTGAAAAATAGTCTTGTAGCATCTCATGGTTCATTGATACCTCTCATGGGGTCCGAGATACAAGCCTCAAAAAATAACTGCCCAATCGTGCTTAGTGCAGCTTGGGGACACTTTGGTTCGGCATGGTCACGAACATTCTAGTGACTCAGTGGTCAAAATAGGGTTGTCACTAGTGTTTACTTGCCCAAGTGGAGCTAATGGCACAGTCTATTCTGTGCTAGGATGAACGGTTTGGAAGAAACCTAATGGTGCAACTTTCAATTGACCCTCACTGCAAGTTTTGGCATCAAGCGAGACTGGCATGCCAAATTCAAAAAAATTAGAATCTCTCAAAATAGAGAGGTTATTGTAGACCTCATAAAAAAGGTCTTGTACCATCTTATGGTTTGCTGATACATCTCATGGGTTTTGAGATACGAGCCTTGAAAGATCATTGCCTAATCGTGCTTAGTGCACCTTGGGGACACTTTGGCCTAGCATGGCCATGAATGTTCTAGTGACTCAGTGGTCAAAATAGGGTTGTCACTAGTGCTTACCCACCCAATCAGAGCTAAAGGAGTAGTCCATTCGGTGCCAGGAAAAACGGTCTGGAAGAAACCTAGTGTTGCAACTTTCAACTGACCCTCCTTGCAAGTTTTGGCATCAAGCGAGACTGGCATGCCAAATTCAAAAAAATTTGACTCTCCTAGAATGGAGAGAGGTTTTTGTAGGAATCAGAAACATGGTCCTACTATATCTCATAGTTTTCTAATACCTCTTACGGTGTCTTAGATACGAGCCTCAAAAGATCGCTGCCCAATCGTGCTTAGTGCACCTTGGGGACACTTTGGTCTGACATGTTCATGAACATTCTAGTGACTTAGTGGTTGAAATAGGGTTGTCATTGTATAGGATAAAATATGGATGAGGTCCTAGGACAATGATTTGCACATAAAAGAGACTCAAAAACCAATATTTTATACTTACCTGGAATTTTATTGATGTGAAAAGTAAATGTAGATGATTAATGTTGAAATTAAGAAATAAAAGTACTTACCTTTGAAAAAGAAACGGCTGAAAACCTTGTCAAATAGTCTCAGAAACTGTTGATTTTTGTATACTAAAACTAAAACTATGAGATATACAAAACTCAAAAATATTTTTCTGAGATCAGGTCATCTCTGCCCTAGGTCAGGGATGAGGTCGTCCCTGCCTTAGGTCAGTGTCTAGGTAGTCTCTGACCTAGGTTGGAGTCTAGGTCATTATTGACCCAACTACTTCGATGGAAATTCTATTCACAAATCTCAGAAGTTCGGTGAAAAGGGTATCCAGATTTGAGCTCTGATTTGTAGTCATGTACCTGTACTTGCAAGAAAAATGGTTTTGTTTGTTGGGGTAGGGGTTTGCCTTAGTCAAACCCCAGTTTGGAATCAAACTTAATAATGGAATTGAAATAGAGAATGCTAGCAAGTAGTAGAATTAGATCTAACAACAAAGCTATGATATTCAATAGATATGCAAATTGTATTTGAAATGTAATCAAGTATGTTAATATGAAAGCTTGAACATAATGTCAACAAATGTAAATCAAACCTCCATGATTGTATGCTTGGAGTCCATCTTGAGGGAAGAATGAAAGGATCTTGAAGATGAACAAAAGGATCTTGAAGGAAGATCACACCATCATGATGGCTAGATCTAGGGTTTGAATGATGAATCTTGCATGCTTAAACCAAATCCCTTCAAAGGCTTGAATGCTCTAATCCTAGATCTTCAACATGGAGAACTTGAAGGGAGAAGAGGATGATTTCCTTGAATGCTTGAATGGAAGATTTCTTGAATGAATGCTTTCTTGATCACCAATGTCTCCTTGAGAGTGCTTGAGCATGATAGAATGAGATGGAGAAAATGAGAGAGGAAGGCTTAATTTTATAGTGATATAGGGCACAATCCTCTAGAGGGGCCAGCTTGGGGATTTAAATTTTAATTAGGCCTTAACCCTTTAGAAATGCACCTAGATTAAATGCAATTAAGATTTTACCATTTTGGAGACCAAAACAGCTGACTCGAAAGTAGGAAAATAATTCTTTCTGAAACTCGACATCTAGAAATCATGGAAACTTGAAATTTGGAGCCGAGGTCAAGGACAAGGTAGACCTCACCCTAGGTCAGGGTCAAGGTAGAACCTACCCTAGGTCAGTGTTGAGGTAGAACCCGCCCTAGGTTAGGGTCAAGGTAGTCCTTGACCCAAAAGTCTAGAATCTTAGAATTTCAGTCCAGAATGCTAGGAAAATGCAGCTAGAAAGTGGAAAAGGGGAAAAATTAGGGGAAAAATGCCAGATCCAAGAAAAGACCAATTTAGGGTGGTTGACATGATCCCAAATCACTTACTTGGAGGGCTAAATGCTCTTAACATGGAAGTGCTTCCATTTTAAGATGATACAGTCACTAGCATTTACCCACCCAACCGGAGCTAATGGCGTAGTCCATTCGGTGCCAAGATGCAATCCTTGAACACTATCCCTTCACCTCAGGGAATCACCATTTTACTTTGGACACATCTGACCAATTTTGACTCAATGAATCAATTATTACATCATTTGATGATACAAATGTGCATGGAATTAAGACAATACAAATGTAAGGATACAAAATTAAGACAATACAAATATAAGGATATGACATTCATAGTAAGGAAACACAATTTTTACACTTTACATGACATTAAGATGATACAAATGTGGGCTCTTAATATTTGAAAATCAGCCCCATGGGCTCTTTTATATTTCAAATTTTGCATCTAATTTTTTATATACAAAATTTGGCATCTAAATGCACATTACATTCGGTTTTTGTTTTTATATATAAAAATTTTTGCATATAAATATGTACATTACAGTCGATTGTTGTTTTTATATACAAAATTTGGCCTCTAAATATGCACATTACATTCAATTGTTTTTTTTATATACAAAATCTTAGATACACAACTATATATAAAAAATAAGTGTCCTTTCCGCTCCTAAAGTGTATCAGTTTAACACATGGTACTCGATGATATCTACATTCCAATCCATGCATTTAGAAGGTGGAAGAAAAGTTAATAGAGAATATAAGAAGTTTATATAGTTTGACAAAAATATTATGAATGTATAAGTAAGTAAACGAACCAAAGAACATAACTAGCCAATGCATAGTGAAGTTTATCATCATAAAAGATGGGCTAATAAAATGCACACCTCGGTCTTCTATATCTATCATATATGTTTCCAATTGCATTTACAATCCACATACAAAACCAAGTTTATTGGCTCAAACAAATAAAGCAAAAAACTACAATTAATTTATTGAATGTAATCGTAATAAACATGGAAAACCTTGCAACTTGAGCTGAACTTACCTACTGAAATATGTCTGAAGGGTCATCTCTCTGCTTGAGGGTATTCAATATTGCTTCATGATCAACAGTACTAATAGTCCAAAGTTCCTTTGTCTTTGGTTTTCCTTGATGTTTCAACAACTTAACACTGGCTTCTATAACAAGGTGTGAATACATGAGAATGGTTTTGTGCTTCTCATAGTCTTCAAATGCAGGAATGCCATTATTTCTAATCATATATGTGCGCAACCATGTTCCCACAACAACATTTGATCTTGTTGGATCTGTGAACATATCATCATTTATCGTTAGTTGTGCAAGTTTCTGCTTTCCTTGTACATAATGTGCTAACTAGTAATCTGATCTCTCATCATTCCCTTGTGGTGCAACCAATGCAAAAACATGTCCTGGCTATAGAAGATCTGAAAGATGGTTGTAGTCAAGTGAACAATCCATGTCATTATTTATTACAGAGACTATGATAGATAGATGGTTTAGATAATGTGGAACCCATGTATCAACCCACTCACTTGACTCACACTGATCCCAATCACACTGAAGAGACATCTTAGACAATAACAATCCAACTCTCATGTCCAAATGGTCCATGTACTAGCATCTAAGCTTCAAAATGAATGCATTTTGAAGAGTCTTTCACAGTTTGACAATCCAACCTATCTCCTATTGTGCCCATCTCAACCAACCAAAAGAATCTGTGCACCACTAAATCAAGAGTCCCCCCTGTGACAATGTTGAAGTACACCAATCAACAATTGAATGAGCATCAAGGAGTTTTACACCTAAAATCCTTAGTTTCTCCTTAACTCTCTCTCTCTCTCTCTCTCTCTCTCTGATCCCAATCACACTGAAGAGACACCTCAGACAATAACAGGCCAACTCTCATGTCCAAATGGTCCATGTACTAGCATCTGAGCTTTGAAATGAATGCATTTTTGAAGGATCTTTCACATTTTGACAATCCAAACTATCTCCTATTGTGCCCAACTCAACCAACCAAAATAATTTGCGCACCGCTGAATCAAGAGTCCCCCCTATGACAATGTTGAAGTACACCAATCAATAATAGAATGAGCATCAAGGAGTTCTGCACCTGAAATCCTTAGTTTCTCCTTAACTAGAGCCGTGTGTGTGTGTGTGTGTGTGTGTGTGTGTCCCTTAGGTATTATTGAACATATAATATAAATATTTAATACTAATATTAAATTATTATACTATAGAGAAATAAATAATAATGTAATACAATACTAATATTAAAATTTATATAATATTGATTCTATGCTATTATCATTTAATATTAATATATAAAAAAATTGTAATATATAACTTAAAATTGATAAAAATACTTGACTCATTTTAATATTATTTAAAAAGAAATTAATATGTAACTTGAAATTGAAAAAACTAGTCAAAATGAAATGTTGAATTAGATAGGAAATTTCGGATATTCGATATTATTAGATATCTGAAATTTTTGGATATCTGATTAGGCTTGGTATTTGCCTTGGGCAATGCCAAACGTGAATGGTCAACCCATAAGGCATGTTCACCAGATTTGTTTTGATATCAAGACTTCAACCATGTAGCTGATGACCTTTTTCTCACCTGAAATTGATGAAATGAAAAGGGTTTCTTAAAGACATTATCAACTTTTCATCAATATAATTGTTGTCAAATTTTGAGTTCAGTAAGTAATTATTACTTATTTTTTAATTGAGTTATCTTTAAAGTCCTAATTGACATACTGATTAAAAAACAACTATAACTTTCAAACCGTTTAACCTTTTTGAAATCTGAAACACGCGTCACATTCTATGCTTCGCCTACTATAATAAAAAAAAGTTTTCAATTTTGTAAATTTTAGAATGAGTTAAGGTGGTTAGACATGAGAGTTTTTTTTATTTTGAATAAGTTGTAGCGAAAAATTCATAATTAATTATTTATCTGGGAAAAAATTACACAAAAAATATGCGTCACATCTAGGCATGAGTCTACTACTTATATCTAGAATCTTGTGAATATATATCATCATTTGATTGTGATTAAGGTGGTTAGACATACACGTACTTTTTATTTGTTCCTTGAAATTTTTGTACTACTGCATTGAAATCTAAAATTTTGAACAATTAGATTAATTTTTTTTTTAGACAAGGGCTACTAGTTTAGAAACTACATTCAATTTCCTATAGATTCTATTCTTACAACTTTTTCACATAAGGTTGATAAGATGTTCAAACTTTTACGTCAAGTTGACTAACCCTATGCAGACACGTAAAATGCCTTTTCCAAAATAAAACTATTTTATTTTGCAAAAAAATCTTGATGACATCATCAATTATTAATTAATTAATTAGTTTTAATTTTCATTATCTCCTCTCCTATTTTAATTAAAGACATTTAATTAAGAAACCCTAGCCAAAAAAACTTGAAATGGAGGAGCTCCAATGACAACAGTCATGGAAACGGTCATGGCGACCAGGAGGGCAAAACTAGGCTCATCATCACAATGGAGGCTAGAATGATGGCACACAGAGGTAGAGTAGATGACCCTTCAATCGTGGAAGCCATGTGCCTTTCATTAAAGGTTTTCAGGATTGTGCTGGAGGTATCAAGGATGCACATAATGGTTTGGGTTAGTATGGAAGGAGATGGGGGAAGGGCATGATGAGAAGTAGAGGTTTTCAAGGTAAGATGTCGATTGGTAAGGACTTTAGATTTCGTTAGATTGAGAAAAAATTCTAGAGAAAGAAACCAGGGGGTAGTGTGGAGCTAGATGCAGACCCTAGTTATAATAAGGTGGGTTTCTCTTCGGAGGCTAGTAACACCCTGAATGTCTCTTCTTATGCTGATGTAGTTCTGAAAAACCCTCAATGGATGGAGGAGATAGCCAAGCTGGAGGATCATGCCCTGATAATGAAATGGCTTGGCCCTTGGCTGTCTTTATCAAAGGTTAAAACCTGGTGTGAAAAGAGCTGGCATTGCTCTTTCATCTCTTTGAAAACTTTATGTAATGGTTTCTACTTAATCTTATGTTCTTCTAAAGAAGATAAGGATTAGATCCTAAGCAATGGACCATTTTTTATTGATGGTAAGGGACTATTTTTGAAGAAATGGGCTGCTAACTTTGACCCTGAAAAGGAGTCTGTTATGGAAACCCCAATTTGGTTTAGGATGGATAACCTTCTAGAGGAATATAGGACAGATGAGACTATCAGGATATTGGGAGAATCTTTGGGCAAATTCGATAGATGGGAGGAGGTGATCAATAAGGTTTCCTATGCTGTTTCACCAAGAGTTTTGGTATGGTGATAAACCTACTTTAAGCTCCCCTCTCATATCATTATTCATATAGATAATGGTGAATGTAGGTAGGTTTTGGTTGCGGATGTGGATGAGCATGATGGAGTGGAACATGATAATGGGGGTTCCCATTTACATGACCAAGGAAAGTTGTTTGAGGACTCTCTTTTGACCCATTGCCTTCTTCAGTTGACAGAATCACCTTAAGGTTTGATGGCCCTTCTCTACCTTTTTCTTCCCTTTTGGAAGACCCGATTATTATTGATAGATTTGATGATAGTATAGACAGGCCTATGCTTTTTGAAGTAGATAAGATTTTATTTCCAGACCTTGTTCCCTTCATGGATTTGGATCAGGTTGCACTATCCACTCAAAAGGTTAGTGAAACTCCCCTTTCAGCTTGGAATCAGGGTATGACCGTTAAGGTTCATGATGATTCTCTTGAAGGATATAGGTTGTTTGGCTTATCTAAAGATGTTGAGTTCCACAGATGGGTGGTGAAAGAGATCAACCCTTTGTCCCATTTTAAAATTGATGTACAACTTTTGGATCAGTTGGTCTCTCCAGAGCTGGATGGTGTTCCTATTGTTTCTTTAGAAGAAGATAGTGTAATACCCCAAAAATGGGCTATAAGTTCATTAATCTCCTACATCTTCAATTCGAACGAAATCGACATCAAAGTCCTAACCTAAGGCACATCTAAACATCATCGAATCATAATTGATTATCTTAAATTTTGCATCGGGGAATATTCCTAGTAATATTCCTAATTATCTTAATTATCTTTAATTTAATGATTATTTGGTGATAAATCACATTTATCCTAAGTTTGATTAATTGAATATTTTCATATTTAATTAATTAGATTTAATATTTGCCACTTAATTGTGTAATTAAATTTAATTCTATCTATTATTAATTGTATTATTTAATTTTGACAATAAATCAAAATTCCTATCTTTAATTGATTAAATTCTTATTTAATTAATTAAAGCATGTTGTCATTATTTAATAATATAATTTTTAATAAAAGTTTGGTAAAATAGTTAATTAACCCATAAATTAATTATTTATTTTCAAAAATCAGTTGAGTTGAGGATAAATCACTTTATTTATTTATTTAATTCTTAATTATTATGCATATTCAAAAGAAACAGTTAAACTCCAAATCAGAAAATCAATGCAAGTTATTGACTTTTTGGAACTCAACATCTTTTTGGAGTTCAAAAAGCTGATCTAAACTCTAATTTAAGTTAAAAAGCTATTTTTGCATGATTTTGAGAATTAACTATCTTTCATGATCAGATAACTCAAAAATCAAGATGAGTTAATTTGAGTGATTTATGGCTTTTATCCATGCACCTCCAAAGCCCTAGATTTTTATAAATTAAAGGCTTTAGCTCTTCACAAATCATCTCATATTTTGCACAATCACGCTGGAGAATTGGAATTGAAGAATCAAAGCTCTTGTGAATCGACATCTTTGTGAGATCAATCTTATTTTTGCATTCATATTTCATATCATTGTTAGATTAGCATAGCATATCAGTTTTCATATAGATTAATTTCATATCAATTTTTCATTCATTCTTATTGCATAGAAAAATAAAAAAAAATAGCTCAATTGCATTTATTTCATATCCATCTTTTGCATTCAAATCCTTCATTTAGGTGTCGTCTAGGTCACTGATCTCGATTACAATCTGAGAACATTAATCTCGCACCTATTAGAAGGCAGTAAATCGCTTGGTTAGATAGCTTTCAATTTTGCACGATTTTGATTATAGCTAACCTCTAATGTTTTACTGAGTGTTGTGTTTACAGATTAGGTACAATTTTCACACACACATTTCTGGCACCCACCGTGGGGCAACCCACCTTTGCATGCTGGTTTTGATTTTTTTGAGAGCTAAAACCCCAAAGTTTCAAAGATTTAATTTTATCTCCCAAATGGCATGGAATTTTGGTTTGACATTTTTTTTGCAAGTTGGTGACATGTCATGGAAGCTACAGTAAAAAATTTAGAATTTTCTAAGATATTTTGAATTTTTAATAAATTTTTCTTGAAATTCTGGAAAAAATTAATATCTGACGCAAATCAGAATATTTTTCAAAATTTTTTATATTTTCAGAAATCTATTTAAATTCTACAGGGGGTCCATTCTTTGTGTTTTAAATTTGGACATGATATCATAGCTCAAATAGTCAATTTACAAAAACTAGTCTATTTTGATAAAATGGGTCTCTAGGGCACAAATGAAGAGATTTTTTTAAAATTTTTGCATTTTTGGAAAGCTCTCTATTTTTTAGCAGGGGTCTCTATTCTGAATTTCTATTTTTGTGGCCAAAATCATATAAAAAAAAATTAGATCTTGTTGACTAGGTCAAATGCAGCAAAAAAAAATAAAGTTTTGTGATGGGTATGCACTTATTTTTTTACATGGTTCAATGAATGATATGAGTTGTCATTTGGGTTGATTGCTGGTTATTATTACTGATAATAATTGATTTTTAGAGCTAATCCTATGGTTTTCATAAGTTGAATATATTTTGCATATCTTGTTTGCTTGTTTGCTTGTTGGAGAGTTCGTCACTTGCTTGCATGGAAAAGCTCAACAAAAATTGCTAAAAATCAAGTAAAATCTACTAAGCACGTTGCAAGGATCTCAGGTATTCTCCTTCATCTAATAATATTTTGATTTGGGACTTAAAATAAATCTCTTATGTGTCAAGCTTGTGTGCATCTTTTCATGCTTTTGATCTATTTCTACACACTTGCATAATTGATACTAGGTTGTGAACCCTTAAGGATTCATTAAGTAGTCTTAGAATACTTGTGATTGATCTTGATTGCTATCTTGGGTTATTGGACTCGCTAATCCGTCGGCCCCTCATTTCCGCCCCGTGGTTGCAATCTCAGCGCCATAAAGGGGAGGGGTCAACAGGACAGAAGCGTTAAATGTTCCACTTGGCAACCCTTTTGTGCTTTTAGGAACTCACTTGTTTTCTAAGTTGGGGACTCATTTTTAGCTTGTGTGAGGTGTTAAGTGTTCCACCTTGTGGACTCATCTCATATTCACTTTAAGCGTTAAGTGTTCCTCTTTCTACTTTTTGGGTACTTTTGGTAGATTTACTTTCGGGAATATATCTGTGCTCACATAGTAATTAGGCCCTATGAACACTATTCATGATTCTTGAAAGATTGGATTCTCAGTGAAATCCTTCTTGATGATAGAATCCTTGTAGGTAGGGAGGATACTTAGTGCGTTTCACATTCAACTTGGTTAGTGCATCCTCTCTTATTGATCGACACATTCTCTCTCCGGAGAGGTTGATAGATCACGTAGGGTTGATATCACGAGCTTTGGTGAATCAAAATTGGTTAGTGTGTCTTCTCTTATTGATTGATACATTCTCTCCCCGGATAGGTTGATAGATCACGTGGAGTTGATATCACAGACCTTGGTGGAACAAAACTTTGTCTTAGCGTATCGGATTAATCTGCTTGCTTTGTTTGGGTTAAAAGTGAAGAGGTGTCAAAACCTTGAATCTGGAGCCAAGTCCCCTTGTGGTATACTATTGTGAGTCATCTTTAGAGAGGGTTAACCATAGCGGACAATCCCTTCATAAGGCAAACTGCGTTGACGGAACCTCAAGCGGTAATAGCCATTTTTGCCATGGTAGTGACAGCCGCTATATAAATGTCCTTGTGGAAGAAATCTCCACAGGTATGGTTCATTGTTGGGTTGTCAGATCTCCCTAGCAGCTCTTGAAGATTAAGTTCTCGGACTGTGTCAAAACCCTGGTGCACCGGGATTGGAGTTCACCCCTTTGAATCATAAAAGTTGCAGAGTCAAACCATTACTAAAAACTCTAGAGAGGCCAATTTTTCATTCTCAGATATATGTGTGTTATTGCAAAACTTTTCAGAACATACACAATTAGTACTCTCAGGGATTAGCACAATTTGGTCACTTGATTGTTCATGCGCAAGTTTTCTTTTGCCCTTGTTCATTGTTTTCAGACGTGCTTGGAATCACTTGCTTGCTATTCTACATGCTTATTTATCTACTTGGCTATTAAAAATGATCAAATCTGGTATAACCTTCAAAATCTAGACAATACAATTTGCAAACAATCCAAAACTGAAAACCTTAAATTTTGCAAAAATTGACGTAAAGTTCTTTCTGGAGTCAAAAGTCATTTCAAGAAGTCAAAAGTCGTATGAGTTTTGTCAAGTGTCATTTCAGTATTACCCAACTGTCGTATGAGTTTAGCAACTATCATTTCATAGACTACCCAGTGTCGTACGAATCTGCAGAGTGTCGTTTGGAAAAATTTGGGAGAGTTGTCAAAAATTGTCAAATTGCAAGATATCCAATGTTTCCAGCCTAGTTCCAGAATCTGTCAAAAATATCATTGTGTCAAGAACAGATCAGTAGCTATTGAGAATTAGTACACATGTCTCAAAGAATCAGTACACATGAGGAAGAAATTCTGATCGCCGCTATGATGAAGCAGCTGCAAGCTATGCAAGTCCAGCTTGACAAACTTGAGAAAGAAAAGGAACCTCTATACTCTTTTCCATTTGATAAAGACTTGTACATGCCACCATGCCCCCGAAAAAAATTTGAGCAATATGATACCTCTTCCACAGAGAGTGACACATCTAGCTTTGGAGACTATGATGACTATGACGACAGACAATGTAATGATACCTATGACACCTCTGTTCCTAAGAGTCCTCCTCATCGTTCATTCCTGCTTACTACAAATGGGCCATCACATTGGATAGATCGTGATGGTGATCCATATGATTCTGATTATGAAAGAGACTTTGATGATTTCTATGCACAATACCTAGATGATCCATCTGTTTCACTTGAGGAAGAGAAAGTTTACCACGCTGATTATAAACATGCATACTATAAGGATCTCTCCTCTAAGAACTCTTAGGCTGAAAATAAAGATTACACTCTCAAGAAAGATCATGTTAATGTTGGACCTTTATCTTGTGATGGTTCCCTTCCATCCCCTACTTCCTCCAATACCCGTACATTTCCTAAAGCTTTCGAGTTTTTCAAATCTTTCACAGAACCTTCATCTGACACAAGCCCTGATACTTTTCATGTGGTTCCCTATAGTTATCCCCCAGGGCTACCTCTTAAAGAAACTCAAGCTAACCTTCACTTGGCTGCAAAGACTTTCAATAATGATAAACCTAAAGAGCCTAAGCCTTCATATGCTATAATGCCTACTTCAGCTAGTCCTTCACCATCTCTTCCAAAATCATCCATACAATCCCAACATGCTTCCTTGTCCTTAGAAGTGGCTCCATGTCAAGAGGATTCCAAAAATGATAAAGAAAATAACATAAAAACAGATCAAGATCAAGAACTCTCCATGTCATCCACTCCTTTTTCGGATGTCTCTTATCCGCCTCAGGGTTCTTTTGATCCTGTACCCCCTTTTTCATGCATTCCATCATGTCTTAAGTCTTCTCCTAAGCAAGATCAAGCTACTACTTACACTGTTGCACTTATTGGCAATCAAAATAACTTTACTACACTTGCGCTTTCTAAAGATGATACTTCCATTAAGGTTGGTAAAAATGGTGTTCCTTCCAATGTCAAGCCTATTGAAAATCAAAAGAAAAATTATGCGCTTATGCTATCCGAAGATCCTTGTCAAGATCAAAGTCTTTCATCTTCTTGTTCTACCACTCCATGTTCACTTCCACTTTCTACTCTTCCTAAGTCTTCGCAAGCTTTGAATGATCCTATCAAAGAAAATGCTCTTATTCAAGATGTCCATGATTTTATTGAAAATTCTAATGCTCACTCTAAAGATGCTGATATCCTTGGTTGTCATATAGATGATGATGAACTTATTGATTATCCTTTTGCATCTTCCACTTCCATCCTTGGACCTCTTCCACCACTACTAAGGGCTTCACATCTTCCTTCCATCTTGGGTCCTTATGTCCCTTCACTTTCCCCTCCTAACTCTCCTAATTCGCCATCCATCTTGGGTCCTTACATCCCTCCATCTCCTATCTTTCCTCAAGATCAACATAGATGCATACCCTTGAATCCTTTTCATCCACCCACCCATATAAACCAGTCATATCCTCCTTCTTCTTCCACAAGTCCCAAGTCTTTTGGACGTAACTTGAATGTTCAATTCAAGAAAAAGAACCAATACAAGAATCCATCAAAAAAAAATCACCGTGTCTCCTCTAATAGACATGGAGGCATAAAGTCAAAAGAGATATCTAAGAAGAAAACTACAAGACAAGTATGGGTTCCAAAATCCATCATTGAAGATATTCTCTCCAAATTACCAAAAGGAAATAAAAAGCCTACAACTATATGGATTCCAAAGTCTCTCTTGAAAGAGTCTGGTGTTGAGAAAAAAGTGAAATTGACATTCAAGCTTCCAAAGGCTTCCACTTCATCTCCCTCCAAAAATCAAGATGAGTTAATTTGAGTGATTTATGGCTTTTATCCATGCACCTCCAAAGCCCTAGATTTCTATAAATTAAAGGCTTTAGCTCTTCACAAATCATCTCATATTTTGCACAATCACGCTGGAGAATTGGAATTGAAGAATCAAAGCTCTTGCGAATCGACATCTTTGTGAGATCAATCTTATTTTTGCATTCATATTTCATATCATTGTTAGATTAGCATAGCATATCAGTTTTCATATAGATTAATTTCATATCAGTTTTTCATTCATTCTTATTGCATAGAAAAATAAAAAAAAATAGCTCAATTGCATTTATTTCATATCCATCTTTTGCATTCAAATCCTTCATTTAGGTGTTGTCTAGGTCACTGATCTTGATTACAATCTGAGAACATTAATCTCACACCTATTAGAAGGCAGTAAATCGCTTGGTTAGATAGCTTTCAATTTTGCACGATTTTGATTATAGCTAACCTCTAATGTTTTACTGAGTGTTGTGTCTACAGATCAGGTACAATTTTCACACACATAGATAGAAGTGTGCACCCAATAGTAGATGACTTTTCAGCTAGTGCTAGTTTAGAATGTAAGTCAAATCAAGGAGTTTTGGGTTTTGGAGAGAGAAGAGAAACTTTGGATGGTAGAATCTCTCCTATCAGGAATTTGGAAGGTCTTTTTGCTGATGTAAGAGATAGTGGGGGGACTTGATAGTTTCCTCAAACTCAGGCCTATGTCTCAGTGATGAAGAAGGTGAGGATGATCTTGGTGTCTTTGATACCCCAAATATTCTTAGTCCGAGAGGTATTTTGCAGGAGGCTTCTACTTTGAAAGGTCCTAGATTGGGAGTGTAATCACCTAAAAATGGACAAAGACAATTTAATGATAATTCAAAGAAAATTAAGTGAAATCAAAGAAAATCAAGGAAATAATTGAATCAATTGAATCACAATGCACAATTAGCAATCAAAATTAAAATCAAGTCCTAATTCGAGATCAATCAAAATCGAGAGCATTTTAATCAAGTGTAATTAAATCAAAATACAATTAATTCAATTAATTGTATAGTCTTGGATTAAATTAAATTCAACCCATTCAAGGGGTACATGGCTAAAATAAATAAATTAAATCAATTACTCTCAACAAACCAAAAGGAGAGAAAATCAATCAACTAATGAGATTTGAGGAAAGGCATTCACATGGATCAAGCCAAATTGAATCTCATTCACTCAAAGTGAAAATGAATCTTAACCATCCATCTTGTCTACTTGTCCCAAGCTTTGAGGACACAAACTTTGCTTTGTATTCAAAGGGTGGAACCAAAGACTTAACCCCAACTCAACCATGATTAAACACAACTACACCCCATACCATTGGAAAATCTATAAAAGGAAGGCCAAAATCCTTCATTATTATCAACCACACATCTGAGAATTGCATTGAACCTCTTGCAATTTGAGTTTAGAAAGACATTTGAGAGCATAATTAGCATTTATTTGATATAATTGTTAGATTTAGCTTGTTTATCATATCATTCTCATTCTAGGACTGTCATTAATGGAATCTTACTGAGAGCTTTGCATTAACAATCTTAGTTAGAGAGCCATAGGATGCTCAATTGATCATTAATTTACTATAGTTTGCTCTATTGCTTTGTGGTTTAATTTAGTTACTATTTCAATTATTGATGATTAACCCTAATTCTATGAAGATACTTTTATTAGTATGCAAAATGGCACCCACTGTGGGGCAGTAAGCCTCATTTTATCAATTTTATCATTTGGATCATCTTTTGTATGCTTGTATTTGCTATTTTTCATGGAATTTTTGTAGGAAACATGTCAAATCATGCCTACAATCAATTCAGTCATGCCTGTAATCATTTGGATGACGCCTACTAGCTCTGTATTGATGCTTATTTGCTGAACATTTACGCCTGGTTGATAATTTCTAGTCTATCTTAAATTCTTTTCTATCACCTGTAATCGAAACAATCATGCCTGTGTGATAAAGATATATTGCCTTTGCCTAAAGAAGTCATGCCTGCGAGTTGAGAAGTGTCACCTACGGATAATCTGTTGTCACCTGTGACTGAGCTTTGCGAAGCAATTTAGAGAACAAGTCACGCCTAGTATCATTTTCTTATGCTTATTATTCTTAAAGTGTCACTTTGACTTAATCTGTTTACGCAACTTTAAATATTCTTTGTGCTTAGCAGTAAATTATTTACACTTGTTTAACTTTCTGTGTCGCCTATTACACTTTTAAGTGTCACCTGCTAATAGTAAACTTACGCCTGTAAACAATTTAATATCGCTTATTTGCTGGACAATGTCGCTTTTGATTTTCTGTCATAATTTTCTTTTAGATTGATAAATTCATTTATTTAACTCTCTGTTTGTACGTTTTGACTGTAAATGAGCAAGCATCAAAAAGTTCAGAAGCCAGCAAGCAGGTTTAATCAAGAAGGGAAGGCACTAGCTAAGAAGATAAAGAAGGAAAACATAGCACATATCAAGGCTGTTCTTGAGTTAACACGAGGAAGACAATTAGGTATATCAGAAATACCTGGCTGTGATTGAAGCTTACAAAAAGAAAATTTTCTCTCTTAATTGGATCTTTAGTCCTTAGTTCAAATTTTTGTTTGAAAATTTGCAATTAAAGTACTTAAAATTCATTACATAAATCTTTTCTTTGTCAAATTCAGTTTTGGTTTCCCCTCATTGTGATTATTAGTGTTGACTAACTTGCTAGAGGAAAAACACACTTGGAAGGAGCTATTGCCAAGGTGAGATGAAAACAATGAAATCCCTTAAAAATGTCCCTAGCTTAGGCTAGCTACAAGGAAAGGTATTTCTCTATTCAAGCTTGCACTTGATTAAATTGTGACATTCTTTTGATATAAGCTTGAGATAAAATAGGAAATGAATTACACACTTCAATTTTAAGAATCTCCTTGTCAAGAGATTGGGAAAGAACAAATGTGTGTCTAAGTGTGTGGAACAAAGAAAGACAATAGGGATATGCTCTTCACTCTTTGAGTGAAACAAACTCCCAAACTTGTCGGCCTAAGTTCATTTCTTGTTTTTCATATATATGCTAGAGCAATAGTGGGCTCGCCTCCCAAGTTTTCCTTAACGAGGCCAATGAGAGGGACAACCCAAAGTGGGATATGCTTGCTTTTTCCGTAGGAATCCAACCCACTCTAAAATGAAATGCATGTATCCTTAATGGGGTGCATGACAAATGGATTTTAAATTTTCAACCTTCCTCTAGTAGTCCTCATGGATTGCATAAAATCGTACTTCGGTGCATGTGGGAAGCCTCCTAACATACTTGGAGGATGAGAGATTGAAGTCTATTTGAATGGAATATATACTAAAACCTTGATAAAGTAGCAAAGACCACCTTTTAGATCCATGTTTACGAACCAAATCTTGTGCTAGGTAGGTACTTGAAGTGTTTTCTTGTGAAAAACCTGTGACAACGTTCTACAAATCAAACATTTTGTGTTCAAGTGGGTAAAAGAGACAAGTGAATGTGTGGTTGTTGTGTTTGAAATACATAAACAAGTGAGAGATATCCATTGAAAATCATCTTATATTTTTAAATATCCTCAATAATAAAATCAACAACTGTCATATCAAGGATAAATTTCAAAATGAACCTGGTTGGATGCCAGTTTCCACGCGGTCAAAAACATATAGGGGATCATTACCAGGAGATAACACTATCTTTGCAAACCCAAGGCAAGAAGTGGAGTACCAAAGTGTGTTCAAAGATCCTAATCATGAAGAAATTTTCACGAACCTATTTGAACTAGGAATTGAAGAGATGGGTGATATGAATTCAGCCTATCACAATATCAACAATTCCAACTATAACCCTAAGGAGACACTTGAGGAAAGGGTTGAGAAAGCTACCCAAGACAATGATTTCCTAGAGGTTATGGAAAAATTAATAGACAAAGATAGGGAGAATTTCTTCCTAAACCTAGCACAAAAGGGGGTAAAGCTGCCCTATGACTTTGATATCAACCAACTTAAGAAGGACCAACACAAAGATGATCCTATGAATGTTATGACTAAGCAGATTAAGGCCTTTCAAGAACAAATTGATACCATAAAGAAGGCAGCTGAACCTAAGGCCTTCTCCATAGAAGCTTTGTGTCCTTTTCCTTTTGACAAAATTTTACCAATGGTATCTTTTCCTTTCAATACTATCTTTCCTAAATACAATAAATACATGGGTAAAATAGACCCATAGGACCATTTAAGGTAATTTTGTGCCCTAAGCATAGAGTACTTCATGCACAATGATACTTATCTAATGAGACTCTTTCCTAGAAGCTTAGGAGGTCCCGCAATGGAGTGGTTTTCAAAACTAACTCCCGAAATAAAGTCTTTTGAGGAGTTAGCCTCCAAGTTCATAACCCATTACTCTTACGACATTGAGCATGAGATCATGATGCTCAAGTTATGTGATACCAAACAAAAAGATGGGGAGTCCTTCTTAGGATTCCTACAAAGGTGGAGGACCATTTTCGCAAGGTACCCACAAAGTATCCCAGAGAAAGAGAAGATGGAGATCTTCACCAATAACTTGACCGTAGAAATGAACAATCGATTACAACTTCAATGTCCTCCAACATTTGAAAAACTTATTGAAAATGGAGTTAAGATTGAAGATGTTTTGGTCAAAAGAGGTGAGATTAAATTATTTAAAGACAATAAATCCAACAACAACAATAACAACAGCGACAACAATAATTATGTTCCTAAATTTTTTAAATAATCAAGGGTCCAACAATCACAATGATAAATCAAAATCATGGAACAAAAATAACAATAAAAATCTTGTGAATGATGAGGTTGTGGAGTCACACAACTTGAAGTCTACCCCTTTTATTCTACCCTATGGAGTGAATTCTTCAAACAATGTTAATCAAGAAAGAAAATAAAGCTCCATATAATCCCAATAATTATAACAGCAACAATTCTAACACTTCCAACAATAAGACTTGGGATAAGTCAAAATCAAACTCCAACTATAATAAAATGAAATTCACCTACTTGGGTGAACCTTTGGAGAATGTACTAAGAACCTTGTTGGCCAATCAAGTTATCACGCTACCTGACATATCAAATTATGAACCTGAAGTCAAACCTCATTGATGGAATGCATCTCATCATTGTGAATACCATTGAAAAAGAGGTCATCCAACCAACGAGTGCATCAAATTGAAGCACTTAGTGCAAGATTTAATTAATAATGACATCATCCAAATTGAAGGACCTCGAAACAATGGGGATCACACAGCCTACAAGAACCCCTTTTTGAATCATGAAAAGGGGGAGTCATCCAATACAAATCAAAATCATAAAAAGGGTACTGATAAAGTGAACTTTCCCCACACTTATGATAACACATTAAATACCATAAGTGAAGAAGATCAAAGCGTAAATGTTGTTATAATAAAAGGAAAATCAAGAGAAGCATCATCAAATGTGATCACTAGGGGGCAAGCCTCAAAAATTGTTATACCTAATAATGCACCAAAAATTGTGGTGTCAAACCAAGCTTCCACATCATCATCAAAACAATACAACTTGGTTGACCAATTGCAAAGAACTCTCACTCAAATATCTATTCTTGAGCTGCTCAAACTATGACCAATCCATAAGGATATCTTGGAAAAAGCCTTGTTGGAAACAAATGTGCCTCTAAATTTGGAGGTAGACAAGTTCCAAAACATGGTGGGGCATTTAATTGCACCTCATTGCCTATCATTCTCCAAACAAGATGATATGTCTCTTAATCATCCCCAAAATCTTCCCTTACACATAGAAGTGTTGATCCAAAAGCATAGGGTGAAAAGAATCCTTATAGATGGAGGTGCTGGCCTAAATATTTGTACCCTTAGCTTGGTAATAGCCTTAGGATTTTCTGAGGAAGCTATTGACCCAAAGAAAAAGATAACCATAAAAGCCTATGATGATGAAGAAAGAGCGTCAAGAGGAGTCATAGTCTTGCCCATAAGAGTTGGTCCTATGCAAAAAGAAACCATATGTCAAGTATTGGACCTAAAATTGACTTATAATATTTTGTTAGGAAGGCCATGGATCCACAAAATGCAGGTTGTTCCTTCAACTTATCATCAATGCCTAAAATTCCCATATCAAGGGCAAGAAATAATGGTAAGTGGAGACCTCAATCCCTTCCAATATTGTAATAATGTCAAACCTATAAATGACTCATTGGTTCCACACAATGCTGAAGGGTCTATAACCAATCAAATGGAACAAGGCCAAAGTTCTAAAGGCATCCCTTTGCTGAAAGGAAAAGAAAAGATGGAAGAAGAAATTGTTGTTAAAGAAACTCCAAAACTCATTAACCAAACTACATCGACTAAAGGAAAAGAGAAGGTTAATGAGGATGATATTATGGAAGAAGCAAAAGAAGACTCTATCAAAACTATCCCAAGATATACTAAAGAAGCCCATTATCAAAAGATGGATAAAATGATGAAAAACTTTGATAAGCAAGGTAAAATTAAACAACAAGGAGTGGGTGAATACTCCTTATCCATGATGGACCTACCCTTATCACCAAAGTCCTTTGGAGAACCTCCAAGTCTACCTCATAAATATAATGAAAAATTTGTAAGGGCAAGTACATCATCCATCATGAGTGAAGAGGATAATGAAATTCTAAATTGGTTATACAAGGATGAAGAATCAAGTGCTCACGTCAAGCACATTCAAAATATAACCATCCCTACTCATCAATATGGTAAAGGTTTTGCAGTCATGAAAAAGATGGGGTACAAAGGTCAAGGACCTTTAGGCACAAGAAATGAAGGGGTAATTGAACCCCTAGAATCTGTATGGCGAGATTCCAAGGAGAAAATAGGTTTAGGATATCTTGAAGAAGGATACACACAAACATTATCCCAAAGTATATGATCAAATACTACAATTAAAATCTCATAGTGATGAGGATTCTAATGAATGGGAATGGGAGACCCTATTAGATGAGTCATGCCAAGACAAGGGTATTGATGTCATTCATACCTATGCTTCTACCAAAAATAAAGGACTAATGGCAGAATCAACTTCGAATCAAGCATCTAGTTCTAGTCAAGAGGGTCCAAATGATGTGCCAAGCATAGAAATTGAAATAAATCAATGGGTAGGTGAGCCATATGTTCCTTCAAGGAGACCTACTATGGAAGAATCAAACTCTAGGTTTAATCCACACTAGTTTTATCCAACATAAACCATAGTGGAGTCTAGTGAGGAGGATTTTGATCCTTCTTCTTTAGAGCATTTAGAGGAAGCCCATGTCTGACATCTTCAAGATACAATGTATGAACCCTCCAACAATAAGATATACACTTTAAACTCAAATAAGACAAACCTAAGTGTTGACCCTTTAACTCTCATTCAGTTGGACCTAATTGAATGGAATACCATTGAACTCAATACCTTGCCAACTTTCTTGAACGACAACACACTGTCCCAATACCTCAAAGGTGGTTGAACCTTATTTTACCAAGGAATATCAAGAAGAAATGATCAAAGGGAGCATTCAAACTCTTAATCCAAGAAAAAATGAAAAAATAAAAAAAAATAGAAAAGGAAAAGAATTGAGTGTTGAAAACCACTTTGTGGCAACATTGGATCCAAAAGAAAGAAAAAAAAGAAAAAAAGGATGTTTCTAAAGGTGAAAACCTAACTAAGGCACCTATAGAAGGGAGTTTGGATGTTCTACTAGATCACTATGAAGAAAGGTCTCCAATTCTAATCGAGCCAACAGAAAAGATAAACATTGGATTAGAAACAGAGCCAAAGATCATCCACTTAGCATCATCCCTATCAAGCGAAGAAAGAACAGAGTTCATCAAGTTCTTTAAGGAAAAGAAAGTTAACTTCACATGGTCTTATGATGATATGCCAGGGTTAGACCCAAATTTGATAATGCATCATCTCAATATAAAGGAAGGAGCCAAACCGGTCAAGCAAAACCTAAGGAAAATGCACCCTCATATAGCTCTACTTGTCAAAGTGGAGTTAGAGAAGCTATTAAAGGTGGGGTTTATAAGAGCCATTGATTATGCACAATGGATCTCCAATATAGTGCCTATATCAAAAGCGGATAAGTCAATTAGAATCTACACAGATTTTAGGGACTTAAACTTGGCATGTCCTAAAGACTATTTCCCACTTTCGAGAATTGATGCCATTGTAGACCTAACATCGGGACACTCCATGTTTTCACTCATGGATGGATTTAGTGGCTATAATCAGATCAAGATAGCACCCAAAGACCAAAATAAAATTGCCTTTACATGTGCATGGGGTACATTTTGTTGGAA
The DNA here is from genome assembly GCA_027943335.1 of Chamaecyparis obtusa. Taxonomy (NCBI): domain Eukaryota; kingdom Viridiplantae; phylum Streptophyta; class Pinopsida; order Cupressales; family Cupressaceae; genus Chamaecyparis; species Chamaecyparis obtusa. Next base: position 267,327 of record BSBK01007139.1, on the reverse strand, counting down.
TGTTATGCCTTTTGGCTTGAAAAATGCCAGAGCAACCTATCAAAGAGAAATGACTACAATATTCCATGATATGATGCATAAGTTCATGGAGGATTATGTGGATGACATGCTAGCTAAGTCAAATTCAAGAAAAGAACATCTACCTATCTTGGAATTTTTTTTTGAAAGGTTAGAGGAGTTCAAAGTAAGGCTTAACCCTAAGAAATGTGCTTTTGGAGTTCAATCTGGCAAACTTCTAGGTTACATTGTATCTGCCAAAGGGATCAAGGTTGATCCTACTAAAGTGAAGGCCATAATGGAAATGGAAGCACCTAAAACCATTAGTCAGATGAGATCTTTACAAGGAAGGATACAATCCATTAGGAGATTCATCTCTCAATTGGCAGAAAAATGCCATAATTTCACCCAACTTTTGCATAAAGACACAATCTTCAAGTGGGATGAAAAATGTGAAGAAGGTTTCAATCTACTAAAGAAATACCTCATGAATCCTTCTTTATTATCAACCACCTATCTGAGAATTGCATCAAACCTCTTGCAATTTGAGTTTAGAAAGGCATTTAAGAGCAATTTTAGCATTCATCTTGATAATTGTTAGCTTTAGCATATTGTTTTATCTCTATCATTCTCATACTAGGACTGTCATTAGTGAGAGCTTGCTGAGAGCTCACTCATTAACATCTTAGTTAGAGAGCCATAGGATGCTCAATTAGTCATTAATTTTGTTAAATAGTTGCTCAATTGTGGTTGTATTTAGTTATTATTTCACTTATTGTTGATGATTAACCCTAATTCTATGAAGATACTTTTATTAGTATACAAAATGGTGCCCACCTATCAGAGGCAAGCCCTTAATCTTGTATATTTCAGCAACAGATAATTCATTGGGGGCACTTCTAGCATAAGAGGATGAAAATGGAAAAGAGAAAGCAATCTACTACATTAGTAGAAACTTAGTCAAATATGAGCTGAACTATACCTTCATGGAAAGGGCATGCTTGGCTGTAGTTTTTGCTTCCCAAAAATTATGCCATTATATGCTAGCCCACAAGATAAGGCTCATTGCCAAAATTGACCCTTTGAAGTATGTACTAAGCAAAATAGCATTAAATGGAAGATTAGCAAAGTGGGTGATGATTCTAAGAGAATTTGATATAGAATATGTTGATAGAAAAGCAATTAAAGGACAAGTCATTGCAAAACAATTAGCAGAAGCACCACTTCATGATGATCATCCTATACAAGTTGAATTCCCAGATGTAGAGATTGTGAATGTTGAGGCAAAAACATGGCAGCTTTATTTTGATGGTTCCTACACTCACCATGGGTCAGGAGTAGGCATACTTCTAATCATGCCTCAAGGATCCACTATCCCTAAGTCATACAAATTGCTATTTCCATGTACAAACAATATAGCATAATATGAAGCCTTGGTTATTGGAATCAAGTTGGCATTAGAGTGGAAAGTGACAGAATTAAAGGTATATGGAGATTCACAATTAGTCATAAATCAAGTCAATGAAGAATATTAGACAAAAGATGAAAAATTAGTACCTTACAAAACCATGGTGGATAATCTCAAGAAGTATTTCATAATCATCACATTTGAACAAGTGTCAAGAGAAAAGAATAAAGTAGTAGACGCCATGGCAACCTTAGCATCACTTTTGCAGATGTCTGATCAAAGTGATAGATACGAGTTCTTGGCAGAAGAAGCGACTCAACCCACGTATGACCCAACCCATCCTTATACCATTTTCCTACTTACTACAACTGACTCACCTTGGTATGGACCAATTTACACCTATTTGAAAGACCAAACCCTTTCTATCAATCAAACCAGAAACCAAAAGAAAAGCTTCATTAGACAAGCTGCCAAATATACTATAATTTATAAAACATTGTATCAGAAAAGTATTGATGGAATGCTCCTTAGGTGTTTAGAAGAGGAAGAATCAAACTTAGCCTTATGAGAAATTCATGAAAGAATTTGTGGATCACACTCAAATGGATTATCTTTAGCTAAGAAACTTCTTAGGATAGGATATTTTTGGCCTACCATGGAAAAAGATTCTTGTAACTTTGCAAAAACTTGTAAGAAGTGTCAATTCCATGAAAATTTGATACATGCGCTGGTGCAAGAACTTCATCCAATGACAACACCTTGGCCATTCTATTAGTGGGGTCTAGATCTAATAGGAATGATTCATCCACCATCTTTGAATGGGCATAAATTCATCATAACGGCCACATAATACTTTACTAAGTGGGTGGAAGTTGTACCCCTATCAACTTCAACAGGCAAACAGATATCCTTGTTTATCCTAAATCATATAATTTGTAGATATGGCGTACCTCATGCCATCATAACAGATAATGCAAGGCATTTCAAGAACAAAGACATAATGGAATTGTGCACCAAATTTCACATGATACATCATTCATCTTCAATCTATTACCCTCAAGGTAATGGACAAGACGAAGCAACAAACAAAAATATATTGAAAATCTTGAAGAGAATAGTGGATAATTCTGGTAGAGATTGGCATATCAAGATAAACCCGACCTTGTGGGCTTATAGAACAAGCATAAGGATGCCAACATGGGCTACACCCTTCTCCTTAGTCTTTGGAATAGAAGCAATTTTTCCTTTGGAGGTAGAACTTCCATCCTTGAGGATATCTATGCATGGATTGATAAATGAGGAAGACTATAGGGTTGCTAGGCTACAAGAACTAGAACTCTTGGATGAAAAATAAAAAGAAGCCTTTGATCACTTAAAGGTGTACCAGAATAGAATGTCAAGATCTTAAAATAAACACATCAAGCCAAGGATATTCCAAATAGGTGACCTAGTGTTGTGTGAAAATCCCAAGAACCAAGCAGAAAGAGAGAAAAAAGGAAAGTGGGAAGCAAACTAGTTACGACCATTTCTCATTGTTGAAGATTTTGGGACCGACACATACAAGTTATCAGATTGTGATGGTGAAGAGCTACAAGAACCCATAAATAGCATACATCTCAAGAGGTTCTATACATGAGGTAGATGAAAGAGTATAAAGAGTATCAAATTGAGAGCATCATATTTATTGTACATAATTCAAAAGAGATCTTGAAAATACCAAAAACATTGGAAAAGCTTAAAATATCAAAAACATTTGAAAAACCACAAAAGATAAAAAATAGTGGAAAATTGAGCATGAAGAAAGGAAAAATATTCAAATATGATCCTCAAAAAGATGTTGTCTTGGTGAAAACCTAGAAAATAGGCACCTTGATAATATGAAAAAAATAAATTGAAAAAAAGAAAAATACAAAAAAATTGAAAAAGAAGAAAAGTGCCTTGGTGAAAACCTAGCAAATAGGCACCTTGGTAGCAAAAAAAGAGAAAAGCTTTAAAAATAGAAAAAAGAGCTTGATCCATTCAATCGGTGAAAACCTGGTAAACAGGCACCATTGACAGTCCAAGTCAGTTGCATACTTAGAAGGTCACCTTTTTAATATTGCATTCGCCAGCATTTGTATATATTGCATAATAAAACCCCACAGTTGCATTTGCAAGTACCTTAAGATTTTGGTCACCTAATCAAAAAATTGTCCTAAGTCTCATAAACAAAATCAATATCAAACTAGGGGCAATCTACTCTCAAGGAGCAAGGATTCATCAACAAGCTTTATTCAATCAGAGAATCAATTCATCACACTCGAAAGAGGAACACTTAATCAAATCTACGTCCCAATCCAATGTGAGCATAAAATGAAAATTTGATCCAAGAACTTAAAATGACCTTACTCTTTATCAGGATTAAAAGTATGAAATGGATGGAACTACACTTGAACTATGGATTTGAAAAACATGGAAATTTTTTTTTCTAAGTGTTGACTCAATTGATGAAATCATTCCTTTCTAGTGAATCGATGAGAGTTTTAGACTAGACAAGCTATGATGAAAGGATGATATTTTCTTGATTTCTGAATGACTATCTTAAAATTAAAGTTTTAAATCATGTATTATTTGTCTAAGGACGTGATCATCAAAGAATCATCAAGGACTTGTACATAGGATAAAATGGAGATTTCTGCTTGTTTACGCAAATGGATACCTTGGCTATTTTGATCTTCAAAAAAATAAGTATTCGCACTCTCATGATTGGCTTCAATCAGTGATAGTCATATTGAAGAGACCGATGGGAAAGAAAAGAAAAAGGAAAAAGTATTCATATCATCATAGTTGAACTAGTGATGATTGTACTAAAAAATGGGATTCCAAAAATGCTCAAGGATGATTATAAGCTCTAAATCTTGAATAATGACAGTTAGCTGCATACATGTTAGATTAAGTGCATTGTATATATTTGTTTTTCCTTTCTTAGCTTAAATTGCAAGGGGAAAAATGAAATGGGAGGGTTCAATTCAAACATCATGATTCTAGATTCAAAACAATGAAAATGAGATTATCTTTTGCATTCAGGCATAGCATTAATCATTAGTCATTATACATAAATAAATAGAAAAAGAATCATTACTCATACATCATTTTCATACATGTAGTTATGTATAGAATTACATACATTTGAACATACAAAAACATAGGATCATCCATATCCATATGACCATAAAACAATTTGCATCCATACATTGAAAAATAGAAAACATCTCATACATCCATGCATCCATCTATTTATGTCATAAAAATATGATACATTGCATCTATTGCATATAATTAAAAGTAAATGCATCATAAAAATCATATAGTTGCATATAAAGATAATCTCATAAATCAACTCATCAATAAGAGACGAAGGAATAGATCATCATATATCATCAAAAGAATGTTTTTCAAAAGATCCAGTACATCAAAGTATATCAGAATATAATATCATGAAAGTGGTACATCAAAAAGGTTCTGATCAATCAAAAAACATGAAATGTGCAACAGAGGACATCAATGATAAATGAATCTGTCATCAATCAATCATGATCCCACAGCACTAGAACCACCTAGATCTCTATCATCCTGTGGAGGAGGAGCCTGAGAAGTGCTCGCTCTGCTCGGTCTCTGAACAACCACTGCTGAAATAAACTGCTGCATCAAGGCAGCAACTTGATCTAAATGCCCCACAATAGTAGAAATATATGTCCTCATAGACTGCATATCTCAAGCTAAAGAACCAATAGTAGGAGCATCCTATGGATCCTATCTATGATCCTATGGCTGTTGAGTTGGTGGAGGCATCTGCTATGCCGGAACCTACTGACCCTGAACCTACTGAGCATCATCATCCTGCTGTGCCAGGGAAATTCTCTATAACTGCACCAAAGGATCTAAACCCCCAAGAACCTACCTAGCAGCCTTAACATGAGCCTATCTCTGAGCTCTCTACTGTCAATGAACTCTATCCTATCTAACTGCTGCTCTAGGATGAACTACCTGGACTGCATCAACCTGCCTATCTCTGGCTCTATCTCAATGATGTCCATCCCTCACCTGTCCTCTACCTGTAACAATTGGAGGATCTCTACATCCTCTATGCCTTTGATGTCTACCACCACCATGCCCATCATCACCACCACCACCACCACCACCACCATGTCGAGCTGGAATAGGCTCCACTAGATCTGTGAAATAAATAAACCTGTTCCAAGACCACCAATCTTGATACTCATGGGACATCCCTACATCAGACATACCCGTCAACATCTCCCATCTATAGAAAGGCATACCAACAATCTGAGCTATGACAAATTGATAATAAATACAAGGGCCCCATAAAGATCTCTTGGCCTGAACTTGTGCATATAACACATTGCCCAGAGGCATATCCTATATCCTACCATACTATCTGGAAACTTGACCAAAACAAAACCGCTCAATAACAGTATCAGATCAGCCAATCATCCAACAAGGAGTAAACATATATGGCAACTCATCATCATCCTCCTGCCAAAGATCGCAATCAAGGTAGAGACGCCATGTAACCTGATCAAGATCATCTATCTAATGTCTCCAATAATCCAGATGACCTAAATGATGCTAAATCACCATACCCGTATATAGAAAAGCATAAGGATATCCACGAGGTTGTCTCCTATCAGAAATAGGCTTGGTAATAGGAAGATGCTCCCAAATCCATAACTAGAGAATAATAGCACCGGTAGATAAATAAGAACTCTCTCTATACACCACCTCATGGAGATCTTGATATAACTGTGCTAGTACACAAGAACCCCAATCAAAATGTCAAGGCTGTGCTAGTAAATCCTCTAGAATCCTACCCCAACCAATGGAAAAACTGTGACCTTGTCGGTCAGGAAGAAGTAGACCACCAATCAATGCACCTAGAACTACAGGCAATGTGGGAAAAGAAGCAAACTATGGCCATGTGATCATATCATCATCAATCAAATTGTCCCCAAACACTTGTCGGCAAACAGTAGAATCATAATAAACAAGCTCTCCTCGACAGGGAATCCGTAGCAAATGATACATGTCCTCATGCATGATCATCATCTCACCATGTGGAAGATGGAAAGTATTGTGGTCAGAGTGCCAACGCTCCCCCACAGCTGTCAATAACCCACGGTTTAGCTGGAACCAGGGAAGATCAAGAAGGAAGCTCAAACCACAAAGCTCTAAACATGAAACTCGGCATCAGTCAATGTCTACCCAAGGTCAATAACCCATGACAGAACTGATTGGATATATAATACAGGGAAGTCAACCTGTTTGGCAAAGAATATAAGAATCATATCAGCATATTATAACAAGGAACATCTAAAGTCAATCAAGTTATTCTAAAATCCATTTTCTCATCATGAGCACATCAAAACTCCTAACTCTATATCTTGAGGAAGGAAAATCATTGTTTTATCTCTCTAGATCTTGAGAGTAAAATATCAGACCATCACCCTGTCATAACAAATTAACAAATTAACTTTGTTGGTATTACTATACTGATATCCTAATCGATTGTTTAGTTAAAATGTAACTAACCTAATCATATCATTTGAATTAGTCATCTTGACATACTAAATATTTCAAAACAAAAAAATAGAAAAAGTCAAGTACAAGTGAAAATTCTGAGAAAAATGTTGCAGGCATGATTTTACTCATCACATGTGACATTTCCTTAAGCAACACACAATTCTTGTCAGGCAACATTACTTTTGTCTCAGGCGACAACGAAAATTTGATAAGCGATATTAAAATACTTGTGAGTGACACTAGAAATCATGGATGCGATACTTAACAGTGTTAGGTGACATTGAAATTTTGATAAGCGTGACTTAACTATTTCAAAGCAGCGATAAAATTGGAAAATGCAATAAATGCTAAATAATGAGCAATAAATGCAATATCAAGGTTTGAAAAGTACTTACCAGAGGTCCATAGTTAGGTGGCCTTGCGTATCTCTGACACCGCTCGAATCGATGCTCTTGAATAACAACCATCTCGAAAAGCAGAAGAGAACTAGAGCAAAATCACAAAAGAGAAAAGTAAAAATGAATAGTAAATCTAGGTTTTTAAACCTATTTAAGCTAAATTGACCTAATTTTGAGGTAAGAATTGACTTTGACCCATATTAATCTATTGCATTAACCGAGGCAAATTGAGAAGTGTGGCATATCATAAAGGGTTTTTTAGAAATGAAAACATATCAATCAATCATTTAAACCTATCTATCGAAGATAACAATATGTTTCATTTATGAGGGGGCATGCCATCAGATAATCAAATCAACATCATCAGTAACATCAACGAAAATCAAAGACCGATCATCAAATCAAATCGAAAGATTTTATTAGAAAATTTTTGTAATCAAACGAAAGGGGCATCATATCAGATCATCAAGAGAGTTTCATAGTGATTAGTAAATCAATCATCATATTGAGAACGATCATCAAAATCGCATCAATCAGGAGAGTTTCATATCAATCATTACTTGTAGCAATTTCATATCGAAAATTAGAGAATTGACCATCAAATGAACATCAAAGATCGACCATCAATGAATTAGGACCTATTATCAAGCAAGATCAGAGTATTCTTTGAATCGACATGCTTCACACACTAAATCAAAGAGAGGCATTTGTAATCACCTAAAAATGGACAAAGATAATTTAATGATAATTCAAAGCAAATTAAGTGAAATCAAATCAAATCAAGGAAATAATTGAATCAATTGAATCACAATGCACAATTAGCCAATCAAAATTAAAATCAAGTCCTAATTCGAGATTAATCAAAATTGAGAGCATTTTAATCAAGTGTAATTAAATCAAAATACAATTAATTCATTTAATTGTATAGTCTTGGATTAAATTAAATTCAACCCATTCAAGGGGTACATGGCTAAAATAAATCAATTAAATCAATTAATAAAAATCAATTACTCTCAACAAACCAAAAGGAGAGAAAATCAATCAACCAATGAGATTTGAGGAAAGGCATTCACATGGATCAAGCCAAATTGAGAATCATTCACTCAAAGTGAAAAGGAATCTTAACCATCCATCTTGTCTACTTCTCCCAAGCTTTGAGGACACAAACTTTGCTTTGTCTTCAAAGGGTGGAACCAAAGACTTAACCCCAACTCAACCATGATTAAACACAACTACACCCCATACCATTGGAAAATCTATAAAAGGAAGGCCAAAATCCTTCATTATTATCAACCACACATCTGAGAATTGTATTGAACCTCTTGCAATTTGATTAGAAAGGAATTTGAGAGCATAATTAGCATTTATTTGATATAATTGTTAGATTTAGCTTGTTTATCATATCATTCACATTCTAGGACTGTCATTAATGGAAGCTTACTGAGAGCTTTGCATTAACAATCTTAGTTAGAGAGCCATAGGATGCTCAATTGATCATTAATTTGCTATAGTTTTCTCTATTTCTTTGTGGTTTAATTTAGTTACTATTTCAATTATTGATGATTAACCCTAATTCTATGAAGATACTTTTATTAGTATATAGGGGGGAAAGAAGAAAAGGGGGGCTCGCTCCACTAAGGAGAAATTGGAAATGTCTGGTTGTGTAGCAGACTAAACAAAATTGCTAAGATTGGGAAAGGGATATGCCCTTTCTTGGCAGCAATGAGGATCCTTTCGTGGAATGTCAGGGCTTGCAATGCCCCTGAAAAGCTTCGCTTGATCAAGCATGGTCTTGATCAAGCTCATGCTGATTTAATTCTTTTTCAAGAAACTAAATTTAAAGTTGGTGATGATGTCTCTTTTAAGTCATGGTTTAGATAGTTTGAGTGTATCTTCTCCTTCTTTGTTGGGGCCTCGGGTGGTCTTTGTGCCCTGTGGGATCCGTTGGTTATCTCTATCCATCTTGTTGCTTAGTCTTTGATCTTCTAGTGGATAGAGGTGACTTCGAAGTAGTTGATGTCATCTTTCTATGTCCTGAATGTTTATGGCCCCAATAACTCTGCTACCAAGGAAGGTCTTTGGCACAATCTTGGTAATATCCTTTTTTGCTAATAAGGATGCGTTATTTCTTTTAGGAGGTGATTTCAATGCTATTTTGAGTCTGGTGGAGAAAAGAGGTGGGTGTGGTTGGGGTGGTAAAATCCATAGAGACTTTGTGGAATTTGTTTGGTCACAAGAGTTGAGAGAGATTGTTTTCAAGGTTGGGGATTTCACTTGGAATAATAGGCGGAGTGGTTTTTTAAATATTGTAGAGAAACTTGATCACTTCTTCTGCTCTGGGATGTGGAACAATCTTAACTGGTTATGTAGTGCTGTTGTCCTACCTATTTCTAGTTTGGATCACTTCCCTATTTGTTGTAATACTCAGGAGGATGTGACCCCTTTGCGCTCTCCATTGAAATTTGAATCTATGTGGTTTTGTGATCCAAATCTACCTTCTCTTATCACTTTTTGGTGGAGTTCGGCTCCAAGGATGGAAGGTAATTTTACTTTCAAATTTTTTAAGTGGTTGCAATTTGTTAAAGACCAGCTTAAAGTCTGGAATAGAGAGACTTTTAAAAATATATTTTCTAAAAAAGTGCATTTAGAGGAAGATTTGGCTACTTTGTATCAGAGGGTTTCTGTCAGTGGGATGGATGAAATGTCCTACTTGGAGGAGAAAGCTTTACTTAATAGGTATAAGGAAGTCCTGGTGAGGGAGGATGGAGACAAAAATATAGAGATTTGTGGTTGAAGAATGGGGATCGTAACAAAAAATTCTTTCATTCCTCTATGAAAGAGAGGTGGGCTAGGAATAGGATTTTTTCTATTTCTGACAAACAGGGATGGTTGTTAACTGAGAATGACCAGATTAATGAGGAAGCTGTGGCATATTTTAAGGATCTTTTTTCTGAGAACTGTGACCCTGGTGAAGGTTCATCTGAAATCTTGGGTAGAATTCCTCGCATCATATCCAAGGATCAGAACTCTCTTTTAATGGCCCCGGTCACTAAGAAGAAGGTGAAGGTTGCTCTATTTAATCTCAGGGGAGAAAAGGCCCCTGGGCCTGATGGTTTTCCAGCTATTTTTTATCAGAAGATGTGGGAGGTGATTGGGGATGATTTGTGGAGAGTTGTTGAGGAACCTAGAAGTGGAGGCTTCATTTTAAAGGATTTTAATAACACCTTTATTGCTCTTATTCCCAAGAGGGATGCTTGTATTTACTTTCATGGTTTTAGGCCCATAGATTTGTGTAATATAGTTTATAAGGTGATTTCCAAAGTGATGGCTAATAGGCTTAAGCCTTTTTTAAAGTTTTTGATCTTCCTGGAGCAAAGTGGCTTTTCCCCGAACAGATTTATTTTTGAAGGAATCATTGTAGCTCATGAAGCAATTCATACTATCCAGAAAGCTAAAGTCCCAAAAATGATGATAAAAATTGACATTAAAAAATATTATGATCATATTAATAGAGCTTTCCTTCTCAAGGTTCTTAAGGGTTTTGGATTTTGTGATTCTTGGCTGAAATGGGTGGATAGTTGTATGTCTACTCCTAGAGTTTCAGTTATTGTTAATGGGAGCCCTCAAGGTTTTTTTGAGACTTCAAGAGGCCTAAGGCAATGTGATCCTATTTCCCCCTTCCTTTTTATCGTTATGGCTGAGGCCTTAGGAGATTGATTGCTTGGATGAGATAGTGAGGGGCTTGGAAAGGTATTACTATTGCTGAAGGTGTTGACCTAACTACTCATTTGCAATTTGTTGATGATAAGTTCCTTATGGGGGAAGCCTCTTTAAGAGAAGCTAGAGTCATTAAGGCTTCTTTAGATTCCTTTGCTAAGGCCTCAGGGAAATGTGTCAATTGGAAAAATTTTGATATTTTCTTTTTTAACACAAATGCTGGATTGAGAAGACATATTTGTAACATTTTGGGCATGAAACAAAGTTCCCTGCTAGGGAAGTTCCTTGGGATTCCTCTATTTGAAGGTGTGTGCAAACCTAATTTATGGAATGATATGATAGAATAGTGTTTTAGGTGGATGGAGAGTTGGAAAGGGAGGTGGCTTTCATCTGCTGGGCATATTCTGATTCTTCAAACTATTATCTCTGCCATTCCCATTTATTCTATGAGTTGCCTCAAGATCCCTCAGAAGGTCTTGGAGAATATTGTGAAAAGGATGAGAAAGTTCTTTTGGTGTGGTAATCAGGAGGATTTTAAGTAGCCTCTTATATCCTAGGATAAGATTTGCAAATCTAAAGTCATGGGAGGTGTTGGGCTTAAGGATTGGAGGAAAATGAATCTTGCACTAGGTGCTAAATTAGTGTGGAATATCTACTAGTAGCCCAATAAGCTATGGGTAAAGATTGTTCGGGCCAAATATCTTGGTGCTTTAGATGATGAATGTATTTTGAGAATTAGAAATCCTCCTCAAGGTTTGACTATTTGGAATTTTATCTTAGACTGCAGGAAGGTCATTAATGACCATACTTCTTGGAACATTGGGAATGGTAGAAAGGCCCTATTTTGGGTGGATTCTTGGAATAATTATCCCCCGGTGATTAGAGATGATAAGTTTTTTGAGCTTAGCAGATTGATGGTGGATTTGTGGGGGGATAAGGTTGCTGATTATCTTGATTGTAAGGACTCTGGTTGTGGGCAGGTGTGGGTGTGGAAAATTTTGGACAATATTTTTCTCACTGATGATCAGAAGAGTTTGATGTTGGAGGTGTTTCAATCCAGAAAGGTTTTTTTATCTACTGTGGCTAACAGATTGGTTTGGAGTGCTTCTTCTTCAGGCCCATATTTAGTGAAAGTTGGTTATAAGGCCATGGATCGTTAGGAGGAAATGAAGGGGTGGCCTGTTAGTCTTTGTTGGAATCAGGCTTGTTTACCCAAAGCTGACTCCTTTCTTGGCTAGTTGTTAATGGGAGGATTTTAACAGGGGAAAGGTGTAGAAGATTTGGTTTCAATGGCCTGACTATGTGTGCTTTATGCAATAATGCCTACGAGGATGTGGATCACTTGCTACTTAATTGTCCTTATGCTTTTGAGTGTTGGAATTTCATCAAATCCAAATTAAGTTGGATTGGCCCCTTCCCTAAATCTTTAAGGGAAATATTTGAATGTTGGCCCCTGTGTAAGGCAAAGTCTGCCTTGGCCCCTCTCTGGTATGTTTGTCCTTCTATCATTATCTGGGAGTTGTGGAAGGAGAGAAATCAAAGGATATTTCTTGATAAATCTGAGCCTTTGGAAAGACTAAAATTGAGGATCTTTATGTCGATTGAAGAGGTTATGAAAGCTGCTATTTTTTCTCAATAGGGGTCTTTGGTTTATAATGCGGAGGATAGAAGATTACACACAAAATGGCCTAGTTTGAAGTGGCAGGATGGTAACCTATCAAAAGGCTATAAGGATTCTTTAAAGAGGGAGGATATTAGGTGGGTTCATCTGGAAGATGGGTGGGTGAAGATTAACTTTGATGGGGCCTCCCTTGGTAACCTGGGTCCCTCTAGTGCTAGGGATGTTGCTAGAGATAAAGATGGTAATATCATTTCCTTTGTTACTCAGAAGTTGAATATTAGCACAAACAATGAAGCCAAAATGAGGGCTTCTTTGCTTGCTGTTTGCCTAGGAATTAAGCTGAATGTGGGGAAGTTTCATTTGGAAGGGGATTCACAGGTAATTATAAATTCTCTTTGCAATCTGGAGATGAATGCCTGACACCTAAATTTTTTTGTGACAGTCATTCATGATAATCTGCTTTCTTTTGATGATTTTAAATTGAGTTAGATTAAGTGGGAAGGGAATCAAGAAGTTGACGTAGTGTCCAAGTGGGAAATTAGTTTAGGAGAAGTTGATGATATATATTTTGATGACTGTTCTGGTTGGGAAAATATATTGTAAGCGGATGTGACATTTTTCAATAATGATTGGGGCTGGATGGTGTGCTTGCTGACATTGGTGTTGGTGTCGTCAGCAATGACTGGATTTTTTTTTCATAATTTCCTTTGCTATTTGGTGGCATTCTTTTATGTTCCTTTCCTTTTTTTCTTGGTTTTTATGTGCTTCAATATGATGGTTTGATGGTTGGCACGCAGGAGATGTTTGATGTGCTTGATGCCTTTATGGCTCTCAGAGCTTTAAATTGGCAATGGTTTCTTGTAAACAGTGGTTATGTTTTTGCTTTTCTTGTTTTTTATAAGTGTGTTGGATCTCGGAGGTGTTCATGGAGGCCACTTTCTTGGTGGGGACTGTTAAACAACAAAAATCCTTTGAGGGCCCAGTTAGTAAAGTTTGAATGATGGGCTTGTTGGTTCTTAAGGATGAATAGGTGGCTCTTGCTACTCTGGATGTGCTCAGGATGCAATTTCAAGAGAGGAGGTGCAAATGGAGGTCAAATGTAGATGTGGTTTTGATGGTGGTCATGTGGGCACTATAGGTTGGAGAACTGGAGATGGAGGTTAAAAGTTTGGTTGAGCACCTTTTTGGCAAGGATCTATTAATGTGGCTTGATTCCATATTGGAGTGGGCGTATACTGGCTAGGGTTTTAACTACATGGAGTGCTTTGAAGATGAAGAAGAAGCGATGATGTTCGACAAGGTTCCTTTTTTGCACTGGTGGGGAAAGGTGGATAAAAAGGCTTACTGTGATGATATTGGGAGAAAGCTTGTGGTTTTGAAGACTTCTTTGAACCGTGTTGAAGCTAAGGTTGTTCTCTGTCAGTGGGCTATTTATGTAGATGTTCCGAGATGAAAAAGGGGGTGGCAAAGAGGGTGGATGAATGCCCCAGTCTAATTGGAGTTACTGGCTCTAGTTTTTTGAAGCTAATGTTTTTGTTAGCATGGTGGTTGGTTGGTGGTTTTCTAGTGGCATTCCCTCTGGTTTCTTTTGGTTGACACCTGAGCTTTTTCTTGCCTTTTCTATTAATGGGTGATGCTATGCGGCTATGGGTATTAGTTTTTTTGGGGTCTCAGCATGAATATGGCTGGGCGTAGCCTTTTTTGGTGACTGGTTTTGGGGCTTCTAGCCCATTAGTAACAACATTCCAGTCTGGTGGTGGAGTTTTGGCTTGGGGTATGCCAGTCTTCTAACTTTCTATAATTATCCTTGTATAGACTCAATGTTGCTTTGAACCTTATGTAATATTTTCACGATTAATAAAATTATTATGTTATAGATAAAAAAAAATAAACCCTATCCAAAAGCATTTAAATCAAATTTAAATGATCTTTCCCCTATTTATTGAATCATTATTTGATAAATATTGTCACAATCCTTAAATAAATTTAATATTTATTTAAAGCCTAAAACCATAGAATCTTCTAGAGAACCCCAAAACCCTTCTAAACTTCCATAAACCCATCCTAAAACTATTTAGAAGGTGATTCCTAACTTTCTTAGTCTAATCTACCCTCCTTTGACTTTTGGGCAACACCCCTCATTAATGAGCCTTACAGACTCATTAATGGCCTCTTACACCCTCATTAAGGCTCTTACAACCTCATAAATGAATCCCATGTATTCTCTTTCACCTTGGTTCCCTAGGAACACTTCCCTAGTGTTTCTCACACATGTGTGAGAAACCCTTAACCCTCATCCTTCTAACCTTACCCTTAACCATACCCTAGACTCTACTCCAAACCCTGTTTATGACCCTAACTCTCCTTCCTAACCCAAGCCCTTCCTCAAATCCTATAAATACCCTCACTTCCAAGATAAAAATACAAATTCACCTTTCATTTACATATTAATG
Source organism: Chamaecyparis obtusa (assembly GCA_027943335.1). Classification (NCBI taxonomy): domain Eukaryota; kingdom Viridiplantae; phylum Streptophyta; class Pinopsida; order Cupressales; family Cupressaceae; genus Chamaecyparis; species Chamaecyparis obtusa. Next base: position 252,153 of record BSBK01007139.1, on the reverse strand, counting down.
TTATAATGCTAAATCACTTCTAGATCATTATAAGCTTTAATCCTAATTGTTAGCTAGTTCATTTCTAAGCTTTTTAACTCATATCCTAGATTCATATTAATGGATTAAATTAGTTTATTTAATTTTTTTTCATTTTATTTCATCATCTCAAACTCATATTGGGCTAAAAATCAATCTAGTTTAATCATCTTTAGCATAATCCGCATTCTAGCTTCATTAGGCTCCTTGAAGCTCTAGGGGCAAATCTGGTGTTCTATACCTGATTTTGTGCCACTATGGGGTTCTCATGGTCCCCATTTGATCCTAATCCTTCATAATTTTCATTATAAACATGATCCATGTGTTTCAAGAGTACACCCACATCCCTAAATCAAGAGCAAATCGAACGGTGACAGGGTGCTCCCGTTGAGCTCTATTTGAAGTGTCTTTGCCAATTGCTTTTACTGTATGTTAGGAATATGCTCTTAAACTAATGTTTGAATGTCTAAAATTGTTTTTAATAGGTTAGGTTTTATTTGAACACATTTTGGCACACCCAGTGGGACCCCACAAGCCTTCAAAACTACAGTTTTTGGGGTTTTCCAAGCAAAAAACTCACTTTTTGACATGTCTCATCCTATTCTTGGTGGATTATCATATGATTAAACTCATTGGAATAGTTTCTCATACAATTAAACTTTATGGCTTGTACTAGATGTGCCCAATACTTGTATTGGACCTCTGCATGTAATTTAAGCCTATTTTAGGCCTTCTGGCCCTGTTTACTCATACCAGGAGTCATAGTGACTTGTATGAGCTATCATCCTGATTGATATGAGTAAAATAACCAAAATACCCTACCCTTTTTACTCGTATGGAAAATAAGGGGCATGTGTAAGGCCTCAAACAAGGTTCAAGTTGGTTTTTAGGGTTTTCTAGGGCCTCTTGGTGCCTCTGGACTGCAAATTTCTAGTTTTTAACCACATATTTTGCAAGTAATCATTGTAAGAAAGGAAATCACTCAAAAAAAATGGCCTTAAGGTTAATTAATTTTTTTGAGTGATTAGGAACCAAAACACTTCATTTTCAGGCTTAAAATGAACTCTATTTCACTCTTGAATGCTTAAAAATCAATAATTTTGTGCATCTTTTCAAAAAAATCCTTAAAAATTCCTAAAAAATCCAAAAAAAATCAAACACACCTCTAATGTCTTCCTTTTGGTTAAAAAGAACTTCATACATGCAGATCTAAAGTTTTGGGGTTCTTTCATGCAAACTAGGAACACTTCAAGTTTTGGAAACTTAAAAAGAACTACAAATCTACATTTCATTCCTATTTGGTTCCTAAACAATCCTAATCTAGTCAAAGTGTTTCTAAATCAATCTTCATGCATTAGTCTTAGCCAAAGTGAACTTTTTTTGCAATATTCTAAGGTGTTTTCAAGTTTCATGCAATCTAGGAACAAAACTGCATCTCTTTCCTATTCAGTTCCTAATCAGTCCTAAACTATCCTAAACATTCCTAAATCAATCCTAATTCTTTGTTCTTGGATAAAAAAAACTTATTTTGCAAAATCTTGAAGGTTTCAAAAGTTTCATGTATCAAACAATCTAGGAACACCTCTCTTTTTGGCATAAAACTGAATTCTAAAGCACACAATCTTGAATGCCCTTAAAGAAATAAAAGTCTAAATAAAAGAGAGTCATTTTTGAGTCCAAAGGAAAACAAAATATTGAATGTTCTAAAATTGGAAAAAAAAAAGCATTTTTATTTCATTTCAAAGTTCAAATGAGGTTCCTAAAGAAGCAAAAACTCCATCTTGAATGCCAAGATAAAGAAATTGCAAATCTCTCTCAAAGTTTCCTTGTCTTCAAGGAATGAACCAATCAAAATCATAAGCACATGTGTTTTCAAGCTTTCATTTCAAAAACACTAAATCAAATTTGGGAAATAAATCTTCTTGGTGTACTTTCTAGGAGTTCCAATTCTGTAAAAGACTTGTTAGCTAAGCAACATAAAAGAAGTTGAACTTGGACTAGTTCACTTAGTTTACTTTTAGAGAAGCCTATCCAAAGAGAAAAGTGCTTCCTCTTTGGAGAATGACTTCAAACTGGTACTTCCCCGACTGATATAGAAATAAAGCATTGAGAAAACTACCGCTTCATCCCCTCAAGCTCAGGTGATGCGTGTTGATGGTAGCCCGAGGTAGGTGAATATCCCTACTATTTCAACATGGTCAACTAGGATCGTAAGTGAGTCACGTGTATGCAAATTGATTGGGAGGACTCCATGGACCAAACTAAACACTTGTTAAATCAAAAGCTTCCTAATCTACCCCCGAAGGTATCAGAATCTTTGTGCAAGGATCGATCCAAGTGGTTTCCTGGATCACCTTAAGACACTCACCATATGTACCCCTTTTAGGGATATCGAGCTGTGGGTAAAGATTTTGATACTAGCCTTCCCTTAGGTAGTCTATTTGGTGTGTTTTTCTCAAAGTTCCAAACTTAGTACAAACACTTGTCAAAACATACACATCTTTCGAGAACATTATCAGAGTTAGTGGTCAATCATTTGCTTGTATTCCACAAAGTTACTTTATCCTTTGTCGGGATTGCTTTCAAAGTGTCTTTTTTTGAGTTTGTCCTTTGCCATTGGAGACATCAAAACCAATCCAAAATCTTGACCAAAGTTATGCAGACATCCTTGCAAAAAGAGATTCTTCAAAATCAGATACCCAAAGCTTTGTTTCAACCCAATTGCCAAATTTTTCCAAGATATGCCCGATTCAATCAAACATGAGAAATCCAAGCTTCCCAATTCCTGAGTCCATCAAGAGAAAAAGGTTGTAGAAATAAACCTAAAATATCACCAACCTTCCCTCAGGGAAATCCAAGAAGAAGAAAAATATCAAGAGAAACTAGATAACATTGGCTATAATGCCAAAGTGAAACAATTTGTATTTCGATTTCAAGTTAATTATCGCTATGTCAACCTAGAGAGCAAAGACTAGTTTTGGCCCATCGTATATCCACCATTCCTTTAGAATCCCACAATCCTATCTTAACATCCTTTGCATCCTAGATCATGCTTAGATTCATCATTGCATCACCATCCATCCTTAGGTGCATTTTTATCATGTTCCTAGTTGCATCATAAGTCATCCCTTTTCAATTGCATCTAGGTCATCCTCTTAGAATAGAATCACTCAATCATCTTTCATCATCCTTCCATCAGCAATCCACAATCAGAATCCTTGTCATTATCCTTCATCCTTGATCCAAATCTAAACTCCAACATCCAAGTAAGAAACCATCATCCTTGAACCAAATCCAGTAAGCCAAATCCTAAACACTTCATGTCATATCCCTTGATTTTCTCCAAATTCTTATCCCAAATCAAAAATCTCCACAATTTGATAGAGAATTGTCTAGGGCATCAATACTTGTCCTTGTAAGCCTCATCATCTTGAGCAAGAGATTGGACTGTATTCACAAGAATCCTATTAGCTGAAGATCATTAGTCTATCTTAGGCTGACAATCCAATCCTATTTGATCCTACATCAGGAAGCTACAACTCATTGACTGATACTTAGTAAATCTTCCACCAATCTTCCATCATCTCCTCGATCCAAATCCAACATCCCACCATCTTTTAGCATCTCACTATCCTTCAGTTGTTTCGTATCCTTACATCACATCCTAGAAATCCACCATCTTTAGAGATTATTTAGATCCACATCCATCATCCTTATAGTTCTTGCATCCACCCAACATCTACATTTTCATCCTTAGATCTACATTTCATGCCTATCAAGAAGCGATCCAAGAGAAGAAATATGGATCCCAATTTGGCCACTAGTTCGTTCAATCCTAAAAATCCTACCAGTGTGATGGTAACCTACAATCCATAAATCCCACAAGTTGAGAATGTATGGGATGATCCCAATGGACCCACCACTTCATTTTCCATGGAAACATTCATGAGCCATCCAAGGCATGCACAAATGGTGAGTGCGATCATTGATCAGAATCAATGGCTATAATGGCAAACTTTTCACAAGAGGGTACTTCCATTCCACTACATCTCCAACACCTCATCCCCATCAACACACTAGTACATTTGAGACCTTTTTATGATGGCCAAATGTCTAAATTTAGATAGTATACTATCGATTGAGTGACACTACCCGGTGTCACAGTTTTGCAGTCAAAAAAATTGACTATTTTGTTAGGCATCATAATTACGACACCCTTAGTTGTCACAAAAACTGGGTGCCAACAAAGTGAACCTATCATCGCACCTATTTGCAGCCATCCACATTGCGACGCCTAACTATCGCAACAAATACAAACGACAGTGCCTTGTCAGAATATTCTAACGGGTAGCCGTCATTATTAACTTGTTCACCGATGGAAATTCTATTAGTGCAATGAATTTTTGTCACAAGATTATGACGGATGTGCATCGTTTATGGTTTGTAATGATGACTATGCTATACATATGATGGACATGCATTGGAAATTTATGACGGACATGCGTCGTTTATGATTTTTTCTGACAGGGATGCTGTTAATGCGATGACTGTATGTCAGATGTTTGCGACGGATACCTGTCGTTGTTGTAATGTCATCGTAGTTATGATGATAATCAATTTTTAATATATATATATATATATATATATATATATATATATATATATATATATATATATATATATATATATATATATATATATATATATATATATATATATATTTGTCGATTCAGAATGTTGTTCTTGTAGATCTGGTTCCTGCTCATGATTCAGTTATGGATCATCCGGAGATAACTTTGCGGTAGATTTGGTAGCGGGTCATGGATTATTAAGTCAAGTCTAGAGACTTGGATTTTGAATGGATCCTATCGAATCAAGACTTGTGACAGTGATGACTCTGACACAAGAAGCTAGTGCATTCTTCCTGATGTGTTCCTGGGATATATGCGGACCTGATTGCATTCGGATCTGATACGAGTGACTTCTTGACTTCTTTGGTCCAAATTTGATGTGCTTTGTTCCTATGGAGTGTATTAGTGACTTGACTTGGAGTTTGAGTAGACTGTGCATTGATCGGCTTGAAAATGGAATCAAGCTACTCTTTGCATTGTTGTTGAGATTGGGTTGTGAAGGATCACTAGGATCGTCTACCATTTTTTCCATAGTTTCGAATGAGTTAGGTGTGATGTCGAGAGAGGGACGTGTGTAACTTTCACATTGGAGATTCGTAGATCACTATGGTGTCCATGATGACTTGGGAGAAGTCTTCTTCTTGGTGAACCAAGCTGAGAGACTTAGATTACAGAAATTGGATTGTTTGATGCGACTTATGAGACAATGAAATGTGGTAGCTATAAATGTGGTTTGATTGACCCACTGAAAGTATTGACATCCAGTATTTCCCTGACAATACCAAATGTACATCAGTTCTTCATAAAATGAGTAGTTGTCACATTATTTTAAAACATAAAATATAATTATGAAATATACAGACCTTTTTCCTATTTGGGCAAACCCAAAATTGACACCCAAGATTACTTGTTGTGCATGACATTTTCAACATGCATGGGTCAAAACCACATTGACACAGAGGCACATTGACCGAAGTCATCGATGCTATTTTGATAAATATTGAATTATCACAAATATTGCATTGTCATTATTTTGTTCATGCATACTAATTATAATTACAATAAAAAGAAACATACTAATGTAGACTTGCACATTTTTTGGCTAAGTCGAAGTCTTTGGTTTAAATCACTAGACACTCAAACAAAATGACAAACCAAAGACAACCATGCAATTGTAAAGAAAGGTAATTTTCTTAATCACGTCACTAATTTGTGCATGTCTAAATACTAGTGTCTTTCAAGTGATTTGATTCTTGTCATGCCCACTACAAATGAGAACACTCTTAACTAGTGAGGTTGTTTAAGCATATAGAGATTAAATACACTCTTTTAGAATGAAATTTCTCATAACAAAAGATCAAAGATATATAAGTAGGACATATAAAACAAGGTGAATAAGAGTAGTACATATAAAACAATTGTTAGAACTTGCCAAACATCTGGCATTATTGTACATTTCATTCATGTCATTGATATTCTTCTTCATCCATCTCATCATCAAGATCATCGTCGTCAATGACACCATCACCACCACTATTGTTGTCATCGTCGTCATCACCATCAACATCATCATCATCCTCATCCTCATCAGTAGAAGCTTCAGTATCATCATCATCCTCATTAGCAGCAGCACCAATAGTAGCATCATCATCATCAGTAGTGAAAGGTAATGATCAGTGAGGTTGCTGCTATTAGATCATACATTAATACACTTACTATTTTGAATTTGAGCTCAGGCATCATGCAATGTTATTGCTGTCATTGCATGCTTGTTGTTGTTGTGCACCATATATTGTTTTATACACATAGAACAATAGATTTGGGGACTTAGACTTATGTTCAATCCTTAGTAATGGTTTGGGGAACTAATTACTAGATGAGTGACTACAGTACCCTAGTTTGCATTATTAGATGATCTTGTTTAATTTGTGTTCATTTCATGCAAAGATACATGTAAAGGAAAATAAATTTTTGCATCCAAAGATTACATGTATATATATGCAAAATAACTTGTATATACTATAAAAAAGAAAATAACTTTAAGAAGAAAATGCAAGAGTACAAGCATACATAAGAGGATGAACATAAATAATAAGGGTGCCAAACATTGCCTGAAGTGATGAATTTTTGACCCAGGTATGAATCTAGTGTGCCCCTGTGTGGTCTAGAACTTCCAAAGAAAAGAGAGATGGGGGTTAGATAAAAAAATATCTAAGAAATGAATGACATCCTATTACTGAGAGAGATCAAACACTTCACACAATATATAGGGAAATCAGTAATAAAATAATACACTTACTATTTTGAATTTGAGCTTATAAAGATTAACTTTCAGAAGAATATGAATGAATGCAAACATACATAAGTGGATGAACATAAATAATGGAGGTACCAAACATTGCCTGAAGTAATGAAGTCTTGACCCAGGCTTCAATCCAGTATGCTCTTGTATGATCCAAAACTTGCAAGGAAGGAAAAGATGGGGTTAGATCTAAAGGATCTAAGCAATGTCTGGTACACTATTACTGATCCTCATCTACAATTATGCATGTGCATAGTCAAGCCATACACTTCTAAAATGAAGTATGCTACAAAACATGGATGTGTGTTAATGTGATTCAAAAGCTATTATGCAAGATTGTTTTATTATTCCTATATAACAGGAGGAGTGATATATTTTAATGGCAATGGACATAGAAATTGCAGTGAAACTCTGCAATTTATTATTGTAAGTGGACATAGAAATTGCAGTGTAAGTAGTAGGATGATTGTTTAGGAGCTCACTGTTTAATATCTGGCCAGACCATGTAAATGGTACCAGGCCAACACAATCAGCCCAAAAAAATGTGTCATGTTTATCTTTGTCAATTACACTCATTCACCATTTTGTTCTTGTTCTTCACACAAATATTGCATCAAAAGTAATTGTAAACAATGATTCAAAGAAAAAAGAAACAACTACAATAGATTAGACCCCAAAAGAATACAGTCAATTACAATAGCTCATAGTCTCAATGAAATAAATAATGTATAAAACAATATATGGTGCACAACAGCACCAAGCATGCAATGACAACAATAACATTGCATGATAAAATTTAATACTCTTAGTTTTTATTCAAATCTATTCGAAACTCCTATCAGCTCATTGTCTAATAGTTAAACTAACCTATGACTTAAAAGGATGAATTATGAAATATAGTTGTGGGTAGTTATCTCTTCTATAATGATGGAGGAGTCAAAGGTAATGATCAATGAGGTTGTTGCTATTAGATCATACATTAATACACATACTATTTTGACAGCAATAACATTGCATGATGCCAGAGCTCAAATTCAAAATAGTAAGTGTATTATTTTATTACCGATGTCCCTATTTTATCTAATAGCATCAATATAACAATCAGAGCACCGACCAATCAAATAAGGGGTCCTGGGACATAGCATCTGAGAAACATTAATGTAGGCATCATGGTCACAATTTTTTGGATATCTACATTTATGTTTCTCAGCTATTGTGATATCTACATTTATGACTGAGCATCCCTCTATTCATCTCTTCAGTTTTTGTTTTCATAGATTTCACCATCTGACATTCCTTTTCAGTAAGAGATGGATGGAAATGTTCATGACTCTCAGAAAAATGGCTTGCATACAAATAAAAACTTGTGGTTATTCAAATGGTAAGTTCAAAGTTTCCCATAATTTGGGAGAAACGAGTTTGGAAAGACTTCAATCTTTCATTGAGGAAAAGGATTTTACTTACGTTGAGAAGAAACCTTAGGTTTTTTCACTTCATTTTCAGCATCTTCTATTGATTTTCTTTTTAACTCAATAGATAATTTTATGTTCGTCAAGTTATTAGAACTCATCAAAATAGCACTTGTGGAAGGATCAGGGCATTTCCTCTATGACTCAAAATCACTCTGTATCTTCTCCGAATGAAAAATAGAAATATCTTTTTCATAGCCATCTCTTACCAAAAAGAAATGTTAGATGGTGAAATCTACGAAAAAAAACTAAAGAGATGAGCAAAGGGATGCACAGTCATAATGTTTCTAGCAGACTTCTTGTTAACACAATAGAAAATAAAATGACCCTAGAGGCTGCTAAGTCTTTCAAATTAGAAAACTCCTTTGGCTTAGTAATTAATGAGATTGCTGCTATTAGATCATACATTAATACACTTACTAGTTTGAATTTGAGCTCGGGCATCATGCAATGTTATTGTTGTCATTGCATGCTTGCTACTGTTGTGCACCATATATTGTTTTATACACATAGAACAATAGATTTGGGGACTTAGACTTATGTTCAATCCTTAGTAATGGTTTGGGGAACTAATTACTAGATGAGTGACTATAGTACCCTAGTTTTCATTATTAGATGATCTTGTTTAATTTGTGTTCATTTCATGCAAAGATACATGTAAAGGAAAAGAAATTTTTGCATCTAAAGATTACATGTATATATATGAAAAATAACTTGTATATACTATAAAAGGAAAATAAATTTTAGAAGAAAATGCAAGAGTACAGGCATACATAAGAGGATGAACATAAATAATAAGGGTGCTAGACATTGCCCGAAGTGATGAATTTTTGACCTGCGTATGAATCTAGTGTGCCCCTGTGTGATCCAGAACCTGCAAAGAAAAGAGAGATGGGGGTTAGATAAAAAATATCTAAGCAATGAATGGCATCCTATTACTAATCCTCATCTATAATTATGCATGTGCATAGTCAAGCCATACACTTCTGAAAGAAAAACCAAGCTCACAGTCTCAATGAAATAAACAGTGTATAAAACAATATATGGTGCACAACAGTAGCAAGCATGCAATGACAACAATCCGTATTTTATTACTGATGTCCCTATTTACATTTTTTCATTAAATGAACCAAAAACATCAAGAATGGTCCTATATGGTCGCTAATAGCCAACTTTCAGAAGAATATAAATGAATGCAAACATACATAAGTGGATGAACATAAATAATGAAGGTCCTATATGGATGGTTCTAATGCTTTTCCATTACAACAATTGAGCATTCATCATTTGGTATATCAATAGGTGAAAAACATGCAGACATCCAGACATGTGTATTGTGAGCTTTCCTGCAACAAATGGACTTGTGATGATTTTCACAATAGTACGTGTTGGAAGGAAAGCTCACAGTACTACTTAGGAAAAATGAATGTTCATCACCTGTGCATATCAGAGTTGATCAGAGAAGGTATATGCACAACAAATTTTTTTTATTACTGATGTCCCTATTTACATCTTTTCATCAAATGACCCAAAAACATCAAGAATGGTCCTAAATGGTCACTAATAGCCAACGTTTAGAAGAATATGAATGATTTCAAACATACATAAGTGGATGAACATAAATAGTGAAGGTACCAAACATTGCCTGAAGTAATGAAGTGTTGACCCAGGGTTCAATCCAGTATGCTCTTGTATGATCCAAAACTTGCAAGGAAGGAAAAGATGGGGTTAGATCCAAAGGATCTAAGCAATTCTTGGCACCCTATTACTGATCCTCATCTACAATTATGCATGTGCAATATAGTCAATCCATACACTTCTAAAATGAACTATGCTACAGAACATGGGTGTGTGTTAATGTGATTCAAAAGCTATTATGCAAGATTGTTTTATTTATTGAGATAAGGATATCTTAATTCTACAAGAATAAATGTTTTGAGAAATATTTGAATTTAATTTTGACAATAACATGAGGAGTGATATATTTCTATCATTATAGAAGAGATAACCATCGACAACTATATTTTATAATTCCTCCTTTGAAGTCATAGGTTAGTTTAAAATGGAGAAAGTATACAAAATCACCAATTTAATCCCAAAATTTCATAACATTGCATTCTTGTTGTTGTTATGGTGCACAACAGCAACAAGCATGCAATGACAATAATAACATTGCATGATGCTTGAGCTCAAATTCAAAATAGTAAGTGTATTATTTTATTACTGATGTCCTTATTTGATGTCCCTATTTTATTACTGCTAAATTTTGGGGTAAAACCTTGCAAGTCTTACACAGACTCAACAACATGGTAGCATTGATCCAATAACAGAAAATACATTACAAATGCCAAGCTCACAGTCTCAATGAAATAAACAGTGTATAAAACAATATATGGTGCACAACAACAACAAGCATGCAATGACAACAATAACATTTCATGATGCCCGAGCTCAAATTCAAAACAGTAAGTGTATTAATGTTTTTTTTCATGACGCCAGATATTAAACAGTGAGCTCATGAACAATGTATGATGCCCTAGCTTGCAACCCGTGAGCCATCAAGATATTTCCTCATGAAATGATCATAAATGGAGAGTACCACATAGTGAATATCAACAAAAAAACAAATAAAGAGAGATCAAACACTTCACACAATGCCTTGAAGCTAATATAAATGATGCCCTAGCTCTCAAAGCTTGCGGGTCATCAAACATTTCAAATGTTAAGATGTAAAAAATGCCACTATTAACAATGCTAAGATGTAAACAATGCCACTGAAATTGATTTAATGAGAAGACAAATCTCAAATGCCTACCTTCCAAATGAAAAGATGTAAACAATGCCAGTATTAAACAATGAGCTCATGAACAGTGTATGATGCCCTAACTTGCAGCCCGTGAGCCATCAAGACATGTCCTCATGAAATGATCATAAACAGGGAGTACCACATAGTGAATATAAAAAAGAAAACAAATAGAGGGAGATCAAACACTTCACACAATGCCTTGAAGGTAATAGAAACAATGCCCTAGCTCTCAAAGCTCGCGGGTCATCAAGCATTCCAAATGAAAAGATGTAAACAATGCCAGTATTAAACAGTGAGCTCATAAACAATGTATGATGCCCTAGCTTGCAGCCTACGAGCCATCAAGACATTTCCTCATGAAATGATCATAAACATGGAGTAACACATAGTGAATATCAACAACAAAACAAATAAAGAGAGATCAAACACTTCACACAATGTCTTGAAGGTAATAGCAACAATGCCCTAGCTCTCAAAGCTCATGGGTCATCAAGCATTCCAAATGAAAAGATGTAAATAATGCCAGTATTAAACAATGATCTCATAAACAATGTATGATGCCCTAGCTTGCAGCCCACGAGCCATCAAGACATTTCCTCATGAAACGATCATAAACAGGGAGTACCACATAGTGAATATCAACAACAAAAAAAATAGAGAGAGATCAAACACTTCACACAATGCCTTGAAGGTAATAGCAATGATGCCCTATCTCTCAAAGCTCACGGGTCATCAAGCATTCCAAATGAAAAGATGTAAACAATGCCAGTATTAAACAGTGAGTTCATAAACAATGTATGATGCCCTAACTTGCAGCCCGCGAGCCATCAAGACATTTCCTCATGAAATGATCATAAACAGGGAGTACCACATAGTGAATATCAACAACAAAAAAAATAAAGAGAGATCAAATACTTCACACAATGCCTTGAAGGTAATAGAAATGATGCCCTAGCTCTCAAAGTTCATGGGTCATCGAGCATTACAAATGAAAAGATGTAAACAATGCCAGTATTAAACAGTGAGCTCATGAACAATGTATGATGCCCTAGCTTGCAGCCCGCAAGCCATCAAGATATTTCCTCATGAAATGATCATAAATAGGGAGTACTACATAGTGAATATCAACAACAAAACAAATAAAGAGAGATCAAACACTTCACACAATGCCTTGAAGGTAATAGCAACGATGGCCTAGCTCTCAAAGCTCGTGGGTCATCGAGCATTCCAAACGCAAAGATTTAAACAATGCTAGTATTAACATTCATATTTTTCCATTAAATCAACAAATGCCATCAAAATGAAATTGAGTTAATGAGAAGACAAAGCTCAAATGCCTACCTTTAAAATTTTTTTACATGTTTTCATCGAATGACCCAAAAACATCAAGAATCATCATATATGGTCGCTAATAGCCATCTTTCAAAAGAATATGAATGAATGCAAACATACATAAGTGGATGAACATAAATAATGAAGGTACTAGACATTGCCTGATGTAATGAAGTGTTGATCGGGGTTCAATCCAGTATGCTCTTGTATGATCCAAAACCTGCAAGGAAGGAAAAGATGGGGTTAGATCCAAAGGATCTAAGCAATGCCTGGCACCCTATTATTCATCCTCATGTACAAATATGCATGTGCATAGTCAAGCCATACACTTCTAATATGAACTATGCTACAAAACATGGGTGTATGCTAATGTGATTCAAAAGCTATTATGCAAGATTGTTTTATTATCGAGATAAGGATATCTTAATTCTACAAGAATAAATGTTTTGAGAAATATTTGAATTTAATTTTGACAATAACATGAGGAGTGATATATTTCAAGCTTCAGTGAGATTTCATACAATGCAATGTTCATAGATTACGTTCAATGCATTATTTACGCTTGTATTGGTGGGAAAAATCTCAAAAACATGCAAAAGAGATTGAATTCAACCATGTTGTTTACATGACACATGTAGTTTACCTCCAACTTAAATTAGTGTTGCATACAAATCTATGGACACTGTGTGGTATGAAGCCTCTCTAAAGCTTAAAAATGATAAGCATTATGATGTTGAGGTATGGTGTGGTAAGCACAAGTATAGTTCCTTGTAAGTTGCTATTGGTATAGTTTTTCTTTTTCAATAGCTGTAGAATCCAGCTTCTCCTATACTTACACGTATGTATACATTTTGGGCTTGGCTTTAATGTCATGTAAATTTGAGTGAAATGGTAATAATATTACTGATGTCCCTATTTGATGTGGCACTCCCCGTTTATGATCAAATAGACAAAGCTCGAATGCCTACCTCAAGTGCCAGTGCCCTCTTCCCACATGGTGCCAACCTCTTCATGCATGCCAAACTTGAATGCCCTCTTCGCACCATGCAAAAGTGAAGTGTCATCTTCACGGAAGCCCTTCGAATTCACAAATTACAAATGACACTTTATTTTTTTCTTTTTTTTGTTTATAACCAAATGGGTGTCTGACATTTAATGCATTATTACTTCATCATGATGATAAAAATTTCATTGGCTCAAAGCACATAGAATGTGGGTAGATGCATTGAATCTCAATCACCACTTCCATTCTATTTTGATGAAGAGGAACTATGTTATAAAATTTCAAGGCATGAAATTTTATAATAGTACATATATTTTATGAGTATAATTGTACAACAAAAGAGCACCCACATGCCTTGGTTGTTATTGGTCTATGAAAGGTTTTGGTTTGCCTTTCCCAATTGAGATGTCATCTTAAGATTCAAAAGGACTACAGTACTGGTGAGGGCACCTAGGTAGGGCTGTTTGATACCTAGTGTTCCTAAATTTTGGCTTGTAGTGGCCTTAGCCAAGCTACTAGGTTAGGGAGAAGCCTATTTGGTCTCTCTATGTGTGCTAGCTAGTGTTTGTTCTTCTTTGTTCTTTGAGTCCTTGGTGTGTCTTTTGGAGCCTGGTTGCAGTAGTCTTAGCCAACCTTGCTAGGTTTCCTATCATAGGACAATGTTCTAAAGTTGAAAAAATGGCCTCTTTAATGTTTTAGAGGTTTTAAAATGGCCTTTATGACCCTTACTCAATCAAGGATTGAGTGCTTTTTAGGTGTGTGTAGGTGGTTTTTCTATCCACCAAAAGTTTCTTGACAACTTTGAAAGTTGTCATGATTGCAAAAGCATGTAACTGACTCAAGAGATAGCTAGCCCAATCCATGGGCCCTAACACCGAGGAGGGAGCTATTTAAGCTTTGAAAAACATAATTTGAGACATAGGGAAGAGTGCAGTACAGAGAGAAAACTTTTGGTTGTAGTTAGACTATGTAACTAGTTTTCCTTTGACAAAGATATACATTTTTGTGTTGATAGAGATAAGAAATGGATTGAATATCTGACTGTAATGTTTTCATGTGATGATTGTTAATGTTTTTGAATTCCTAGGATAGTTATTTAGCATTTAATTTTATTTTTGAGTTATTCTTCATAGTTTTCTTTATTTTGGCCTGTCTCAGGTTATTACTGACAGAGCTTTGAATAATGGAGTGCTAGAGAACTTTCCCACCATACAATCTATATGAGTCTATGGGATTTGTGTCTAGACTCCCTGTAATATATGTTGTGCAAAGGAGGGGCCCTAGAAATTTTAGGATGTATCTATAAACTGATGCCCTAGGCAAGCTATCAGTGTTTGGTTAGGGGTCAGTGTGCTGTTGCAGAGCAGATGGAGTGATTGAGGGCACTCAAAGCCTCAATCAAATGATGTGTAGGGGAGGTCAGATGCATGATCAAGAATCTCCAATGCAGAGAGAGCTCAGGGGATTGTGGATGCAAGGGAAAATACTAAACCCTCATTGTTACAAACAATGAGTTACCAAACCCTCATTTAGAGCCCCATTTTCAACAGGCCCTGTATGGACAGTATAGGTAAAGGAGACCAAAAAAATCTTAAAGCCCTCCCAAAAGGGTATTCAAATCCATAATTAGTTGGATGCTTTGCTCAGAGAAGTTTGGAGTTATTAGCAGAAAAAGGTCAATTAGGCCTACTAAACCTAGTAGCCTTTTTAGGCTAGATAGCAGACAAAATTTTTTAGAAGGGACAAAGAGGTTCCTAGAATAGTGAACTTTATCATATTCTTGGTGTCATAGACTGAATGGAGACAGGAGGAGTTTGAAACTTCTTAGAAGGGGACTAGGATAGCACCCTTAAGACTAGGAGATTCACCTCTTTGATTCTAGGAGGGCCTAGGACAAAGTTATAGCAAGGTCTATGTAATATCAAGTACCCTAGTTTGCATTATTAGGTGATCTTATTTAATTTGTGTTAATTTCATGCAAAGATACATGTAAAGGAAAAGAATTTTTGCATCTAAAGATTACATGTATATATATGAAAAATAACTTGTATATACTATACAAGGAAAATAAATTTGAGAAGAAAATGCAAGAGTACGACATACATAAGAGGATGAACATAAATAATAAGGGTGCCAGACATTGCCTGAAGTGATAATTTTTTTGACCCGCGTATGAATCTAGTGTGCCCCTGTGTGATCCAAAACCTACAAAGAAAAGAGAGATGGGGGTTAGATAAAAAATATCTAAGCAATGAATGACATCCTATTACTGATCCTCATTTACAATTAGGCATGTGTATAGTCAAGCCATACACTTCTGAAAGAAAAACCAAGCTCACAGTCTCAATGAAATAAATAGTGTATAAAATAATATATGGTGCACAACAGCAGCAAGCATGCAATGACAACAATAACATTGCATGATACCCGAGCTCAAATTCAAAATAGTAAGTGTGTTAATGTATGATATAATAGTAGCAACCTCATTGATCATTACCTTTCACTCCTCCATCATTATAGAAGAGATAACTACTTACAACTATATTTTATAATTCCTCCTTTGAAGTATATATATATATATATATATATATATATATATATATATATATATATATATATATATATATATATATATATATATATATATATATATAAAGTATAATTATGAGTTTACATCATATATTTAGTCTTAATAAAATCTTATAAAACAACATAAAACTAACCCAAAATACTTTGTCTTAATAAAATCTTAATAAAACAATATATTTAGTCTTAATAAATTAATACACTTACTATTTTGAATTTGAGCTCAGGCATCATACATTGTTTATGAACTCACTATTTGATTTCCAGCTAATCAAATAGGGACATGAGGTGCTCAAATAGTGAGCTCATAAACAATGCATGATGACCTAGCTTGCAGCCCGCAAGCCATCAAGACATTTCCTTATGAAATGGTCATAAATGGGGAATACCACATATTGAATATCAACAACAAAACAAATAAAGAGAGATCAAAGACTTCACACAATGCCTTGAAGGTAATAGAAATGATTCCCTAGCTCTCAAAGCTCAGGGGTCATCAAGCATTCGAAGTGAAAAGATGTAAACAATGCTAGTATTAAACAATGAGCTCATGAATAATGTATGACACCCTAGCTTGCAACCCACGAGCCATCAAGATATTTCCTCATGAAATTATCATAAACAAGGTGTACCACATAGTGAATATCAACACCAAAACAAATAAAGAGAGATCAAACACTTCACACAATATATGTTATTTTATAAGATTTTATTAAGACTAAATATATTGTTTTATGAGCTCACTGTTTGAGCACCTCATGTCCCTATTTGATTGGTCAGTGCTCTGTTTGTTATATTGATCATTACCTTTGACTCCTCCATCATTATAGAAGAGATAACTACCTACAACTATATTTCATAATTCCTCCTTTGAAGTCATAGGTTAGTTTAACTATTGGACAATGAGCTAATAGGAGTTTTGAATAGATTTGAATAAAAACTAAGAGTATTGAATTTTATCATGCAATGTTATTGCTGTCATTACATGCTTTCTGTTGTTGTGCACCATATATTGTTTTACACACTATTTATTTCATTGAGACTATGAGCTATTGTAGTTGACTATATACTTTTGGGGTCTGATCTATTGTAGTTGTTTCTTTTTTCTTTGAATCATTGTTTATAATTACTTTTAAAGCAATATTTGTGTGAAGAACAAGAATAAAATGGTGAATGAGTGTATTTGACAAAGATAAACATGAAACATTTTGTTGGGATGATTGGGTTGCCCTAGTACCATTTACATGGCCTGGCCAAATATTAAACAGTGAGCTCATGAACAATGTATGATGCCCTAGCTTACAGCCCACAAGCCATCAAGGCATTTCCTCATGAAATAATCATAAAAAGGGAGTACCACATAGTGAATATCAACACCAAAACAAATAAAGAGAGATCAAACACTTCACACAATGCCTTGAAGGTAATATAAACGATGCCCTAGCTCTCAAAGCTCGCAGGTCATCAAGCATTTCAAATGAAAAGATGTAAACAATGTCAGTATTAAATAGTGAGCTCATGAACAATGTATCATGCCCTAGCTTGCAGCCCACGAGCCATCAAGACATTTCCTCATGAAATGATCATAAATGGGGAGTACGCACATAGTGAATATCAATAGAAAAACAAATAAAGAGAGATCAAACACTTCACACAATGACTTGGAGGTAATAGCAACAATGCCCTAGCTCTCAAAGCTCATAGGTCATCAAACATTCCAAATGAAAAGATGTAAACAATGCCAATATTAAACAGTGAGCTCCTGAACAATGTATCATGCCCTAGCTTGCAGCCCGCGAGCCATCAAGACATTTCCTCATGAAATGATCATAAACGGGGAGTACGCACATAGTGAATATCGATAGAAAAAAAAATAAAGAGAGATCAAACACTTCACACAATGCCTTGAAGGTAAGAGCAACGATGCCCTAGCTCTCAAAGCTCGCGGGTCATCGAGCATTCCAAATGCTAAGATGTAAACAATTCCACTATTAACAATGCTAAGATGTAAACAATGCCATTGAAATTGATTTAATGAGAAGACAAAGCTTGAATGCCTACCTCAAGTGCCAGTGCCCTCTTCCCACACAGTTACGGCCTCTTCGTGCATGCCAAACTTGAATTCCCTCTTTGCATCACGCAAAAGTGCAGTGTCATCTTCGCGGCAGCTCTTCGAATTCACAAATTACAAATGACACTTTCTTTTTCTATTTTTTTTGGTTTATAACCAAATGGGTGTCACAATTATGATGATAGCATCACTATTATGACACCATCAGGGGCACTTGCAAAAAAAACACAAAAAACAAACACAAATTTTAGTGGCATCGCAAATTGGCATTGAAATTTGACCCCAAATGTTGTAGTGACACCATCCACATTTCAACTAAAACTTACACCCCCATCATCCAACAAATCCATGATCCTAACTTGCACATATCTTAGGAAGCCTCACCCATCCCCCATATCTTGCAAAGAAGCTTCACAAATCCCATAACGTAAGCAATAGCGCAATCCACTCTCTTTTCCATCATGGGAACACTGTCATCTTCTCTAGCATCTCAAGCTGCCACTCAGGCCCAAAGCTTCCCACAAAATCAACCTCCACCTCCCACACAAGCCGCTACAAAAATAGTTCCTCCACCATCCATGAGCCAAGCAACATCACCCTTTCTGGGGGTAACACAATCATTTCCCTCCTTCCCTTAACAAGCCTCCACATCAGCACCATCCTTTCCATGGGGAACACAAGCATTTTCTTCCACCCTCCAACAAACATTCACCCAAGCACACACTCCACCTACACCTTTCATTTCTCACACACAAGCCTAATAGAATGCCTTCACAACATGGATGCCTCAAAATCCCCCATTCACATCCCAGGCTCTGATCATCACTTCTGCATCCTCCACATTGCAACTCCCACCACGAACTGGTTCTTGTTGGGGCCTCACTCAAGAAGAAATGCAATCTATGGGTTTACCAACCCAATCCCACATATCCATACCTACAAACCAACAAGCCACTTTCCCTCAAGAAACACAAAAACAACAATCGTAACCTCTTCCAACTTCATCATTTCCTTCATATACGAACTATCTATTCATACCACCTACCACTTCTCAAATAGTTCCACCACCACAACAACATCATCTCATCTCGCCACCTACATTGCATAACCACCTCCCATCTCCAGCTTCCCAACATCTGTACCATCCCTAAGCAATGAAGGAATGTATCTGACCTACATTAGCCAAGCTCAAATCCAAGTGCACCAAGGTCAATCCTATCAATAAGCTACACCATTCTATCAGCCTCCTCCACCGTAGCAATACTTCCCAGCCTAGCAACAACATCCCATTATCCCCAAACAATAACAAGCATCCTCTTATCTATCGCAATAAAAAATACCATCGTACCCAAATAACAAGCCATTCCATATCCTCCATAACAATACGCTCCCACACCTCAGCAATAATATCATCCCCAACAAACATCACCCCAACATCCATTCCAATCTACCTATCTTGTTGGGCAATCTCCATATCCCACTTCACAATATCCACCGTAAAATCATCCTTATTCACCAACACCATTAGATCCTTTCCCAATGGGAGTACCCACTCCAACGCTAATCAACGTCGAGTGGGAAGAGATGAAGAATTCTCTTAAAGAGATCAAGGCCATAACATATAGCAAGGCCTTCAAGTTTGATGAGGTTTGTCCCTATCCCTTTGAAAGATCAATCATAGCAATCCCCTTTCCCAAACACTTCGAGACACCTAAGTTTGATAAATATCAAGGGAAAGGAGATCTTGTCAGTCATGTAAAGGAGTTCTATATGGCATGTCAAGAAGTGGCCTATAGTGACAATTTCCTTATGCGCTTATTCCCCAAAATCATGGGAGGAACTTCTATTGAGTGGTTCTACAAGATACCCCATGGGACAGTCACAACCTTTGTTGAACTCTCTGAGAAGTTCGTTTCCCAATATGTCCACAATGTCAAGAATGAGTTGTCTTTGCTAGACCTTTGCAACTCAAAGCAGAAAGGAGGAGAGAGCCTATCTGATTACTTGCAATGATGGCAGAACCTCACTACCAGGTTATCATATCAACCCCCCAAGAAACATCTTACGAAGATCTTTATCAATAACCTGCATCCCAAACTATCCCACTTCATGAGTATGAATTGCATTCAAACATATCAAGACATCAAAGGCAAAGGGATAGATATTGAAAGAGGCCTCTTGGTTGAAGGCACAATCTGACATTACAAGGATGATTCCCATAGCCCAATAATGACAAACCCTGCTACTAGAACCAAAAAAAAATGTTGTTACTGATGGAGCCATTGAAACCAAGCATGTCCAAATTATTGTGGCCGGTCCTACACCAACTCCTACATATTAAAAGAAACAACCCCAAATCAATAGCAGCCTATGTAGAATTACCAACAACAAGCAAACCAAGGCAACCAAGCAAATCAGACCAATTCCCTATCCACTACTCCAAATCAAAATAGGCCTCGAATCCAAACTCACAAAAAATGAACCTTCACACCTCTTGGTGAACCACTAGACGTAATCTTCATCGAATGGCCAAGGCCAACCTAATCACTTACCCACCAACCAAAAAATTTGATGATGTAACTCCCAAGTCTAACTGGTATAAAGATCATGAGTACTGTGATTATCATCTTGTTAAAGGACACACAACCCTAAAGTGCATGACATTGAAACACTATATATAAGATCTCATCGATAGAAAGGAGATCCAAGTGGACACCCCAGCCCAAACCTCGCCTAATGCCAATCCATAGATCTATCAGAATGTGTTCCCTCAACACAATGCTGGGAAGAACCAGGTCAATTCCAATCCTCCACCCTAGAACCAAGGAAAAGGCAAGCAAGGAGACCATGCTGACCATAAAGACTATACTACTGCCCATATCAACTACGATAAATTTATTGGATGCATAACCCAAGTTGATCCCACAGTCAATGTCATCCATGTCAAGGGAGAAGATAGTTAGTGTGTAGTCACCACACGTAGAGGCCGAATATCTATTGTCGATGCTAATCTAAGGCCAGCTCACAATGCCCAATACAATATTCTTGAACGCCTTGGGAATACACCTACCCAAATCTCCATCCTTGACCTTCTCTATACTTTACCCATCCATCAAGAAATCCTCAACTGAGCCCTCCAAGAAGGACATATCCCCACATACATAAATACCATCAAGTTTGAGAACCTTGTGGGGCATTTATTAGCATCTTGTGCTCTTTCATTCAAGCCATTTGATATACCAACTGTTGAGCCTGACCATAATCTCCCTCTCTACATCGCCATCATGATCAAATAATTTGCCATTAAAAGGGTCATGATAAATAATGGCTCGGACCTAAATTTTTGTACTCTAAAGTTCATTCAGTAAATAGGGTTCACAGAGGTTGACATATCACATGATGTCATCACCATCAAGGTATATATGATAACTTGGAGTGTACCTCTGAAGGTACCATTCTTTTTCCTATCAAGCTAGGCCTTGTAACTCAAGACACCATCTGCCACGTTGTTGATCTTGATCTACTATATAACATCCTCCTCGGCCAACCATGGATCCATTCCATCAAAGATATACCATCTACTTATCACTAGTGCATCAAATTTCCACATCAAGGTATTGAGATCACCATCCATGTAGACCCCCAACCCTGTGCATACTACCGTGCGATAGAAGCATCATTCCCTCATTTCACCCATTGTCCTAGAATCAAAATTGGCACCTCTGTTGCCAGCTCATCCCGATCCCATAGTGATCCAGAGACCATCCTCGCCTCCACTCTCTCTTCTATCACAATCAACAACTAGGGTTGTGGTGAGTAAAACCTAACTGATGCATTTGCAGTAGGGGCCCTACCTCTGGATCCACATACACAAGGGTGCCCAACCCACCAAAGCAAGCCTACTCAAGCCAATCATGAAATCAAGCAATTGGGACCATTAACATTTGTTTCCCATGGAAATATAGATAGCCTTGAGATTGACCTTGACATCAATCGATGGTTGTACAGAGATCCCCCACCTCCTCACACTGAAATCCTTGGCTACATCAAAGAGAAATATCTAGCATCAGACATGTACACCACAAAATAATGGAAATACCAAGGTGGTGGTCTAGGACCACAAGAAAGCAACAACAAATATCCAATCACAACCTTGAAAAATCCAAAGCATCAAGGTCTTGGCTTTAATACCCCCCGCCTACGCATACAAGAACCCAATACCACAACCAGGGGCACCAATATGCCCAACGTTCCCCTTTGAATAGCTAGGATGACCTTATAGAGATTGAAGACATCCCTAAAGAGGAAGAAAATAAATCCTATGATGACATCTTCGATGGCGATACTCACCTGGGCATTTCTGTCCTCCATCAACTTGTCATTAACATCATAGAACTTCCCCTCATCCATTCTGAACTCATAGACTGGGATCAACCAAGCGTCACACATATCGATGAGTTCCAAAGCACAAAAGTGCTCCTAAAATTCATGGGGACATCAGGCCAATAATGAGATCAACATCAGGAATTAGTTCATGTTTGCAAGCTTGAACCTAAAGGATATTTCGGGGAAGAGGCAAGCTTTAGCAGCATAATTGAAAAAGAAAAAGAAAAGAATGAGTCCTTACATGAAAACCCCACTAGGGCATATTCTGAGTCTAAAAAAGATAAAATAAAGGGCGTATCTTTTGGTGAAAACCTCTTTGAGGTGCTAGAAGATGAAGACTTGCCTCTTCCTCCCATCTAGGATTACAGACTAGAGTAATCACCCATCATCATTGAGGAAACCAATCTAGTCAGTTTGGGCATAGAAGAATGCTCGAGAATCACCTACATCGCAGCATCTTTAATTTAGGGTGAAGAAATGGATCTCACTACACTTCTCTAAGAAGCCACCACCAATTTTGCATGGTCATATGCGCACATGCCTAGGATTGATCTAAATCTAGTTGTGCACAATCTTGCATTAGACCCTAACGCCAAGCCAGTAAAGTAGAAGCTACACAAAATGTATCCTAAGGTAGACCTCTTGGTAAAAATAGAATTGGAGAAGCTCTTAGAAGCCAAGATCATCAGAGCTATAGGCTATTTAGAGTGGATCTCCAACATGGTGCCTATTACCAAACCTTCAGGAGAGATAATAATCTGCATAGACTTCCGAGACTTAAACAAAGCATGTCTTAAGGATGACTTCTCGCTACCTAACATAGACATGATAGTAGATCTCACAGCGGGCCATGAGATGTTGTCACTCATGGATGGATTCTCAGGGTACAATCAGATTCAAATAGCAGAAGAAGATCGACACAAGACAACGTTCACCACATTATGGGGTACCTTCTGCTACAACATGATTCCATTTGGGCTAAAGATTGCAGCAGCCACCTATCAATGAGCAATGACAACCATCTTCTATGATATGATACAAAAAATCCTGGAAGACTATGTGGACGATATTCTTGCAAAATCTAAGACACGATGTGAACACCTAGACATCCTTGAAAGTGTGTTCAATTGTCTCCATCATTATGGCTTGAAGTTGAATCCAAAGAAGTGTGTCTTTGGTGTAACATCTGGAAAGCTTCTAGGCTTCATCGTATCACAGTGTGACATAGATATTGACACCAAAAAGGTCAAAGCCATCATGAAAATGCCTCCTCCTAGAACACTCAAGAAGCTCTGGAGCCTACATGGAAAGCTCCAATCAATGTGTTGATTTATATCACAGATGGTAGATAAGTGCCAACCTTTCAAAAATCTGATCTGCAAGGAAAAAAGCTTCAAATGAGATCCTATCTATCAGAGAAGCTTTGAGAAGGTCATAAAATATCTGGCCAATTCTCCTATCCTCATACCACCAGTCTCAGGATGCCCTCTTATACTCTAGATCTCAGAAACCACTACAACACTGGGGGACTATTGGCATAACATGACAAAAATAACAAAGAGAGAACTATTTATTATATTAGTCAAACTCTTGTCAGCTATGAGCTCAATTATTCACCAATGGAGAAAGCATGCCTTGCAGTGGTCTTTGCCACCAAAAAGCTCAAACATTACATGCTTAGACACATAATCAAGCTCATTGCAAAGGTGGACCCACTCAAGTATCTACTATCTAGGACAACTCTCATAGGCCATATGGAAAAATGGGTCATGCTACTCAGCGAGTTTGACATTTAGTACATAGATCAGAAAGAAATCAAAGGGAAAGTAATTGTTGAATAGTTAGTAGAAGCACCTCTGGTGGATGCATATCCACTAATCATGGAATTCCCTGATGAAAATCTATGTATGATCAGAGAATAGCCAATATGGAAGCTATACTTTGATGGATCCTACACATCGCATGGATCAGGGGCATGAATCCTATTCGTCACACCTTAAGGTAACTATATTCCAAAATCATTCAAATTGGGATTCCCATGTACTAACAACATCATAGAATATGAGGCACTCATCTTAGACCTCAAAATAGCCATCCAATGGAACATCAAAGAACTACAAGTTTGGAGATTCACAACTAATAATCAAGCAAGTCCTAGATGAATTTCAAACAAAGGATGATAAGCTACTACCCTATAAAGAACTGGTGGATAGATTAAAAGAGCATTTATTGAGCCTAAAGTTCATGCAGATACCAAGGCTTCAGAAAAAAATGACCAATGCAATGGCAACCATCAGATCCTTATTGGAAATCCCTTGCGATTCATCGCAATATGAGTTGTTAGTCGAGTAGCTACACACACCTATTTATGAGAACGCTGATTCAGAAATGGTGTGTGTCTTGGTTGGTCCCCAGTCCCCATGGTACCATGACATCCATGCATATCTTAAAAATGATATCATATCTCCCCATCTCACCAACACCTAATGCCAAAACCTAATTTGCAGAGCTTCCTGTTACCCTCTTGTAACCAACAACCTTTATCGTCGAGGATATCATAACATCCTCTCTAGGTGTTTAGATTCAAAAGAGGCTATCTTGGCTTTACAAGAGGTCCATGCTAGAATTTGCGGTGCCCACACAAGTGGCATGGTCCTAGAAAAGTAGTTGCTTTGAGTTGGGTATTATTGGCCAACAATGGAACATGATGCCTATGAATTTGTCAAGAAATGTCTACCGTGTCAGTAGCATGCAAATGTTACTCATGCTCCAGCACAAGATAGATATAAATATATCCTCATTGGGTTAATCACTCCCCTTTCCTCAGATATACATAAATATATCATAACAACCATATAGTACTTCAGAAAGTGGGTTGAAGCAATTCCACTCATCCTCACTACTGGCATTCAGATATCCAAATTCATCTTATACCACATCATCTGCCGCTTCGGCATACCATCCACCATCTTCACAGATCATGACACACCTTTTGAAAACCAACATGTGGATGATCTGTGTGCTAGACTCCACATCCACCATCACTTCTCCAATCTATACTTCCCTCAAGGAAATGACCAAGCTGAGGCAACCAACAAAACCATCCTCAAAATCCTCAAGAAGGTTGTCAATGATTCTGGTTGTGATTGGCACCTCCAAATAAATCCTACCCTCTAGGCCTATTGTACTTCTTATCACACTTCCATAGACACCACCCCATATTACCTTGTATATGGTGTTGAAGTTGTTCTACCCATCATTGCGTGTCTCCATGAAAAACTACACCACTGATGAAGACTATCGCGTGGCACACCTCACACAACTGGACTTGTTAGATGAAATGAGGCAACATGCATATGATCACCTGGTTGTATACTAGAATTGACTCAAAAGGAGTTATAACAAGAAGGTCCATCCAAGACAATTCCAAGTGGGTGACATGGTCCTAAAGGAAAATCAAAAAGTACAAGCACACCGAGAGAAAAAGGGAAAGTTTGAGCCTACTTGGTTGGGTCCCTACATTGTCACAACATACTTTGGCTCCGGAGCCTATCAACTATCAACACTAGAAGGTGAGCCCTTGAATGACCCTATCAACATCATACACCTGAAGAGGTTCTATGCTTGAACAAGATCTTGTAAAATCTAGAAAATCCATAAAAATTGGAAAATCTTGAAAAATACAAAAAAAAAAAAAAAAAAAAAGCAAAGAAAAATAATCGTCCAATGGTGAAAACTTGGCAATTCAAGCACCTTAGACGAGTATGTTGGTGAAAACCTAGAAATAGGCACCATACATAGTGGACTAAGTCATTATCTATCAAACTCCCATCCCCCCATCCCACATCCCAGTCCTCTTTATCCAATCCCCATCCCCACCACCATCCCATCACTCCCATGGTGTTCTATCCTCAAGCCTATCCGATGCAAAAATCTGGTTCATCTCCCAAATCCTGAGCTTCCTGTATATATCTTGTATTGTGAGATCTTCCTACCCCCATCTCTTGAGCTTCTGTAAGTATCCATTTTCAATATCTCCTCATTTGTTGTACATATCATTGCATCTTTTTATACATATCCTCATCCATTCTGCACCAGCTTTGATTAGATAACATTGTCCCATCCATCCTTATACTTCAACAACATCCTTTGTCGACTATCCTTTATCACATGATTATCCTTGATTCATCTTTTGCCAACAACAACACAACATTCTCCTCATCAAACAGGTCCTTGAGGATGTATCCTTCCTCATGTCCAACCTAATCTTTCACCCATCAAACTAGGTATGTGTCAGATGTATCCTTCCTCACGTTCAGACCTAATCTTCCCCCATCAATCAAATCAATCCTTCTCCTTGGCAAAGGAAATTTTGTGGATTTAATGCTTTGGTCTTGGATTTTGTCCTTTGGATCTTGTTCATCTTTTACGGCTTCTCATTGTTCCTCTCCTCAAAGTTTCCACGATCCTTTATATCATGGTGTGCTGCGAATGAGGACAATCTAGGGCATGATCTTTTGATCTTTTGCTTCTGCCTATGAGTCAGTTGAACACGAACCTTGCACGTTTCACATGTCATCTTCTGGGTTACATGGTGCACTTGGGAAATGTCATTTGTTTATGGTTTCTCCCGCATAATTTCTACCATGCCTCCTTCTGGGATCATGTGTGATGCTAAAGCAACCTTGCGTGTCTTTTTTGCATTAGTCCTATGCAAGACTGGTGACAAAGCTTTGTGTTCCCAGTAACCTTGGAAGGTCTCTAATATTGCTATATCAAACTAGGTTGTGCTCTCCATATTTACACATAGAGCTCCCCAAATCCCCCATCCAACATCTAGCATCGTCTTGCATCATTTATATTAATCTTGTATTTTGCATCCTTCATATAGATTCATCCTGCATCTTGCATTTCACTTCATCTTGCATTCATCCATCTTTTCTCTTGGAAGGACGTCTTTTTATCCCCCCTTCCCGTCTTTCTTCTTCCCTTCCTGTCTGTGTTCTTTTTGAGAAAATTTCATAATGTTTACTCTTTGCGTTATTTTCTCAAGGGGGCACAACCCTTTACCATCTAATTCTAGCCTATGGCATCTTATTTTCTTGTCTTTGATGCCACGCCACTTGTGGCATCACATCAAAGAGGGGTAAGATGTATACACCTAAAATGCCTTTTCCAAAATAAAAATATTTTATTTTGCAAAAAACCCCTGATGATATCACCACTTATTAATTAATTAATTAGTTTTTATTGCCATTATCTCCTCTCCTATTTTAATTAAAGACATTTAATTAACAAACCCTAGCCAAAATAATTTAAATCAAATTTAAATGATTTTTCCTCTATTTGTTGAATCATTATTGGATAAATATTATCACAATCCTTAAATAAATTTAATATTTATTTAAAGCCCAAAACCCTAGAATCTTCTAGAGAACCCCAAAACCCTTCTAAACTTCCCTAAACCCATCCTAAACCTATTTAGAAGGTTATTCCTAACTTTCTTAGTTTGTCCAACCTCCTTTGACTTTTGGTCAACACCCCTCATTAATGAGCCTTACAGACTCATTAATGGCCTCTTACACACTCATTAATGATCTTACAGCCTCATAAATGAAGCCCATGTCTTCTCTTTCACCTTGGTTCCCTAGGCACACTTTCCTAGTTTTTCTCACACATGTGTGAGCAACCCTTAACCCTCATCCATCTAACCTTACCCCTAACCATACCCAAACTCTACCCCAAACCCAGAGTCTGACCCTAACTCTCCTTCCTAACCCAAGCCCTTCCTCAAATCCTATAAATACCCTCACTTCCAAGAGAAAAATACAAATTCACCTTTCATTTACATATAATGCTAAATCACTTCTAGATCATTATAAGCTTTAATCCTAATTGTTAGTTAGTTCATTTCTAAGCTTTTTAACTCATATCCTAGCTTAGTATTAATGGATTAACTTAGTTTATTTCATTGTTTTGCATTGTATTTCATCATCTTACACTCATATTGGGCTAAAAATCAATCTACTTTTATCATCTTTAGCATAATCCACATCCTAGCTTCATTAGGCTCCTTGAGGCTCTAGGGGAAAATTAGGTATCCTATACCTAATTCTATGCCACTATGGGGTTCTAATGGTCCTTATTTGATTGTAATCCTTCCTAATTTTCATTAGGGACATGCTCCATGTGTTTCAAGAGCACACCCACATCCCTAAATTGAGATTAAATCAAACGGTGACAGGGTGCTCCCATTGAGCTCTATCTGAAGTGTCTTTGCAAATTGCTTTTACTATGTGTTAGGAATATGCTCTTAAACTAATGTTTGAATGTATACGCTTGTTCTAAATAGGTTAGGTTTTCTCTAAACACTCCCTGATTTTTTGATTTTTCATTGCCACTTAAAGCCATAGTTTGGTATACCATGATCCTGCACATACCCTAGATATGATCACAAATCTGAAGAATGCATATCACAAAGAAGGAGTGAGAAATGGGTCCCTAACTGAAATAATGTTGCAAACAACTGACAAGGACCAACTATACCATGTGACTACAATACAAGAATCACTCGTACTGCATGTGGAAGATTTGGTCACATTGCTGCAAATTTCTTTAGGTTGCATGGTATGAACAATAGAAGATCATGGAGAAACAATGGAATGGCTTTTTTCCACTATCACAAGGTCAGCCACCTAGCCAAAGACTACATGTACCTATATAAAACCGTAACCAAGGAACAACCGAGTGAAAAGACTCAAGTTAATATTAATGAAAGAAGAGATCATATGAATAGGACTTGGAGAAAGAACTTTCAAGATGATGGAACAGAACTTGGAGCAACTAATGGCACCACATCCACTGGATCAAGTGCACCTATATTCACTTAATCGGTTAAAGGTGTGTGTAGGATTTGATAAACTAAATACTATATTAAATTAGTTCCTAGAATTAGTGCAAAGATCCATATTAGCTTACTAAGATGCATTTGGATATAAGTTGTGAAGTTAATATCTTATATGTTGATCGGTAAAGTGTATGAGTTATTTTGTTCCATTCGGTGAAGGAAAGTGTATTTTGGTTATCGGTGAAATGAAGGAGGTAAGAAGCATTTAATTCAAAATTTTATAGCCATTGGAAACCCTAACCTATGAAAAAATATAAATAGAGGGCATGCTATTTCATTTCTACCTTACATTTTTGTGAGCATTTGAAGCATTTGTTAGAGAAGCAACTATCGAGCAATTCCAAGCGATCATTCGAGCATTCAAAACAACATTAAGAGCATTTGAGGTATTTCTAGTGTTTACCGAGCTGTGTTCACAAATTCAAAGTTTCTATTTAAGTAAAACCCTAGTGTTTAAAGATTATTTCTTAGATCAACTTGGCACCAAAAGTTCAAAAACCAGTCATTGTTGAGAATATTGACCACATCAATCCTAAGTACAAGTTGCCTGCCACCATTTTTGTTGAAGTAGATAAGTTTGGAGCCTTGTCATTGATCCTGCCAAGGGTTATACTGATTAAAGATGTTCACACCTTCATTCATTGTAAAATTCAAGATATATGCCAAGTAGGAATTGACACATCATACATGAATTTGTGTGTGAATTGAAAATTGAAAGATGACCACACACATTTGGAAACCATGGGTGTGGTCCATGCTATGCATGTGCCAAATATTTTTAAGCATGAATGGATTAGGATGGTACGAAGCTAAGTGCATGATTAGTTCATGTGGCTCGATGGACTAGTAAAGATCACAAAGGATGTTTTCAACATACTCACAAGATTTCTGATCGGTGACATACCGAGGACATACAAGAAAACTGATAAGAATAATCTATGTGAGCTTACACAAGCGAAATGGGATGGAAGAGGATAGAAGTTATCTACCATTGATGATCCTAAGTCGAGATTTGCAAGTCATATCATATCATACATAATCTTTCAGTTATCTCGGGTAGATAGTGTACCCTGTGGAGCTGCTTACATTGCATACAAAATTGTTAAGAAGGATACGAAGATAGACCTTTGTGAGATGTTGCTGAAGAAGTTGGATGATAATATGAATACCACCAGGAAAGAAAAATCAAATACATTGAAGTTCAGACCACTTTTGGTATGTATTTTCTTCTATTTTTAGAATTTATTTCCTACAGTCGGTGAAGTAGTTTGGAAAGCAAAAAAGCCAATCACACACCAGATTAATGATTATATTCAAAGCATAGGACATAATTTTGATTTGGTCATGAATGACTATTTTTTTAAATTTCAAGCAAGAATGCATAAAAGATTCAGGATTCTATCTCAGTTAGTGGAAGAATATAAAGGTGAGATATGTTTTGAAGTTGACACTAACACATGTATTCACTAGTAGAATTTGGCAAATAAATGACTACGTGACTAAAACTTATAGTCACATGACTAAAATTGATCAAATTCTACTAATTATTTGCAATTTACAAGTATAAATGACTAATTTGGTCATCAGGTAAACTCACAATGTCAGACAACTAAAAATGACTAAATAAATGAACAAATAAATGACTAAACAATTAGTCACTAATAATTAGTCACCCAAATAAAAATGACTAAATAAATGATCAAATAAATGACTAAATAATTAGTCATCTAAAGAAAAATGACTAAATGAATGATTATTAGTACTTCTTTATAATAACATTTGATAATATCATAGACTTATATACTACAAAGAACTGAGAAGCAAAAGGTTACCATCTTGATCTTTGTGCAAAGAAATGCACCAAATCACCACTTTCCTCTTGCTTATAAGCTTCATCAATGAAATTGAAAAAATCCTCAATTAAATGTTGCTCTAGATCTATATCCACATTGTCAAGCACGTCTGAAGAGTCAAATGAAGCCTATTGTTGTTAGATTTTAGAATATACAAATAATTTCAAAACAAGGTCAATAATATTGTACATTTTAGTGTGTAGAAATCTTCATAACATTCTACTCTTTTACAAGAGTAACATGAAAGAATCTAACATCCCCAATTTTTACAACAAATATTGGTCTTATTATCTTAGGTTATGTCCTCTTTTATTTTGTGTTTGTATTCATTTGTTTCTAAGTAAATGTGTACTGTGTGTAAAATATAACACACACACACACACACAAGTGAATGTTTGAATTATATCACAAAATATACATTATATATATACTAATGTAAACAACCAAACCAAAACATAAAAGAAAATGCAAATGTCTTGAAAATTAAGACTATTATATACAATATTTATTATAGATAACTTTGAGCACCACACATCCTAAACATTACATAGGATTTTAATGATATTTTTTTGGTTGTCTTCATATGCGATTTTACTATGTATATCTATTGTTCTGGCTTTTGGGTAGTAGCGACACACACTGTGGGATCTATTATGCACGCAATGGTAAATAATTAAGTGGTCATTTTAAAGTCTTGTTTGAAACCTACTTAGAGGCACCATAAATATAACCATGCGCTAAAACCACCTCAAAATTTGCTAATACTTATGCACAAATGTCTTGGTAGTCATGTGAACTATGAGTACCAATCAATTTGCACAACTCTTTCAATTGAAGTTTCATAAATCCAATTAATACAATACGTGTGAATGACTATTGATATTGCACGTAAAGTTTATTAATAGACTTTTAGTTATCATTTTTTGATTTCTTTAATTTAACACTAATAATTTGGAAGTTGGATGAGCAAAATATAAGGAGTAGTACTTAAACATGGGCCATAACACTCGACAACATCTACGAAACACCCAAATTAATACACCATTTATTGTAATTATTAATTAATTAAGAAATAAAATTAATTAATTAAAAATTGAAATATAATGAATATATTATTTTTTAATTAATTAATAATTACAATAAATGAGACATTT
Source organism: Chamaecyparis obtusa (assembly GCA_027943335.1). Taxonomy (NCBI): domain Eukaryota; kingdom Viridiplantae; phylum Streptophyta; class Pinopsida; order Cupressales; family Cupressaceae; genus Chamaecyparis; species Chamaecyparis obtusa. The sequence continues at coordinate 219,635 of BSBK01007139.1, read as the reverse complement.
GAGATGCCATATAGATGATAGTGTAACTCTCCAATAGTGTTCCAAATTAATTAATTAATTATCCTAATTATTTTTATATAGTGCTATTTCTATCAGAATTCAATTGTATAGTTTTTTTAGTCAAACTCATTGACCCATGTTTCATGAGTAGTGTTTCTTTCATTCAGGGGAACTTGGAATGATTGAATGCGAAACAAGATTAGGTGCTTTCAATCTCAAGTTTTCTCTTGCATTCTCGCGCCAAGCTGAAAGCCCCCTTCGTGGCAAGGCAAAAGTGGTTCGCATGCTGTTTCTTTGATTCATGAGAAGCTGGAGTGATTGAATGCAAACTAGGATTACAACCCAAGTACATTCAATATCTTTGCTCTCTTTACTGTTATTAGGGTTTTTTATTTGATAAATCTGGGTTTTTATTTGATAACTTGATGTCAAATTTATATTTTGTGGTCTTCCCTTTATTAATATGTTGTCAATCTCACCAATGGGACTTTCATAATATCATTTTCTTTGTTGACTCCCCTCGCTTTTGGAATACCTTGTTCACTATCATTAATTCCTCATACCATGAATGCATTGTTTTGTGATAACAAGCATGTCTGACTACTATCATTGGGGAGCTATAGGCTACAAAGGAATTCTATAAATAGGATTTGGAGCTTTTACAATTGGAGCTGCTTGGTTTGAAAGTGTATATCCAAAAGACAAAACATTTTAGTACACAACCATATATTGATGAGCTCAAGGCATTGAGATGTCATTACAAACAATTCGAAGTCCAACTGTTGTTGCAGTCCCCTAATGTGGACCAGTCTTCCTCACCTGTATCCAAAACTGCCCGTGAGAATGTGTTTTATGACTAATTTTATTGCATCTAATGCCATATACTGTGTACTACCAGTAATGATCTAGCATTCTTGGGTCAGAAATGCCTCAAATTTCAGTGGAGGAAGAAAGTTTGAATGCTCAATCAACCCCCTAGTTCCATTGAATCTCAAGGAATGTTAGGTCAGGAAGGTAGTCAAGAAATGGCTAAAATCTATATTTCCTTGATAAATGTCATTGATAACCTAGATGGAAGTGTCTACTATTTAGGGAAGCACATGGGAAAGCTTTTTATTTAACCTCTGTTGTTGGAGGTTTATTTTGTACACTTAGTAAATTGTGTACGGATGCAGGACTGATTGACAGTTCACTTTGCACAATATAATTAGTCTTATCAACATCAGATTGAAACTACTGGGAACCTAATCATGTAATCCATTTGAGAAAATGGTGGCAAAAATTTGGAAATAATACAAACAGGATGTGAACCTCACACCATCTCCTAAGAAGCAGGTAACACAAGTTGAGAGATCTTAACACAGCCAAGCCCTATGAGCTCAATTCCTGACATGCAGCTCCCAATTGGGCCAATCGAGTTTTTGCATGGAAGGAGGTATTTCACTTCAGCCTCCAAAGGGAGTTCTTGGAAGTCTTAAAACAGAGTTTTTGTAGGTGAGATCATTACAGGAGACCAAGAACATAAGTGAGGAGAATCAACTAAGATTGTGATTTTTGATAGCATAAGCTTGTTTATTGATGAACATGATAAAACCTCACTGAAGTGACTTTGATTTTTGTGTTACTTTTTTGTGTATGTAGGATGGTAGGTTGGTCCATGAATTCTTTGGTTGCAGTTTGTTTAGTGATTGTTTACTTGTGTAATTAGGTGTTTGGTAATAAAATTTAGGAAAACAGTATTGAAAAATCTGTGGATACAAAAATGTGCCTGTTCAGACACCTTTGACTAGCCATGGAGCACATACTTTTCTTACTGTAATTCAACTTCTATAAAAAAGTCCACATAGCCCTTTTTGTTATCAGAATTAAGAATGTTGCCACCATTTTCAATGTCTACTTCTAGCAGTATATTTGTTTTTGCACTTATTACTAGCGCTTATTGATATAAATACAATATTTTGAAATGTATTCGTAATCAGACAGATATGAGATTTCTTTGTTGCTAAGAGGTTTTCCGAATTGAATAATACTCGTCATTGGAAATATTGAATCTAGCAATGGAAGCAGCTTGATTGGCAAGCTCTCCCGTTTTTAAGAGCAGAAGGGTTGTCCCATAGAATACCAGCTTCCCACTCTCATTGATCAAGGGAATAGAAATTAGGCGATAAAAGTGGCTCAATATGGTCCCCAAGAATATCTGCAGTCCCATAATCTTTCATTGGTTGGGCACTAATATAGATGCAAAAGAAAAATAGAAGAATAGATCCACCAAACTTTTAAATGAGCTCATTTCACAGACAACAAAATGCATTATATTGAAAAGCTGACACCTTAAATGTGTTAGTAACTTTAGAAATCACTAATCGAGATGCAAAAGAATAGGAGGATGGATCCACCTAACATTAAAAATGAACTCATTTCACAGCCAAATAAATACATTATATATAAAAGCACTAGCAAACTAGATAATGGAAGAGTTGAACTGAGAAAATGTAAACCTAATTTTTTAGCAGCTTTTCCTTTCACAAACTCCAGTGTCTCTGTTGCGTCCACATGAAGCTTACTTGCTTTCCCTCCCATGCTCATTACAATAATTTTCATATGTCCTTGTGCAAAAAGGTTCCACTACTCTTTAGCAGCAACTTCATTATGGTGTGGATACCACAGGACCTTTGGTCGATGAAAATTAGCCAAGTCCTTACTGCAAAAAATTGTTAGTGAAAGTCTTAGTGATCCAAAAATTCCATGATGTCAAGTGATAATGACTATTAGTCAACCGCCAATATAATTTCAAGAGAGTGTACATTAGAGTATAGCGGTAGAAGCAAAATAAACCATTATTGCATTTACAACATAGTATGAAGAAATTAAAGGAAGAATATCTCCGCAGATCGCCAGCATCGAAGACTAACAAGTTTTTTAAGAAGAGAATATCATCACCAGTTATTCAGATATACCAAAAACTAAAGAAAGAATCATAGTTTTAAGCTCAAGACAACAAGCACAATCATCATAATTTAGTAATTTCAAGTGTATGCTCTATTGTGGTTCTATTTTTAGTTGATCTAAAATAAGAAAGTAACTAGAGCGGACCACAAATAGATATACACATTGAGTGGAAATGACTATAATAGTGTAATGTAATAAGCAATTAAGCTTAGTGGAAGATATTAAATTTTAAATTAAAGATTTAAACTTACTATTTAATGCACAGTGATAACCATTAACATGCTTTTCCAATTGAAGTAAAGAATGGAAAGGCAATTCACTTGTTAGTAGTATATGAAGGTGTGCGTGAGTATATTAAAGTGTGAAAGTCCATCTTAAAGATCCAAAATCTACACATCTTTATACATATTCAAAGTCTAAAGATCTGCACTAACATAGATCATGTTGGCTGACTTCAAAGAAGGATAAAGACAAATCAGTTTATTCACAAAGAGGCCAACTCAAATGATGTAGCAATAACAAAGGCAGTGATTAGATCCATCTATTACTCTCCACTCTTCAATCATCAATCTCTGATCATATTCCAACTGCTGATCACATGTTAAACTGACTGCATCTTCAACATTCACTGATTGCATCCTCAACACTTAATGACACCATTCATTGTCCTCATGACCTCTGATTGCATAATACTTCCCTTGTACCCTATGACAACATCCATGCCTCTTTCTTCTCACAAACTCCCCTTAAGATTCCTTCATTCTCTCTAGTCCCATCAAACACTCAACATTCACTTACTAAGGCTCCAATCATACCCAACTTTTCTGTCCACACATCATAGTCCTATTCACTATAAACCTTGACAATGAGATTCTTCCTCTTGGTCTATACTCCTACCCATAGGAACTCTGACCCTTACACTCTCAGGACTTTTCCCATACCATTCCCAACATCTATCAACAGACTCAAACTCAGACCAACCAATAACAATGTTTAATACTCCCCTGTCAACATATGACAATCACTTACTTCCCTCAATAGTGATCAAACCATCCTCACTTTAGACCCACAACCTCTTCTAAGCTTCTTGGACAAATTCTAAACTTCACAATACTCTTCTCACATTCTCCATAATTCTCATAACACTTTCCATTTACTTGTGTGGACAAAGTCTTACCAAATTGCTCTGTCACTGTCTTATGATTATTTTAAAGTAGGCGGTCTAATGAATTTCATAGTATAATTGAGGCTTAAAAATTTAACTTCTAAGATTTCCAAAATGTTAACAGACGACAATTCCTTAACACAATTTCTATTTGCAGTAGAAATCAGCATACTGCAAACTTGGGCCCTACAAAGACCAAACAACGACTCCAAGAACAACTAATGCCAATTGAGTAATCTACCATACATAATGTTGTAGTTACAATACAAATGAGATCAGAAGTACTAAAATGTATAGCATTTTACAAATGCAAGGTATAAGAATTGATGGGAGAAATGTATACAATTTATAATAGGGAACTTAGTAGATGTTTTATCTAATGTAAATAGTATAAATACATTCATGAACTATGCTCCATCTGTGCCTTAATCAAAAAATTATCCTCTAGCTGTTTCTCCCACCTTTCTTCTATCATCCTACTTTCCTACTCACAGCAACTCACAACTCATGCACAAATAGGATGGATGACTACAAGTTCATAAATATGCCATCAAGAGGACTTGTCCAAATGTTCTCATGAGAAACATGACACAAGTTATTTTAAAAATGAAAAATTACAACTAGTGGACAATTCCCAGTTTATAAACATGTAGAAACAGAGGATCACTGGGCAAATTGACAATTTGAACCAACCTTTATTAGAGAATAGTTTAACTCTTTGAACATATAAGGGGGTGCAGTTGTTATTTCATAGAAATGAAACTGAATCAGTTAGCAGCTAAATGATTCACAAGAGAACAGATCAAGTAAAGAAAAATGTCTCATAATCAATCCATATTTTGGCTTCAGAAGCACAACTGTCAAATATAATATAAAAATACCAAGCCATGTTCTCTTAACACCCAAATATTGGTCATACACCCTATACCCATGGAAATAACAATGGTGTAGTTCAAAAGAGTTAATATGATGCAAAAGTAAGTCCAGCAAAATGTATAAAATTTTGAAGAAGCAAGTTTAGTTATTATAGGAGAAACAAGTTGTTAGTCAAGAAATCTACAATGAAGAATGAAAAGAGCTGACCCTTCTACCAGGATGCTAACCTATCTATTTGTCTCAATCCCAAGTCAGTTTAAACTTCCACTTTGTACCATTACTACAACTTGGCCTACTCAAGTTGATTTCAAAATTCAAACCATCTAATGAACTCTTCCTTGAGATTTGACACCCATTACTTACAAATCTATGGGTCTGCTTGATGTCAAATGATATTTATTACTTTTCTCTTGGGAGATGCAAGTGCTCAGTTTGCAATAGGCTCCAACTCATTTCTGTTCTCCAGATTGTTCAATATCCTTAATGCTGGTGATTTGCCAGGTCTTGGCATCTTGTGTGTCTTCCTTTATTCCAATTTACTTTGCCATGTATGTTATTGTCAACATCAAATTAACAAATATTATATATATTTAACAACTATACTAAATATTGAATACTCACAATAATTTTTATGGATATTTAGCAATGCTGTGGGAAGTGCAAATTCTAATCATAAGTCTAGATGAGAACAACTTTAAAGTATATGACACTGGAAAATGGCGGCAGTTATGCTCCCCACAAAATGTACTCAAAATAAAAAAAAAATTTCATCTGCGAAAATGCAGTGATTTTTTTTCAAATTTTTTTGGATGTTTTCGATTCAAAACATGCAGATCATAAAGATCATGAAGAACAGATGCTGAAAATTTCACAAAAATCTGTTGTGTTTTCGAATTTTTCAAATTTGGTCAGTAGTACATTCTATCTGAAGCATAACCGCATCCCTGGAAAATCAGAGCAAGGTACAAATTATAATAAACTCATCCAATCCTTAATCAAAGATAAAAGACAGTGCAAAGAAGCCCAAACTTGGGCAATCTTTCCGCGGAGTATCTCTCATATAAAAATAGCTTTCAAAGCTGCCAGCACAAGCATCTCTTTTTGTTAAAAAAATCTGATTTAAGATTGAAAAGCTTCTTCACTGTTGCAGGCAAAGATGAATGCTCATAATGTGAATCTGGAGTAGGGCCATCTGGCTTATGGATTACTGCAAACAAAAACAAATAAACCATCAACCTTTTCTCGAATGACCGTAAATTACTATTATTAAATATATCTTGCACAACTAAGTTCATCATGTCTGTTAAATCAGATGAAATAACTAAATTAAATTGTCTTTTCCATTCTTTCATGAAGACAGAACTGCTTCCTTGTCCACAACTCTTGTGACATCCTTGGTAGATAAAGGAAAATACTGATGATGCAATAGAAGTTAACAAAATATTCACAAACATGTATGCTAGTAAATGCAACAACTCCAGGGCATATTAGTTAGCATTGGGTCCAAAAATAAGTTAACTTTAGAGGCAAACACCAAATCATTAATATGCACGACTACACATAATTGATATTCGCAATTTATTATTCAGTCTTTGAAAAGTTATTTGCCAAAGTGGCAACTTTAGACCAGTTATTCTCGATGTGATTCCAATATCCCAAATATCCATTTCTTGAGTTGAAGATGGGAATTCTAATTTCTCCTAACATGATTAAATCATGTTACAGTTGCAAATGACTTATGCTTCTCTGAGTTTCTGGAACAGTGGGACAAGGGAAGGCATTTCCATAGATTGTGTGAGGATGGCAAACAAAAATGACATACAAATACAAGAAAATTATAATATAATGTACTTTATAGCTTTTCAGTTGTATAATTAAAAACTCTTTTGAACATTATTAAACATTCTATAGAGTTTAAATCAAACAACAATGGATATATCTCATCGCATATCCAAAATTGATCAGTGAAAATAGCATTCAAAATTTCAATCAAATACTGAAATACAAATACAGAATTAAAGTACGGAATCTTCTTGTTATTTTATCAATAATCATGTAAATACAGATTAAAATACTCCTTTAGTTCTTTAATTTTTATAATTATATTTTTTTTTTAAATTTTAAACAATTATTGACATGGGTGATCCTAGTCATGTCCTATGTTAATTAACTGAGAGCTACTAGTAGAATCCTAATTGTCTATGACAGGGCCCACATATCTTATGTCCTATTTATAATTTTTTAGAAAGCATAGTATCTGCTACTAGATATCAAACTAGAATTGAGAAATATAGAGGATAAATTTCACCTTTTGTGTTTTTCCAGCCCACAAATACAGAAAATACTCTATAAGGTCTTTCACATCTTTATTTTTTTGATAGGGATTTGTTGCTTAGTTCTCTTGTTTTATATCTAAGTCTTGATGTTTGATACTTTGTTCACTTGTTTCCTTTTTGGGTCCATGGAGTTTTGTTGCTTTCGTTTTCTTTTTTGGATCTCATGATACTTTGATATCTTGGGCTTGGCCTAGTTTGTGAGGCTTTAGGACATAATAGTTAATACCATTCCATTGATTTTTTTTATGAATAGGCTGTAAATTATTCATCTCTGAGTGGAAAATATTATTGATGTCCAGACCATCAATTTCATTGCTGTCACTTCTAATCTTTAAACAAAAGTGAGAGTAAAAATGTTCATAATACTCAAACTATCAACTAAGAGTTTTTTGGATCTATATTTATCTATAACATGCTCAATCTTTTATTGTAGATCAACATAGGCCCATAAATTATGATTAAGATATAGTAGTTACAATGATTTTCCACTCATCTTTAATTTGATTTGTAAGTTGTTAATATACGCTCGTCATAGTTGTAAACATTTGTTATTCTCATAGACAAGTATTGAAGCACTTGCATGGGTCATAAAGCTTGTTTAGATAGGACTTGGAGATTTTTGAAAAGGCAGGCAAGGAATTCAAAGTTTTCCAACAAATTTGAAGTTAGCAAGGCCCTATGTAGCAAATTCAAAGGTAATTTAAAACCTAAAACACAAACATATTCCATTCTCACTAGGTAAACTTCAAATGAATGTAAGATAGATGTCAGAACAATGAATCATTATATCCTCTTATTTCTTTTATGGTCTCTACTAAAAGTGACTACTTTCAACAATGTTTTGGCATCTCTATTTTTAGATTTATGTTTGTTTCTTTAATTTAGTTAAAATTAAATTAATATTGGAATGCGGAATATTACAGATGGATCAACATCATAGGTTGACTACGGATCAATATCATGCATATGATGAGAGAGTAGCTGATGAGGGGGGCATTGACAAATATCCATGTCCATGTAAAAATTATCTTGGTGGAAAGGTGAAAAAGAGAAATGTGATTTATTGACATATGATAAGATATGGGCATAGTGGTATAAGCCCTTGGGCTTACAATTACTATGAAGATATGATAGAATTGCAGACCATGAGAGATGAAGAGGCAACACACATAAATGAAGTGACACCAAACATAGATGAAGAGACAAAAATGTTTGACGAAAGGTTTGAAGTTGATAGAATGCTAAATGAGGGTTTAAATGATGACTGGGCAAAGTCAATGGAGGATGCTTTAAAGCCTGTTTATGCTAGTTGCAAGTTAAGTCATTTGACAACAATTCTTCAAATCCTTAACTTGCAAGTGGTGCATGGTTGGACAAATGAGAGTGTAGATCAATTATTGACATTATTAAGTTCATTATTACCAGCTGACTCTACATTGCCAAAAAAATGAAGTCAATGTAAAAATAAAATCAATAAGCTCATCTTGGGGTATGAAAACATCCACACATGTGTGAATGGTTGTGTATTATTTCGTATAAATCTTGCAAACGAGATGAATGTCTAAAATTTCATGAAGCGAGGTATAGACAAGGGTTGAAATCAGTTGTGGTTCCTAGAAAGGTTCTTCGCCACTTTCCAATAATCCCACGATTACTCCGAATGTATAGGTGCAGAGACATTTCTCAACTTATGCAGTCACATGCCCAAAATAAGAGCATTGATGGAAAACAATGACATGTGCCAAACTCTAAGACATGGATGAAATTTGATAATAAATAGCCTGATTTTTCTCAAGATCATCTTAATATAAGGTTGGGTGTGGCTCTAGATGGGGTGAACCCATTCTCAGATCAGAGTACTAAATGGTCAACTTGGCCAGTGTTTCTAAAAATTATAACTTGCTTCCATGGTTAGCAACTAAACCATTTGCCTTAATGTTATCATTGATTATACCAGGAAAGAAAAGTGTGACTTCAGATATAATAGATGCTTATCTAGAGCCATTATATGATGAGCTAATGGAATTATGGAATAGAATTGAAGCAATTCAGACTTTAAGGGATGGTCATTCAATCAAATTCACTTTAAAAGCTTCCTTATTATTTACAATTCATGATCTTCCTGCATATGGCACATTGTCTAGCCTCTCTGTTCATGGATACCATGGATGTCCTACTTGCAACTTTAAGGATTTTGTGAGGCACTCAAGAAGTTTGCCTAAGTGCATTTATTGTGGACATCGTGCTTACCTTAAAATGGATCATCCATATCGTCAACAAAAAACACGTTTCAATGGTCAAGAAGATAATCGTGAAGTGCTATTGCAAATAACAGATGATTACATTGTTGAGAATGGACAAAACATAATGTCATTTATTGAAAACAATGAGATTGCAGGAAGTAGATATGATTCATGTAATGAAAGTGGTGTAAAACGATTGTGCATATTGTATAAGTTGCCATACTTTAAGGATATAGCCATCAGGCATACTGTTGACTTTATGCATGTACTAAGAAAAATATAGCATATTCTATTATAGAAACTTTTTTTGGTGCTTTTGATACTATTTCATCTCGTGAAGACTTTCGAGAAATAAATTCATCGAAATCTTTGGGTTGAAAAATATGATAATGAAAAATATAGAAAACCTAGTGCTCCTTATGTCTGGACAAAGGAACAACATGCACAATTCTTACAGTTTATGTCTCAGACCTGCTTTCCCCTAGATATGTGAGTAGCAACATTATAATTAGCCAAATTGACATTAATAGCTTAAGAGGCCTCACGACCCATGACTATCATGTCATAATCGAGAATATTTTACCTATTGTGGTAAACTTATTAGGTTTGGAAAAGGGGCCAAGATTGGAAAGTATAAGGTTGGGCCTAATATTAAAGAGAATGATTTTACATGTATTAGATCCTTAAGACTTTGATAGTTTGAGAGAGGAGGTTGTTGAAGTCCTTTGTCTATTGGAATGAGAATTTCCACCGGCAACCTTTAAAATTTCTATGCATCTTTTGATACATCTAGAATATGAACTAGAGCATTATGGTCCAATAAGAACAAGATGAATGTATCCTATAGAACGATATATGAAGGTTTTGAAAAATATGTCCATACTAGGGCAAAACCAGAAGGTAACATGTATGAGGGATATTCAATGCAAGAGGCCATGGGGTTTTGCACAAAAAATATGAATGATTTTCAAAATGTCAATTGACGTGTATGGGATGATGATGAAGATGAGAGAGTTGCATGTGAAGTATTAGAAGACAATGGAAGTCATTTCAAGCTCTCATATCAATAAAGAAGTGCAATACATGCCTTTATTCTTCAAAACACATCTTCATTCAACAAGTGGCACAAGTAAAAAAAATTACACTAATTTTTTTACTCAATTGCATTTACACATTCATTTTATTAATCTTACTATGTGTATGTCATTATTTTATGTAGAAAATATGAAGAAGAGAATCAAATTTGGATGCAGCATCGACCTCAAAAGTGCAAATGTCATAATTTTATTGGAGGTGATTCTTTTCCAAAATTTGAAGAATAGATTATTAATGCAATCAGTGATGCAAAAGAAGAAGGTCAATATATAACAATAGAGGAAAGTGAGATTTCACAATCTCCACATAGATGGGCTATACATTTTAGTGGAATGTGGGTCTAGAGTAGTCATTTAAGAGTGGAAGAAAAAGACAAAGGAAAAACAAATTGTGATTGTGTTGTTAGTGCTAAATTTCTTCATGAAATTGAGAATAAATTTTATGTTGTATTTATCCAAGAAATTATTCAAGTGGATTTTGGTGAAAACAGTCCTATATTATTAAAATGTAAATGGATTTGACCATTTGCAGTACAATTTGATGAGTATGGATTTATACGTGCAAATACATGACAATTTTTATCAGAGACAGCTGAGCCATATGTTTCCCCTTTTCAAATTAATCAATAATTTCTAATTGATGATGTAAGAAGCCCAGGTTGGTCATATGTCATTCAAACAGAGTCTCGTTTGAAACAAAAATTCATAGAAGTTGTCAATGTAATGCCTGATGGATAATATGTTAATTTACAAGAAACATTTGAAGAAGTGGATGAAGACAATGAGAGATTGTTTGAAGAAAAGATCTTGAGTACCAATGAAGAAATTGAGAGAGAGAATGTATTGCATGTCACAAATGAGGACGAGGAAGAAAATTAAGCAGATGCAAACACAAATGATCAAGATTGTGATCTTGCTGGAAATGTAGATGATTATTGATGACCCCAATTTTATGATCTTTTATTTAAGACTTTTATGTTGTTTTTAGACTATTCTATGTTTTAAGGACATGGAACTTTGGACTAATACCTGTTTTAGGGCTTTAATGTTGAAAAAAGTTTCTATATGAATATGTTTTCAAATTAAAATGAGGATGCAATGTCAATATGTTTGAGTTGTATGGATTTTGGCTACTATACTTGCATTGTAGTGTTTTGTGATAAAAAATTGCAGCATGTACTATTTACTATTCTTGTATGACTGGTTCACTATTCTTGTTTTCAAATTTCTCTATCATGATGTTTTTTGGAGATTATTGTTGCTTTTCTTCTGTGGTTATTTGGAAATTAAATTGTTCCTATGCCATGTTTTGTTAGTATTGAACATCTACAATCTCAATAATAGAACATACACTTACAAAGTCAGTCCTAGTTTTTATAGTCCATAAGATTGGAGGAACCAATAAAATATACTATCCTGAGAATATAAGATACTTATCTATAATGATGGAAGAATAATGATGGTTAGGTAAATATCTATACTTTGGGACACTTTATTTAAATACACATTTATGATCTAGGGTAGACAAGTTTTTTACCAATTTATGATCTAGTTGGTTGGCCAATGCTATTCATTTGTTATAATTAAGCAGTCCATGATTCTCCTTTATATCTCCAATGTGTAGCTAGGATTTTTGTGTAATTTTATCAAATTAGGATCTACATTAGTATCATATGTTGAAGAAAACCATGTGGGAAGTTTGTGTAGGGCATGCAGAGCTTCTTGAAGATTCTGATGACGTTCTCTTTTCTATTGGTTTTACTTTGGTATTCTTGTCATATATTATGATCAGTTACTATTTTTCTTTATTTAATGAAAATCCTATTGATGATGTAGTTAGATTATGTATGGTCAATATTCCATTTTTAAACTACGGATTTCTCAAAATGACATTCATATCCTTCAAAATACTCAAGGCTGTATTATTTTTGTATTGTCTATCCTTCATACTTATCTTTTTCTAGTCACTTAACTATGACATTCTTATTTTCTGCCTGAGTCATGACTGTTATGCATCATTCTTCACCATGACTGTCATATTTGGGCCCATTCTCCCTACTGTAGGACCCTCTTCATCAACACCGTGACATATATGAATGAGGTATGACTTAATAATGTTTTCTTTTTAAAAAAAGACATGTGAAATCATTATCGAGAGAATTATTTACTGTCCAATATCATCCTTATGAACTACTAACTTCTTGTGTCCTAAAGGATAACGACTAAGGGTTTCAAATTTTTAAGTAGAGCCTCTATCCTTTTCACCATTCTCATCTTCATCACCACTCATTTGATTCATTTGGTTAATATAAATGGAAAAACTCTCTAGTAACTATGCATCTTTAGCTCTGATTTTCTGTCCTTGCCACTTAGATCACTGCTTTTCTTTGTTGACTGTGTTATTTTCTATATTATGGCTGCCTATATTCCTTCCTTTCTTCTGTTCATGCTTATGGTGTCTTCACTTTCATACTCTGCATAGTATTTTGTTTTTGGGATTATCATAAATTTCACACATCAACATGTAGATTGCTATGCTTGAACTTCTACTCCTCTTCAAGGTATATACTCAACATTCTTTTGTGGATTTAGCACCATCTTCTCATAACTTTCACACATCAACATGTAGACTGCTATTCTTGGACTCCTACTCTTATTTAATATATTTCCTCATCCTTATACCCGTGGTATATACATTATCCTCATGTTGTAGTTTTCCATTTATACACTATCTTGGCTCATAAGAAATTAGTCCTTTTGAACAATGGCTCTCCTTAGGTTTTAGAATGCCCTCTAGTTGGTATGATCATAGGCCCTTTGGTTGTTGTCATAGTTCCACTTACTCACCATTCAACATAGACTAGGACTACTCACTTTTCTTTGTTGAAACACTGTTGCACTTGTTTCTTTATAACTAGTGCTATAAGTGCCACTTTCCTATATTTATAAAGCTTTATCCTATCTAGAAGGATCTCATCTATCTACAAGAAGGGATCTTGAGGCCATAACTACATAAAGATGCATGGAAGGCTTGTCTCTAGAAAGACTTTGAAATTATTGGCGATACTTTCCTCAAATATAGTGTCAGTTGATGTCTCTTTCTGGTGCATGAAAAGTTGGGTGAGGGACAACTAATGAAAAAGAGGTCTAATGTCAAAAAGAATTTGAATTTAACCAAAAGGGCCAAAGGAAAGGGTTTTAGGTGTATATATGGGATCAATATTTTGATCCAAAGAATTTATTTTTACTTCGTCATCCTTGAAAAAAAAATTTACTTCAGAGAATGTCAATGAGATACACTATTGTGAAGAAAATATTATGAAGGAAAAATTTGATGGTCTGATTGTAAAATGCTCTAAATGGCACCACTACATGTATATGAAGACAATTGTAGATGTGGTTAAGGATATGATTGGAGCATACTTAGTGTAAAGTGGTTTCACAATAATTTATCATTTCTAAAGTGGATTGGAATAGAAATTGATTTTGATCCTTTTATTATAAAGGAATTTTGCATACAGAGTATAAATAATTTATCTTTAATTGATTACATAAATATTTCTAATTTGGAAGGGTTAATAGGACACAAGTTTCTACACAAGGGGTTTCTTTAAGAGGCATTCACACATCCTTCATATTATGAGAATAATGGAGGATGTTATCAATGTCTCGAGTTCCTCGGAGATTCTATTTTGGACTACATTATAACATCTTCCTTGTATTCAGTTCATCCAGACATGGGTCCTGGTTAGCTGAATGATATGAGATCAATGACTATGAATAATGAATCTTGTACTAATGTAGGTATACAAAAGTGTCTCTATTCAAATCTTATTTAGAATTCATATAGTTTTTCTTCAATTAAAAAGTATATATGTTTCCTAAATAATCATGCAAAAAAAGATTCATATGATGAGGTGGAACCAAAAAACCCTAAGGTACTAGGAGATTTAGTGGAATCATTTTTTGGTGCCTTACTAATAGATATTGTCTTTGATTTGGAGTACGTTTAGAAGTGAAAGTGAACATAAAAGATGTTATGGTGGTTGCAAGTTCTCTAAGGCCAAACAAAAATGTGGCTAAGAATTATTTTGCACAAGTTGCAATATGAAAGCTAAAGGCCTATAACATAGAGCATCCAAATAAAGTTTTGGAAGTATTTTTCAGAATATGTAAACAAAATGATGTTGTGGTTATTGGTAATGATAAAACATACATAACAACACAATAGATTATGTTCAATGATAAACATCAAGCTTTAAATCATTCAACTTCTGAAGCTTCCTTCTCATATAAATCTCAGAAAAAGAGGATGTTTTCAAAATATTCAATTGAAATTAATATGGATAGTGTACCATCAGTACATGAGAGAAAGTTGACTAAGCATTGTGTGCTATAAATGTGTCACACTTCTATGGATCATTACATGCAAGGAAACTCAAGAATGAGCCCTCACAAATCGATCCATAGCTCCCTAGGCATGGAGTGCAAGGGTTTTTAAGAATGCTCTCAGCTAGAGCTATTTAGCCTATAACCTTGCTAGTAAACCATGCAATGGGAGATTCAAGGAAGACAAGGGAAAGAATGCCAATATCCTCAAGAATCAAGAATGAAAATGCAATGCAATGCTATGCTAGAAATGGAAATGCAAGCTAAGCTATGAAAAGAAATATGAAAGTGTTACAACCCAAGCTAATTAATCTATGTGAGCTAATCTAGAGCATAGAAATGAAGCTAATCTAAGAAAGCATAACTATGAAGCTAAGCTAAGAATGCAAGAATGAGATGTAGAATGCAAGAATGAGATGTAAATGCTAAGAATGCTCCAAATCTTCAAAAGCTCCAAATGTACCTAGAAAACCTGCAGCATAAAGTTAGCATAAAAAGTTGGGGATCTAGAATGAAGAAGAGAGCTCTTCTTTTAAAGGAAATGAGGAGGAATGGACCATGGAGATTAAGAGGAAAAAGATTTAATCAATGGTGGAGCTTAAAAGAGGAGCAATCCATGTGTACAAGTATCCTCCAATGAGAAAATAGGAGTTGACTTTTGTGTCCATATAAGACAAAAAGTGTTTTTTCCCTTTTTTATAAAATAAGAATAATGC
Source organism: Chamaecyparis obtusa (assembly GCA_027943335.1). Taxonomy (NCBI): domain Eukaryota; kingdom Viridiplantae; phylum Streptophyta; class Pinopsida; order Cupressales; family Cupressaceae; genus Chamaecyparis; species Chamaecyparis obtusa. Next base: position 203,867 of record BSBK01007139.1, on the reverse strand, counting down.
TTTATTTGTGCAACTTAGGATAAGAGGAAAAGTGGGGGCTTTTTATTTATTAAAAGGGGAGGAAATATTCCTTTTAAATAAATAAAGACTTAGGATAAGATGGTTAGCCCAAGGCAAATAATCGAATAAATGATAGAACTAGGATTTGATCAAGAACAAGCAATTGATGATTTAGCAAATAGGGGCTAATAGTCTAGGTGACCATTTTTAGGTGTATACAAGCATGAGAGTCATCATTCATTTTCAGATATCTTGTCAGAAAACCATACATTGCTAACAATTCAAAATGAAGAATGCAAACATGATATTTAGTCATCTAAGTCTACAATACAAGCTACAACTTCTAAAAATGAACAAGAAGACTCTAATCAATATGATGAATCAGACATTAAATCCTCTATGTCCATGTGACTATGTAGTATGTGAAATACTAATAAAATGCATAGCCTAGGTGACTATAACTCCTCATTCTATTACTATGTTAGAGGAAATTGTCTTCATCTTTTGTTTTAGATACAAAAAGTTAAGCTTGAATGTTGAATTGAATAATCACTCAACTTAATCTTGGAGTGACCCCTGGATGCCAAGAAAGTATTTGGAGTGACACCTAGTAGTTAATGTGCAGATATCGAGAAAAACATCTTCTTCAAGAGGAAGATGAAATAGGAATTGGATGTGCTAGCTCATAAATCTTGGCTCACATTCTTAACAGAATCCACACCATGTTCCAAAGCTCCCATTTTATCACTGGTAGGGTCAAGGATGCTGAAAAATATTGTGGAATCTGGATTTACACCTGCCAATTGCATTTTCTTGGCGATCTCTCTAAATATTTTCCACAACATCCATACAAGTATAAAGGATAGAGAATTTTTGTCAAATACTACAGTTACAACTTCCCTGATAGACATTTATCCAAAATGTGGAAGCAAACAAGGCACAATAGTATACCTAAAAAACAAGTAGTCTCAAGGACTATGATGATTGTAGGATATGCACAAACTAGACTTTCTTTCTTCAAAGCTCCTATATTTCTAAGTGCATTTTCTTGAAAGTTTTGAAAGCCTTTTTAACAAATCCATTTTGTGCACATCCAATTAGACACCTAAAGTTTTCCACCTTAAATTTTGCATGATCATCCAATTTTAATCATCCTAGTCTCATGTTATCAACCACCTTATCATCCCAATTGATTAATTCTATGTTTTTTTTTCAATTAATTAATTCTATTGTCAAAATTTCAAGTAATGTTTGTTCCTAAGGTTTCAATTATTGATTCGAGTTTTGTTAGTGTGAATCGGTCCACACATAGCCATTGCCACTTAAGAAATATATTAGAGTAATAAAGTGTTTGCTTATTAATTAAATCATGTCTGATTTAATTACTAAGTCACTTATTATCTCTTTATGCTTAAGGTAAACTTTAGGCATATAATAATTAATTGCTTTATTAATTATTATTGTGCAACCTAGGTTTTACCCTTTTAAGGTTTCAGATCTCCTTTTATAAGGATTGATCTCCTCTTGTTTTGATAATAGATTATTCATTATTGAATTGTAACTTTTGTTTTTGCATCTCAATGATTTCTCCTCTCTCATGGATCAATGCGTTTAGGCCTCCATAGCTATTTGCTTCTCTCTTATTTCTATGATAGATGTTTGCATGCAGGTGTTCTTGGGAGCTGTGGGTTGTTTCCTCATCAATTCCAATATGGTATCAGAGATTCAAACCTATTTTCCCCTATCCTCTTCTTGAGAGATTTGGTAGTGTTTGTCAGATCTGCATTTTTAGAGGGTTTTTCTATCAGATTTGGGGGGACCTCTTTTTATGGTCACCTTGAGATCAAACGGACCTCGGCATTGTGGTTAGGGCACCCAAGAACCCTTAGATCCATATGAAATTTGTCCAATTTGAACAAAGATGGATTCTATGGAAAACCTTTTTTGTAACAAGCCCCAACATGGATCCCGAGGTGGTCACTATTTTTTGGAGTATTTTTTGCTTAAACAGACCTCACCATTGAGCTCGTAGCATCCAAGAACACCTAGATCCATATAAAATTTGTCAAATTTGGACAAGTTGGCCTATGAGGCAAAACATATTTTTTGCATGCCAGGTCATATAGCCCTGGCATGCAATCTGAGGCAATTTTTGTTTTTTGCTGACAATGCCACTAACGACCACTGCTAGTGGTTCTCACCAACATGACTGCTAGCAGCGACCACCCAGTCACCACCCATTTAGCCCCCTTTCGCATAGCCAAGGTCACATGGAGACCAGCACCCAACCGCCAAGGCCTAGGACCCAACCCCCTAGTCACCTAGACCTGGGGCCAATTTTTCATCCCCCTGACCTTTTTTTGTGATGACGACCATTTGACCGTCAACTTTAAGCTCATGAAGTGTTGATGTCAGTATTTTGCTCATAACTTGAGAATACGGTGTTGAAATTGGGCAAACAAGATACCGTTGGAAAGCTTAATCAAAGGCGGATCCATCTGACATTTTATATTTTTTTCCTCCATTGTTTGCAATAGGATTTCAAACATAGAACTTATTTTTTCCTTCTCGGGGGCATAACTTGAGCATTCAGACACCGTTTTTGGAAAATGAGATATCATTGGAAAGATTGTTCTATGATCTTTCCTGTTCTGTGAGACACTTTTCCATAATCTACTCCAGGTATATTTTATTTAGTTTCTTGCATTTTTGCATCTTGGTGGATATCTTGGATGTTTCAGGTCGACCTAGGATCTTTCCCTTTGAGAGATGGCTTGTCTTTGGTTGTTCCTTTGTTTTAGAAGCCTTCTCTCTTCTTTGAGAAGTGTATACTTCACTTTTGTAGCATACTTTTATGCACAAGCACTGAGATAAAGTGTCATTCTATTGCATGTATGGGATCTTGAACATGTTTGTGTTTTTTGTACTTGCACTCCATTATAAAGTGTCAGGGGGGTTTGATGTTTGCCTTTTTTTTCCATCTACTTTTGTCACGTGAGTGTTCCTCCAATGAAATTAGCCTTAGGAATCTCTATTTGTGTTTGTACGAGCTCTTTGCACCTTCAGTATTCCTGGTTCTTCTTCATCATGTAGTCATATTGGACATTCTTTTCAATGTACCTATCATTACTCCCTTGTCATCATTATGCGGGGGTTTCTACTGATCATTCTTCTACTTCCTTGGTTTGATAGTGTGAGCTATGTATTCAGTATTTGTTCATATGTACTAGGTGGATGCAGTGGCTAGGTACCTATGCATTTTGGTGAGATGGATCATGTACCATATGGACACTCTTTATTTCCTAGTTTTAGAGGCACTCTTCCATCTTTGATTGATCAGCTCTACACACTTTGGTGTTTTATACCATCTGTATCTTTGAGTTCAGTTGTTTGCCTTTGTTTGTCGCCTGATTCAAGTAGTGTCATTTGAGGGCACTCATGTAGATTACAGTCTTCTCTACTGGTCATACTCTAATTCAGTGGAGAATCTTCAGATCGACAGTTACTTCTTGACAGAGTTTTCATCTTCTTGCTTCCATCTTTGATTGATCAACTCTTCACATTTTGGTGTTTTATACCATTTGTATATTCGAGTTCAGTTGTTTGCCTTTGTTTGCCTCCTGATTGGAGTAGTGTCATTTGAGGGAACTCATGCAGATTATAGTCTTCTCTACCTAGTCTTACTCTAATTCAGTGGAGGATCTTCAGACCAGTAGTTACTTCTTGATAGAGTCTTCATCTTCTTGCTTCAGTTATGTTCTACATGTTCATCCTTGTTCCTATTTTTTGGAACATTCCAAGATTTTGGGGCTTCTTCAGTCCTTCAAACTAGTCTTCATCTCTTTTTTGAGTAGAGTTCTTCCCATGTTGTTTTATCTATTTATCCACTTTATAGAGACTCTCTTTTGTACTTGGGTACCTGATTAAGCCTTTTGTTGCTAGGACCCATTTGCTTTCAGTAGTTCTTTCTAGGTTTTTAGCTTCTCTCAAAGTTCATCTTAAGGGGAGGTGTTACAGTAATAAAGTGTTTTCTTATTAATTAAATCATGTTTGATTTAATTACTAAGTAACTTATTATGTCTTTCTGCTTAAGCTAAAATTTAGGCATATAATAATTAATTTCTTTATTAATTATTATTGTGCAACCTAGGTTTTATCCTTTTGGGGTTTTAGATCTCCTTTTATAAGGATTGATCTCCTCTTGTTTTGATAACATATTGAATAACATATTATTCATTATTGAATTGCAAATTTTGTTTTTGCGCATCAATGATTTCTCCTCTCTTGTGGATCGATGTGTTTAGGTGTCCATAGATGTTTGCTTCTCTCTTCTTTCTGCGACAAGTGTTTGTATGCAAGTATTCTTGGGAGTTGTGGATTAATTTCTCATCAACTCCAATAAAATATTTGTCTCCAACTGAGCTTCAGTAGTATATTTAAAGTCTAAGAGTTGTAGTAGTCAAGCACTAGAGCCTAGAAGCAATGAAGTAATAATAAAGATTGTAAGATCTAAGGCATAAAGATTGTACATTGAGGATGGGATAGTGACATGATCTCAAAACTATGACAAGGTCTATAATACATTTAAATAGTAGCAGTAAGGGGTGGCATACCATGAAGACTGTCACAATAGGGCCACACAAGCACAAAAAAATGGAAATGATCAAAAGGATGAAAGAAATAAGAGAATAAGGATAATGATCTATTCAAATCATGAAGACAAGATTAATAACAGTGTCAAGAATCATATGTAGCAGTGATAGAAGAGAGAATAATAACATCATTAAAGCTCTCCAAAAGGGTCACCTCCTTGGAACAAAAACAAAATATTAGTTTTTAGAGGTAGTTTGAAGAGCCCAAATAGTCATTATATGGTTTCAAGTACAAATAGTGGTACATGAGTGACTTCTACAAGTCAAGATAGTGCCAAAGAGATGTCTTACAATGATTATCAAGGGCCTTATAACAGTAACAAGGAGTATGAATAATAGTAATGACAATATGAAATATTGTCAAAATAGTAGAGGCATCCATCATTGATCAAGGGTCCATAAGAAGCTGAGAATATATAGTACAACAAAAAATATTGCAAAGCACAAAGGTTTAGAGCAGTTCCATGGAATGTTTAGATTCATAGAATGAAGAGGTTTCACTATTTTTTGTAAAAAGAACAAAAGAGAAAACCTATTGTGTAAATACAAAGATGTGCATGGTAATAAAAAATACCAAGGCCCAAAATATTTGAAGGGGTTGTAGAGAAAGGGACAAAGGGACATTCCATGAAATCCCACTGCCTTTAGAAGTCAATCAAAAGAAGAGATAGTGACTATTGAAATAAGTAAAATAGTGATCTTGGATATGGAGAGTAGTTATATGCAAAGATCTGAAGATAGTTGTTGTCATAGACAAGGAAGTCATGCCCTGATTCCATGAACAACCCATATGCCATAAAAAGAAAAAAAATATTGCTGGCAATGGTCAAAGCTAATAGATAGTGCTATTTTTGCATTAAAAAGTTTTGAGCACAATTTAAAAGATACCAAACTTTATATTCAATGAATTTTTTTTGAATTAAAAGGTTATCATAGGTACTTACTTGGCCAATTGTGAAACTCCTTGAAGTTTCTCTGTGATCCATCATACTTGTAACGTCATTCTTTGTCACTTTGATGCAGAGCATCTCAAGAAGATAAAGAGTGTGGAGCTCTTGAGCATGAGAGGAGAGCATACGTCATGAATTTTTATTTTGTTTGGTGTTTTATTTTTGGATCTCTGTACGGCTATAACAGAGACTGTGTGTAAACAACAAACATTTTCAATATAAAGTTTTGCATTGTTGTTTGTGGATAGCTTTGGTTTTGTGGTTTCCAGAAGTGATTGAATGCATCTTTATTTTACTTTCTTATCTATATCATGAATTATTTTTCATGTCATGGCATCTGGACTTGACTGTCTATACTATGATAGTAGGGTTCAATCTTGCAGATTTCTTGTTCTGTCCAGAAAAATACAGTCTCGGTGTGGAGGCCAGAACTCGTAACTTAACTATTGGATTTGTCTTAGATTTGGATATGTTTGAAAGGGAATATTTATCAACATCTCCACCAAAGTGATTTCCATGTTCATCCTGAAAACAAAAGTTGTGAGCAACATAAAACTTGGTCAATGAGTAATGTCTTGACAATGCATATGAAAGAAGCCATGGGTATAGCAGCAAGGATTCTAGCCATGCAAGAATGGTATTTTATGTTTTATTCCATCAAGATAGATGGAATATAAGATTATTTAACCCATGGGAGGTTCTCAAAGTGATCGGAAGGCACTAAACAAGAAAGCCCTAGCTTAGAGGCCCTTAAAGTGAGGGTTTAATGCATGGAAGGCTTAAGCAATTGGGAAGCCCAAATAAACTTGAGAATCCTTTTTTTTGTACCTTAACCTAAAAAAATTTCATGGTCTTGAGGTGTGAAAAGGAGTATGGTTAGTAGCTCCTTTGTAAATGTGGTGTTTTTAGGCCTATCCCTAAAGCAAAGGCAATAATTTTTAGGGATGTTGATCCAAAGGAATAATACATATTTTTGACTTATGTTAAATAAATCCAAAAAGGGTATTTGAACATGTAATTTTTTTGGAAATTCTTTTGGTAAAGTTAGAAGGAATCTGCAATATTCTCGCTGGACAGGGCTAGTAGCCTAGGAGCGTAGAATGAAGGAAATGGAAGTAGATACAAAAACCTTGCCATAAAAGTTATTAGAACTTGGTATGGAGATGTTATAAGTATGAAAAGGAATTTAGGAGATTTGGAAACAAAGGATAAGGTTTATGTTCAAGTTTTAGCATTTCAATGGTGTGGAGCCTAGTGGGAATGAGTCGTGGAGAAGACTAAGTGTATGACATTAGTTGGTCTTGGGATTAGGTTGGATCTTGGGTTTTATCATTTAGTGTAGAAGGTTTGAGGGACCTTAGACAACAACATTTGTGTTGAAGTCTATTTGGAGAAACCAAATAGAAGTCTTCCACTTTCATCCGCATCAAATTGGTATCAGAGCAAGGAAGTAGATCCTTGCAGTTGGTGTAGTAGTCAAGATGTATTTGACAATAGAAGAAAGGGTAATATATGAGGCATACAAATCCTTTAAAGATTATGAAAGAAAGAAAAGAGAAGAAGTAGAGAAAAAGAAGAAAGAAGAAGCAAGAAAGAAGCAAGAAGCAAGAAAACAAGCACTAGAAGAGATTAGAAACCTAAAGAGAAGAATACAAGAAAATGAAGCCTGGATACAAGAAACCAAGAAGATGATGGAAGAACTCCTAGAACAAGAAAATAGAGATGATTTGTTGAATAAACAACACCAAGTTGACCAAGCATCTATTGAGGATAAGATTCTAGATGTTGCAGAGGTTCTTAGTGCTGAATCAGATATGATACATGGAGATGCTTTGGAGCAGAAGTATCTTAATGAGGTAGGTGAAGATGAGGATCAAATAGAGGTCCTAGTTGAAGACAAATTGCAGAGCTATCCATTTGCAGGACAAGAGTAGCAATTAGATCTAACAACAAAGAATAAGCATCAAATGGTGATAAATGAACCTAACTGTGTAAGGGTTCATGAAGATGCCAATAAGATGTTAGAATGTGTTATGCATGAAGGCAAAAAATATATGATTCCAAAGGAGAAGTTCTTGCAAGAAGTTAATTGTAAAAAGCCAATACCAGTTGTGGAAGGTCCCAAGCAAGTAAGTCCTCAAGGACTTGATGAGAAAGAACTCTTAAAGGAAGAATTGGAAGCTATTAGTGAAGAATGGCAAGATAAGTTTGGAGTAGCAGCAACATGCCTAGGACAAAGGCACAAATAAGACTTGGATACCTTCATGAATGTAGAACTGATCTCAGAGAAAGGAACTAAGAAGGACCTTATAGAAAGAATTGGTAATGAGCAGACCATGATGACTACATTTTTGCCAAGCCTGGAGAGCTCACATGATGAAGTTATGATGATTGTGTTTTTCTCCTCATTTGTGTTTGATTGTAGGTACATTGGTTGTTTGGTTGGTAGAGATGCTCTTGTTGCAGGTCCTACACAAACAGTGGCTCCAAATTGGAAGACTAGAAAGAGGGTCATTGAATCCATGGGACTTGGATTCTTCCCCACCCAGGGAATATATGATGCAGAGCATCTCAAGAAGACAAAGAGTCACAAATAATTACTCCATGGAGACACTAATTTTTTGTAATTTGGGCCATTAGTGCTTTCAAGTTTTTAAGCTATGTTCTTGTCAATATTGCCATGATAAGGCAAAAGAACCCTACAAGGGTCACTATGGAATAGACTTAGGGTCATATGGTTTTAACAAGATGGATATAGAGTTGGGAAAGTTGTTAAAGGCCATGAAATAGAGGTGAAGGCCTCATTAGGTCTAGTGTTCAAATTGACAGCTTAGTTGTCAATTTTGACAACATTGTTTTTTACATCTTTTAGCAACTTTCAAGATTAGGGTGTTAGGTTTTTGGAGTGGCAAAAAGAAGATTTTTTTTAGATGAGATAGGAGGAGAGAGTGTCGGAGCTCTCAAGCATGAGAGGAGAGAAAAATTCATGAATTTTTATTTTGGTTGGTGTTTTAGTTTTGGATCTTTGTACGACTGTAATAGAGATTGTGTGAAAACAACAAGCATTTTCAATATAAAGTTTTGCATTGTTGTTTGTGGATAGCTTTGGTTTTGTGGTTTCCAGAAGTGATTGAATGCATCTTTATTTTTATTTATTATCAAAATCATGAATTCTTTTTCATGTCTTGGCATCTGGAATTGACTGTTTATACTATGACAGTAGGGTTCAATCTTGCAGATTTCTTGTTCTATCAAGAAAAATATAGTCTCGATGTTGAGGCAAGAACTCATAACTTAACTGTTGGATTTGTCTCAGATTTGGATATGTTTGAAAGGGCCTAGTTATTAACATCTCCACCAAAGAGATTTCCAAATTCATGGCGAAAACAAAATTTGTGAGCAATAGAAAACTCGGTCAGTGAGTAATGTCTTGACAATGCATATAAAAGAAGCCATGGGTATAGCAGCAAGGATTCTAGCCATGCAACACTAATACATTTGACATCATTTTTCTATGAAAATTATTGACCATTAATGAAAATGGTTTAGGTTGGTCGGGGTATAGAAGGAAAAATTTGTTTTTTTTTTAAAACCATGCCTGTGTTGGTCAAAATTTCCACCAATACCATGTCGTTCAAAATTTTGACCAACACGGGCATATTACTTAAAAAAAACATTTCAATTCTCATTTTCATTTTTACGGTTGCAGCGTGCGAATTAGGATTTTCATTTCTAAGCTAAGGAGCGGAGCTTATTCCAGGTTATGAAGAGCCCTACACCCGAGGTTAATACCACATTTCATCATTTATCTTTTGCGTGTGGAGTTTGAGGTATCTTCCATGTTTGCTATATTTCATTACGTACTGGATTGTGATTTTCTTATCATCTATGTTAGTAATATGTCGGTAGGTGATTAAATCAATGAGTATTCTTAGTGGTGACTACGGTTTGACTAGGGTTTGTAAATGCTATGACTGAGAATTATGAAGGTTGTGACTAGGGTTTAGGATGCAACATGACATTGTACATCTAGTATAACCAATGCATTTGTAGATTTAAGGCATTTGCAGATTTAAGGGACGCATGTAAGAGAATTTTTGGCATGCTTAAACATAAACACACATATCATTGTTTAGGATGAAACATGACATTGTACATCTAGTATAACCAATGCATTTGCAGATTTAAGGCATTTACAGATTTAAGGGATGCACCTAAGAGAATTTTTGGCATGCTTAAACACAAACACGCATATCATGTTTCACCTGCTAGGTCACTAGAGCATATACAAGATTCTTGATAAAATAGACAGCCAATGCATCCTATTGAAGGGAGAGAAAATAAAAAACAATAAAATAGAAATCAACAACAACACGGGAACCATAACAATGATCAAGTTCCATAAAACTGTTTCCAGTAGCAGTTCAGTACTCAGTAGTGAAATCAATGGTTTGGCAATGTGCCAAACCCTAGACATCAAGTTTGAATATGAGCTCAAAGGCTTGTTTCTTTCAAAGTTCAAACACCCTGTAGGAGTAGAAATATATAGACATGAATTGGATTTCTTTGGAATTTCTAATTACCCAAACACAATCCCCGGTGAAATAAAAGGAATGATTCATATGTTTCAAGGTAATAATGCAGTAATTGGGGAAGAAAATCTAAGTTATTTCATCAATACTACACATGAATATGAGACAGACAATGAGGATGCCATGATAAAATTATTTGTGAATTCCTTAAAAGAAAGTGCCAAAGAATGGTACAAAAATATCCTAGACAGTAGTACTATTTCTTCATATTCATATTTCTTCTAAATAGTGTGATGAATGTCCCAACTAGAGAGTCACAACTTTATATTATAGGTTCTTCATGGCACCTTTCAACTTGTCCAATTATGCAAATTGGCTTGCTTGGGGCAGCTGTATCTAGTTGTGAGATTTTCATATCTGATCTCTTAACATATTTACTAAAAGTCCTCATATTTCTCTCAGTAAGAATAGTTGTGGCATAGGATACTTCAACTTTTTGTGGACCCTTTGTCTATCTAGGAGATTTTTGTACCTTGAAACATATGAATCATTCTTGTTTGTGCATCCTCATTGTCTGTCTCATATTCATGTGTAGTTGATTTAAACAATAGATTTGTCACTACAATGAGAAAGTTACCACCACACGTCAAACATAAGGTGCATTTGATTGAAAGATTGGTCATTGTTTACAAGACAAAGGGTCTACAAATAGTTGAAGGATCCTATGCCACAACTATTTAGCTTACTGAGAGAAATATGAGGGATTCTCTAGTTGGGACAGTCATCAAACTATTCTCCTAAGCACACTATGGCTTTGCCTTCTCATCCACAAGAAACTCTAACATCATTCTAAACTCTTCTATACTTTTCCCATATCCATTCCAATCCATTGATCCAATCCATTGATCCAATCCATTCATACTTCTACACAAATAAATTAACTCACCAAAATACTGTCATTCTGGGATAGTCATACCATGTCCATAAAACTGTACCAATAGTTGAAATAAAAGGAATGATTCATATGTTTCAAGGTAATACTGGAGTAATTGGGGAAGAACATCTAAGTTATTTCATCAATACTACACATGAATATGAGACAGACAATGAGGATGCCATGATAAAATTGTTTGTGAATTCCTTAAAAGAAAGTGCTAAAGAATGGTACAAAAATATCCTAGACAGTAGTACTATTTCTTGGGAGGAGTTTACAAGTGTTTTTAGATTACAATATGGGGATTTGATCGATATCAAGTTTTCTATACATGAACTTACCACTATCAAAAAGGGCATCTATGAGACAATAGTTGATTTAAACAATAGATTCGTCACTACAATGAGAAAGTTACCACAACATGTCAAACATAAGGTGCATTTGATTGAAAGATTGGTCATTGTTTACAAGAAAAAGGGTCCAAAAATAGTTGAAGGATCCTATGCCACAACTATTCTTACTGAGAGAAATATGACGGCTTCTAGCAAATATGTTAAGAGATCAGATATGAAAATCTCACAACTAGATAGATTACTAATATTGGAAGTACTATGGACTTGTAGAGGCAATTTAACAGTTCAGGAAATTAAGAAATGAGTTGTCATTATGGTATGATAAATGTCCCTTTGCGTTGAGAAAATTATAGTATGATAAATGTCCCTTTCTAAACTTTGATTTGGTATGATAAATGATAAACGTTGAGATAACCGTCCATTTCTAAACTTTGATTTGGTATGATAAATGTCCCTTTGCGTTGAGAAAATTATAGTTGAGAAAATGGTTGTTTAGTAATGATTTGTATCTGCAGGTTGCAAACAAATCATCCTTCTTCCACCAATGAGTCACTCCATTCAAGAAAGACCATGTCTGACGATATCAACGCACAAAAAAATAGGGAGACAATTACTAGACTGTGGTCTAACTTAAAAAGGAAAGGTGATGGAAAATGTTATTGTCCTTCCAAAATTTGTAAGGGCTTAAACACTCGAAGATATCTAATCAAAACAATAGAGGAACATTGTAGGCAACATGGTCACATTGAAGGGGGAAACAAATTTCGTCCATTGGTATGTATTTTAATAATTTATAAAATACATAAGACATGATTTGATGATGACATCATGGTCATGGTTAATATAAGGTCATCATTTTCATATAGGTCAACGTCCCTGAGTTTCATGTTATATTAGAAGTGAAATGTTGATGCTAAGACAATTACTTTGTGACCATAATAATCCTACATATGTTTTTTTGCACAATAGATAAAGTCTGCTATTCAATTCCAAGAGAAACTCACAATTTCAATTGTGACCACACTAGCCTGATCGCAACAAACTTGTTAGAAACATGAAAAGAAAACATGTTAGCAATTCCATCATTTGTCTATTGTTTGGGACAATCACCATAGAATTATTTGGACTGTCTCTCCTCTTGCCTTTCAAGGTTAAAATGACCTTTTTTTCATCCCTCCTTGAATAGACCCTTACCATCTTGCACTTGTGCAATGATAGAAAACCAATATTGCTAATTAAGGTTGGCGAGATGATTACACCTATCCTAAAAAAAGACTGTCAAATCATTATGCTTTCAAATCAATTACCTATTGACGTATCCCTTGCGAGGGAGAGAAGCCAAACACATAAAGAACATGCACATAAACACGGCAACTGAAAAACTTAAATGGAATACACCAAGAAGTACCAAGTGATGAATGCTTAATTGTTGTAATGGCAAAGCAATATCAGAACCATCCATTTATAGTCCTAATGATTTTGGAAATTGTTGACAAAGAGTATTACTTTTTTTGATAATAGTTTAAATGATTTTTCTATAGTCGTAATGATTTTTCCTATTTCTTGTCTTTTGTCCCTTTTTTATTTCCTATGTCTGTGCTTCGTGACAAGATTTTGTCACCTTCTTTTGATGGTATATTTCATTCACTCTATGTGGAATACTATTTTGTTCACTATTTTATTTCAGCTTCATATTTCTTTCATTTTTCATATACACAGACTACACATGCTGATAAAAAAATGAGCTATTTGATTTAGGTTTACTTTTCATTATTGTAAATGGTTAATATTTCTGATGGCACTCCTTGGTGTATTTGGACTATAAAAATAATCATATAAAAATAATAAATGTAGTCACGATGGTGTGGTACATTATTGATATAGGTTCGACGACTCTTGTCAATGTGCCAAACTATCAATGTGGTGGTGGGAAGTGTGTGTTGAAGACTTCATGGACATTGAACAACCCTAGACGACAATTTTGGTGCTGCCCTAATAAAAAAAAGGTTGCTAATGTGTATATATTTAAAGTTTCTAATGTAAATACTATTCATTATAATATAAGAACTAATGTAGACTGGGTATCACAGGGAAATAATGGTTGCAGATACTTTAGTTGGGTTGGTGACAACTCATCTGCATCTATCCGCCCATCTCCACTTATCCACGATGAAGGATTTGAGTGCAAAACGTGTCAGGCTAGGGAAAATTTTGAAATTATATTTTTACGATGCCTTCTCTGTATTGTAATCGCATATCTAATTTGTTGCGACCATATGCAAAGATGAACTCATGAATTAGTTAGTTTAGTATTTTCATATTGTAACTAATATTTTAATATTGATATGACATAACTTCTCTTTTCCTCAAGTGCGCATATATATGGTTTACATCTTTTTTTAGAGTAATTCTTCATGTTTATGGATCAGGTGAGCCCCAATTTGCTATCAATCACATGATTTAACATTGATTTAGGCTGGAGGTAAACTACATGTGTCATGTAAATAGCATGGTTGAATGCAATCTCTTTTTCATGTTTTCAAGAGTTTTCCCACCAATACAAGCATAAATAACGCATTGAACGTAATCTATGGACGCTACATAGTATGAAGTCTCACTGAAGTTTGAGTGCAACGTGGTATGAAGTCTCGCTGAAGAAGAGTACTACAGAGAGCAGGCCTACCGTACCAAGGAAGTTTGACAAGAACAAGGAATATGGCTTAAACAAAATGGGAAGACGTCTTTCTAGCCTAGGCTTGGATCCTTCGACAATTAGCTTGATAATAAATGAAGCAAATGAGAGCTGAGCAATTAGCTTCCCAAGAAAAATCTTGTAAATGAACTGTGTGTACCCTAATTCCTGTGCCTTCTGCGCATACCTAAATGATATATTTGAAACAACAAGGGTAAATTTAGCCTTACCCTTGTTGTTTCAAATATATCATTTGGGTACGCATAGAGGGCACATTAATTGGGGTACATATAGTTCATTTATGGGCTTTTTCTTGGATAGCTAATTGCTCATCTATCATCTATATTATTTATAAGCTAATTGTTGAAGGATCTAGGCTCAGGCTAGAAAGATGTCTTCCCAAACACATAAAAAACATACACATAAACATGACAACTGAAAAACATAAATGTAGATTTCACAATAGCTGAGAAACATAATTGTAGGCATCATGGTCACAATTTTTTGGAGACAACATAATTGAGTTGTATACCCAGATGATGGAGAGCAAAATCTGCTCCTCCAATTCCAAGTTGACACTACGGGATCTAAAGACCATAGATAAGGAATAAATTGAGAGAGTGGTGGAGGGCCATAATGACCAAAATAATACAAGACAAACCTCAAGTTAAATGAGGCAACTGCAAACATTTTAATAGAATTCTATTAAAATGTTTGCAGTTGCCTCATTTAACTTGAGGTTTGTCCTGTATTATTTTGGTCATTATGGCCCTCCTCCGCTCTCTCAATTTATTCCTTATCTATGGTCTTGGGATCCCGCATTGTCAACTTGGAACTGGAGGAGCAGAAGTTGATCTTCATCATCTGGGTATACCACTCAATTACATTGTCTCCAAAAAATCTGATCATGATGCCTACAATTATGTTTCTCAGCTGTTGTGTCCCAGGACCACTTATGACCCTTTACGACCCTTTACGACCTCTAAGAATACATCTTAGAGGTCTTAAAATGTCGTAAAGGGTCATAAGAGGCTCCTAGGAGGGGCTAGATGAGCTTCCACCTTCACGTGGTTGGCACTGTTAAGTAGAGAATGTTAATTAAACTATTCTTGAAACATAATTGCAGGCATCATGATCACATTGAGGATGAAACTATTCCAAGTTGACACTGTGGGATGGAGAACAACTTGGAACTAGAGGTGCAGAAGTTGCTCTCCATCGTCTGGGTATACCACTCAATTACATTGTCTCCAAAAAAATGTGACCATGATGCCTACAATTATGTTTCTCAGAGAATGTTAAACTATTCTTGAAACAAAGAGAAGCTCAAAGAGAAGTTGGCAACAACCAACAGAACAAGTGTGGACACCTGAAGATAAATATCAAATAGAAGAAAAGCACCTACAACAACATAGGCAATAGTTGTAGATACAGATGAGGATATCATAGAAATCCCTAATTTAGTGTTTCAGAGAACAAATGATGGACTGTGAATTAGGCATTTCTATGATATCATCATCTAAATCTATTATTTACATTGGAATGCAGCCTACAGATATTGATACTGCACCGGCTGAGCACGATGGAGGCATCGATTCTAATGTGAATTGTAGTACTCAAGGTATACATTTTCTATTCGAATTTTGATTAATGAATATTTAATACAAGAAAACATATTCAATTGTTTAAGGTAGATTAGTTGTGATGATGAGATGCACCATTTAGATGTTAACTGTGACAGTCTCTTGGTTTCAGGTAATGTAGAAGGAGAAGCCTAGTTCAATATGCAATCTCATAGAATATGCACGGATATCAGGTGGAGTTGAAAAACACAACAGGGTTGGATTTTTGATAGAGGTTTTTAATTGTGTATTTTAAGTTATAGACCATCATGAAAATGTAAACGTGTTGTGTTTTTTCAACTCCACCTGCTGTCCGTGCATATTTTGCTTGTGTTGCATGCGTATTCTTGATTCAGAGTGGGAAAAATCTTATTTTCGATGCGAGGGAGAGAAGCCAAACACAAAGAACATGCAAATAAACATGACAGCTACAAAACATAAATGTAGGTATCATAACAGCTGAGAAACATAAATGTAGGCATCATGGTCCCAATTGTTTGGAGACAACATAATTGAATGCTATACCCAAAAAATGCAACACAACCACTACTCCTGCAGTTCTAAGTTGACACTGTGGATCCAAAAACCATATATAGATTCCTTATCTTTGGTTTTTGGATCCTACAGTGTCAACTTAGAACTACAGGAGTAGTGGTTGTGTTTCATTGTCTGGGTATACCACTCAATTATGTTGTGTTTCCAAAACATTGTGACCATGATGCCTACATTTATGTTTCTTAGTTGTTGTGTCCCAGGACCCCTTATGACTCTTTACAACCATTTACGACTTCTAAGAATACATCTTAGAGGTCTTAAAATGTCGTAAAGGGTCATAAGAGGTTTCTAGTGTATGCACCCTAAAATGGTCGCCTAGACTTTGGGCCCCCATTTAGCAATTTATCAAATCCTTGAATCAATATTTTCAAAAATCAACATTTTTCAATTATATCAATTTCCTTGATCAAATCATAATCAATTCAATATTTCTTAAGGCTTGAGCCTTATTTAATTTAAAAGAGAAAAAAATAAATTTTTTATTTAATTAAGAGAACATGCTCCTTTTTAATTAAATAAAAATCTCTTTTAATTAAATAATAAAATCACTTTATCTTAAGCTTTTATTTAATTAAAAGGAATTTCCTCCCCTTTTATTTAAATAAAAAATTCTCACTTTTCTTCTTATCCTATGTTGCACAAATAAAGCATTATTCTTATTTTATAAAAAGAAAAAAAATATTTTTTGTCTCATATGGACACTAAAGTCAACTCCTATTTTCCTATTGGAGGATATTTATGCACAAGGATCAAGTTTCTATTTTTCTCCACCATTGATTAAGTCTTTTGCCTCTTAATCTCAATGGTCCATTTTCATCTCATTTTTTATAAAAGGAGAGCTCTCTTCCTCATTTTCATATCTTAAGTTTTTATGCTAATGTTATGCTCCAGGTTTTCTAGGTCATTTGGAGCTCTTTGAAGACATTCTTGCATTCAAGCTTTGAAGACATTGTTGTTGCATTTTATTTATCTTATTTTCTTACATCATAGTTGCATAATCATGGCATTTTTAGTATAGATTTTCTTTACACAATAGATTAATCTCACATAGCTTAATAGGAGGATTTGTAACACTTGTATTTTCCTTTCATAGCATAGTTTGCATCTTTCATTCTCATAGATTAGTTTGCATTGCATTGCATCCATATTTATTTTATTGGAAATATTGGCATTGTTGTTCTTGTTTTTGATTTGAAATCTTTCATTGTGTGGTTGACTAGCAAGGTCATGAGTTTATAGTTCTAACTGAGAGCAATTTTACAAATCTTGCAACTTCATGCATAGAGAGCTATGGATCGATTTGTGAGGGCTCATTGTTGAGTTCTCTTGCATGTAAGGATTCATAGAAGTGTGGTCACATTTTCACCATACATTTTTGGCACCCACCGTGGGGCAACCCACTTTTACATGCTGGTTTTTTATTATTTTTGGAGCTAACCCTTGTGCATATCTGTTTGGAGATGGAAAACCCTAGATTTTGAAAGATTTGATCATATATCCCAAACGGCTTGGTGTTTTGATCTAAAATTTTTTTTTCAAGTTGGCAACATATCATAGAAGCTCCAATAAAAACTTTAGAATTTTTTGAAGTATTTTTTATTTTTTATAATTTTTTCTTGATTTTTCATAAAAAATTAATTTTCGGTGCAAATTAGTATATTTTTCAAAAAAATTTACATTTTCAAAAATTTCTTCAAATTCTACAGGGGGTCCATTTTTTATATTTTTAATTTGGGTGTAATATAGTGGCTCAAATAATTGATTTACAAAAATTGGTTTATTTTGGTAAAATAGGTTTTTAGGGCACAAATGAAGATATTTTTCTAAAATTTTTACATTTTTGGAAAGCTCTTTATTTTTTAGTAGGGGTCTTTGTTTTGCATTTCTATTTTTTTGGCCGAAATCATATCAAAAAAATTAGATCTTGTTGACTAGGTCAAATGAAAAAAAAATAAAAATTGTGATGGGTATGCACTTATTTTTCATTGTTCAATGCATGATATGAGTTATCATTTGGATTATTTGCTGGCTATTATTGCTCTTAAAAATTAATTTTCAGATCTAACCCTAGGGTTTGCATAAGTTGGATATACATTGCATATCTTGTTTGCTTGTTTTCTTCTCTTGTTCATTTGAAGGTGCTCTTGCTTTCATGGAAAATGCTTAAAACAAAGTGTTGGACTTGAGGTACTTTATTCCATGTCTACAACATTTGGATTTTGGGATTAAAAGTGAATCTCTCATGTGTTTGGCTTGAGTGTTTACATGCTTTCATAGAACACATTTCAATTGATGCTCTTAATGGGAAATGAAAGAACATAGATTTGTTTTTACAAGTTTATATAAGTGAATGCTTGTGTTTAAACCTTAAGTAATTCTTGGTTCCAATATAAAATATCTCATTGAATGATTGAGGGCATGGATTCATTCCTTGTTTACATGAAGAGTTAAATGCACCACTTTGTGGACTCACTTCATGTTTACTTGGAAAGTTAAATATTCCATGGTTCAAACCCTTTTGCATTTGTGAGTAGTATTGATAAGCAACTTTAGAGTACTTTTGATTGATCTTGTTAGCTAAATTGGATGTTGGACTCACTTATTTCTAATCGCCCCTCATTACCACCCTTTGGATGCAAGGTCAGCATTCATACATAAGGGAGGGGTCTACTTGAAAAGAGCGTTAAGTGTTCCACAAAATTTCTCCCTTTTTATGCTTTCTTGATCTCATTAGTTTTCTAAAGTGTGGACTCACTTTGAGTTTGTGTGAGGAGTTAAATGTTCCACTTTTGAACTCACTTTGAGTTTGTGTGAGGATTTAAATGTTCCACTTTTGGACTCACTTTGAGTTTGTGTGAGGAGTTAAATATTTCACTTTTGGACTCACTTTGAGTTTGTGTGAGGAGTTAAATGTTCCACCTTGTGGACTCACTTCACATTCACTTGAAGAGCTAAATGTTCCACTTTTGGACTTACTTCACATTCACTTGAAGAGTTAAATGTTCTACTTTTGGACTCACTTCACATTCACTTGAAGAGTTAAATGTTCCACTTTTGGACTCACTTCACATTTACTTGAAGAGTTAAGTGTTCCACCACCTTTAGTGCTTTAAATACTTTTGATAGTGAATTACTTAATTTTATTTGTAGAAGGCCTGCTTGGAGACACACCACCTCAAGGGATGACCTTAACTTCCATGTTCTGATGGAGTCTAAATAGCGAGTGGTGAATCGAAAGATACCTCTCTTGGGAATTGAGTTTGATATCACTCTTGGCTAAGCCTCAAAGAACTTTATACCTTTGAGAAGTGAAGGAGGAGATTTGGGTTATCGTCTCCCCCCCGCTATGTGATTTTGGATTCTTCTCATCTATGTATTTGGGCCTCATGTACCTTGCGTATATCGAGGACTCCTTTTAGAAAACCACGTATATCCTTGTAGACAGCTTGTTAAGGTGTTGTTGTGTTCTGAGTGCCTACTAAAATATTTTCAAGAACATACACAAGTAGGACCTTTAAGGAGTATAAATACTAAGTCACTATCCTTGTTCATGCACAAGGTTTCTTTGCCCCTTGGTCATTGTTTGAAGACAATTTCTTGCTTGAACTCCTTGATTGTTGTCTTATGTGCTTGATAAAATGTTGGAAATCTGTTAATGTGTCTGATTAAACCACAAAACAACTGAATTCCTGAGTTGAAACACCCAACTTTTTACAGCTTGCTCAATTTTCTATCCTATCATTAGAGACTTGTTTTGACTTTAAATCTCTGGTTTCTACCCTCTAGGAATAGCATCAATTGGTTTACAAGGCCACTTTGGAAATAGTTGTCAGGTTAGAAGGTTATTCTTGGTGAGAAAGCTGATCTCTAGAATTGTTAGCTACATTCTTGGAGAATTTTAGTGCTCTTATTGTCCAAATCACTTTCATTTCATCAATTTCAATTATATTTTGGCCTAGTCCAACCTCCTGATTCAAAAGTGCAAGGATATTCATCCTTTGATTTTAGCACCTCTTTGACAGTGTTGGTAAAGCCCCTTTATTTCTATCTTTTCATTTCATCTTGGACAATAGAGAACTTTGATTATCCTAGTTTGGTGTTAACACTTTGCCAAGTCACCCTATTATTAAGAATCTCTTTCTTTCATGTCAATTATAACAAAGTACCAAGTCAATCAAGGGAAGTGACCCCCTATTGTCTTTAGCCAGTTACCACCAGTTAAGACTCGTCAACATCATAAGGGAAAAGGACCCCTTTTTTATCAATCTCCTAAGAGTGAATCTGAGCTTTGTTTTAATCCAAAAGGTAATCCTAGTGAAGTGAGTACCTCTTTAGCACCCATTTCATCAAGTATGGACATGAGTTACACCTTCACTCGACAATAAAGAGAAGCAATGAACCAGACTCTTGATGACATATTTCAATGGCATAGGGGTAACATGATGTCTGTTGGGTCTGCATATGCTAGTCCACCTAGATCACCCCTGATCAACACAAGGTATCTTGATGCTCACCAACAAGCTGAGAGACATCACCAACAAACTCACTCAGATTCAAGGTCACAACATGAAGACCAAAGCAATGAGTCTAGTGACCACCACATCAATGCAGCTAATGCAATTAGACAGTCAAGGCAACCTTCTCCACTTAGAGATACCTCTTGATATGCAAATACAAGATTAAAGAGCATTGAAAGGGAGTAGCAAGCCTATCTAGATGAACAAGCTACTAAAAAGTAGAAATTTAGACAACTAGAGGAAGAGGAACGTGCATTATTGGACATAAGGAAAAGAGTCGCTCAAGAAGAAGAAGATAGACTCTATGCACAACAACTCCAAAACCAATTCAATGGGAGGGGTACTAATAGTGGGACCCACTCACCCCCGTCTACTCCCTCACCAAGTCCTAAAAGAAGGTCAAGGACGCCCTCAAGATCCCCAAGTCCTAGAGGTAGAAGGACTTCAAGATATGATCACCATAGGAGACAGTCACCTCCTAGACTTTCAAAGAAACCCTCTCAATGAGCACATCATGGCTCACAACATGAAGGAAGTTATGCCAACTTCGATCATATAGATTTTATGACTATGCAACAAGAACCATCCTTTCAAGCATATGTAGAAAGGTATGTGGAACAAAACAAGGATCAGTTCCTAGAAAGTCTCATCAACAAAGGTGCTAAGGTCCCATATAATTTTGACGTAGACCGAAAGGTAAAGAAGCAAGATCCATCAACTAATGAGGTGATCAAACAACTTCAAAAGGATATAGAAAGGATGAGGGCTCCTAAGAGCACATTTAATTTGGACTCCATATGTCCCAACCCAATTGACAAGAGTGTGGTGTTGGTTTAGTTTCCTAAGAAAGTTGAGTTTCCAACCTATGACAAATATGATGGCGTCGGTGACCCTCACGACCATGTTAGACAGTTCTACACAATGAGCTTTTCTTTTCACCATGAAGACTCCTACTCGATGAGATTATTCCCAAGGAGTCTTAAGGGTCAAGCCATGGAGTGGTTTACTAACCTTACTCCTCCAGTTAAGACATTTAGAGAGCTTGTGGAAAGATTTGTTCAACATTTTTCTTACAACTTATCAAGGTTGGTCACCATGCTTGATTTGTGCAAACTCAAGCAGAATCAAGGGGAATCATTTGTTACCTTTCTACGAAGATGGAGACGTTTGTGCTCAAAATATCCAAGGACAATTTCCGAGGAGGAAAGAATAGACATTATTGTGAGAAACTTGGTACTGGAATTAAGGTATGAAGTAAGGAAGATCTCATTTAATTCTTTTGATACCATGGTAGAAGTGGCATGTCGCATAGAGGATGTCCTAAAAAAAACAAGGAATTTTGGCCAAAACAACTAATAACAACAATGGCCAAAACAACAATAATAATGGTAATAAGGACAAAAAGAACTCCTATTGGAATAAGAATAAGCAAGTGGTCAATGAAGGAGTTGTTGACTCATCACAACCTAAGAATGAAGGAGTTCTTAATCTCTCTAATGCAGTCCAAGCCATGAAGTTGCAAACATCTTCAGCACAACAAGAAAATAAACCCAAGTATCAAGGGAGACCTAAAATAGAAAAGAGACAATTTACCAAACTTGGGGACTCCTATGCAGACATTTTCAAGATGTTAATTGCTCATAATTTGGCACAACCTCAGGATCTTACAAAGTTTTGCACACCGGATCCTAAACCTCATTGGTGGGATGAGAAGGCTTTTTGTGTCTTTCACAATGGAATTGGACATGATATAGAAAATTGTTTTAAACTTAAGCATCTTGTCCAAGATCTTATTGAAAGCGGAAGATTACAAGTTGATGGTTTAACCACTAATGCAAATCAAAAAGCTTTTAAAGAACCCTTGCCCAAATATGAGAAAGGAGAGAATTCTAACAACAAGAACGGCAAGGCTGCTATCAACTACACCTACACAAATGCTGAAAATGTTATTAATATGCTTGAAGTTGTTGATGATAATGTCAACATGATGAGAGGGAAAGACCCTTATGGATATGATGTGGATTCAAATCCTATGCCTGATGAAGGACCCATTGTGGTACTAAGAGATCCTCACTCACGAAGGATGTCTGAACCCCTTAATGTAGTCACTAGGAGTCAGTCTCAAGCTCCCATTGTTATTAGAGGTCCTAACTCTAGTAAGTCTAAGTAGCCAGTGTCAAAAGGTGTTCTTCCTAAATCTGTTGTTGAGCCTGAGTTGAATTATAATCTTATTGACCAATTACAACGTACACCAGCACAGATTTCAATCTTTGAGCTTTTGGAATTGTCCCCTAAGCATAAGCATGTCCTTGAGGATGCCTTGCGAGTGGCTAATGTCCCTAATGATATAGATGTAGATCAATTCCAAAATATGGTCAACCACTTGGCTAGCCCTCACTACCTTACATTCTCAGAAGAAGATGACAAGTCATTAAGCCACCCACATAATTTGGCCCTTCATATAGAGGTTATGATCCACAAGACCTGTGTCAGACACATGTTGATAGATGGGGGTGATGGGCTTAATATTTGTTCTTTGAGCTTATTGAAGGCCTTGGGTTATTTAGAAGAATTCATTAACACAAGGAAGAAGATAACTATCAAGGCTTATGATGCAGCAGAATGTAGTTCTAAAGGATTGGCTATTCTTCCTATCCGAATTGGTCCTATAGAGAAAGATATTTTATTTCAGATTGTTGATGCTGGTCCTTTGGCTTACAATATTTTTTTGGGTAGACCTTGGATACATGAGATGCAAGCAGTCCCATCTACTTATCATCAGTGTGTGAAGTTCCCTTACAATGGAGTAGAAGTTTGCATACCCAGGGATAGCACATTGTCAGTCAACACAATTTCAGCAGGGTCTCACATTCCTTTGAATAGGGAGGCTGACACTTTTGATACTACATTTGAACAATGCAAAGACAAATTCAAAGCCATGGATCTTGGCATG
Organism: Chamaecyparis obtusa; assembly: GCA_027943335.1. Taxonomy (NCBI): domain Eukaryota; kingdom Viridiplantae; phylum Streptophyta; class Pinopsida; order Cupressales; family Cupressaceae; genus Chamaecyparis; species Chamaecyparis obtusa. The sequence continues at coordinate 180,107 of BSBK01007139.1, read as the reverse complement.
GGGGATTACAAAATTGATTCATTCACAAAATTGCCAATTTCCCCTAGGTCTTATGGCAAACCTTCTCAAGATATGAAACCATTGTCTTCAGCCATGACATTGTTCGACAAGTTTGTAGAATCCTCAGTTCTGATTCAAGAGGAAAAAGAAGAGGTTGTCGTTAGGGATTGGATTTACCAAGAGGAGAAATACTGACATAAAGAGGATTTTGCACCTTCTCCTCGAGCTTATGGGAGAGGGTATACATTGGTCAAGAATATGGGTTATCCAGGACATGGTCCCCTTAGTCATCGGTTAGATGCCAAAGATGAACCTCTTAACCATGCCCTTTTTGGACAAAGGAATAAGTCAACAGTTGGCTTAGGTTTTGCAAATAAGAAATAAAAAAGTGTCCCGATCTTAGCTGCGACGGACAGTGACAATGACTCAGACTACACACCTAATCTCTCTAATCAGCAAGACATGTCTGATGATTGGATGCCTTCAACAAATCTCCTTTGGGGAGATTCAAAAGATTTGACAATTGACAGTCCTACTATCCCAGCTACGATGGATAGTGACTATATGAATGGTATATTGACAATGGAAAGTGTTGCTATCCTAGCTACGACAGATAGTAACAATGCTAGTGCTAGAGAAAGGGAAACCTTTCCTAACCTTGAGGCTTCTACATCATGAGGCCCAAATAATGATTCAGAGACAGACTCACATGAGTTTGAATGGGACTCACTTTTAGATGCAACAGCTGATTTGGACATGGATGTTGTCCATACTTATAGTATTCAACCTGAAGTGACCAACATGCCTAGTGTAGGACTAGAGGATTGGACTCCTTGAATTTCCTTAGTGGATGATGCTTTGTTTGGTAGGAAAAATCCTAATTCAGGTATCTTAGAAGGAGACTTGATGAATCCCAATTGTATGGTCACCAGAGATAACACCTTCCACATACATAATGTTGAACCAGTCATTGACCTACCCCTTGTTCATTTCCACCTAATTGATTGGTCTCAACATCACCAAGAGCCTCAGCTCTTAAACTTTCAGAATGACTATGAAATTGCCTGTTATCTAAATGCTCTTGAACCCATAGTCTCTTCCACCAGGGAACCAACAACAAGTATGATGGAGCCTGATAATAAGTACCTCAGTCTAAAAATAAAAGAAAAAGAAAAAAAGAAAGATGGTTCTGATGGCGAAAACCACTTTGTGGCAGTGTTAGAACCCAAAATAGTAAAAATAAATGACATATCTGAGGGTGAAAACCTCTTTGAGGTGCCTAAGGATGGGGTACTTAATAACTTGCCAAGTTACTTCCAAGACAGGTCATCAATTCTCATTGAGCCCACACAACTAGTGAATTTGAATACAGAAGAGGCTCCCCAAATAGTGCACCTAGCTTAGTCTCTATCAGTTGAAGAAAAAGAGGCATATACAAAGTTTTTGCAAAAGAAGAAAATCAACTTTTCTTGGACATATTCTGATATGCTAGGGCTTGACACTGATCTTATTATGCATCATCTATCTATAGCTCCAAGAATAAAACCGATCAAACAAAGGTTGAGGAAAAGGCACCCTCACGTAGCTCTTCTTGTTAAAGCTGAATTAGAAAAGCTCTTACACGCAGGATTCATTCAAGCTATTGACTATGCTGAGTGGATCTCCAATATTGTTCCAATTTCAAAACATGATGGGTCCATTCACATTTGCATAGACTTCAGAGACCTCAACAAAGCATGCCCAAAGGATGAATTTCCACTCCCAAACATAGACATGATAGTGGATATGACGGCGGGTTATGAGATATATTCCTTAATGGATGGGTTTTCCGGATATAACCAGATAAAAATAGCTCCCGAAGATCAAGAGAAAATAGCTTTAACATGTGCATGGGGAACCTATTGTTGGAACGTCATGCCATTTGGCCTAAAGAATGCAGGAGCAACATACCAATGAGCTATGACCATAATTTTTCATGATATGATGCATAAGAACATGGAAGATTATGTGGATGGTACCTTGGCTAAATCTAGGAAATGGGATACACACCTTGACGATTTGGAAGTGATTCTAGATCACATGGAATAGTTTCAACTTAGATTGAATCCGAAAAAGTGTGCATTTGGAGTTACCTCAGGTAAACTTCTAGGATTCATAATTTCAGCAAAAGGAATAGAGGTTGATCCTGAAAAGGTCCAAGCTATCTTAGATATGCCACCTCCAAAGAACATAAGTCAGATGAGAAGTCTTCAAGGATGACTCCAATCTATACAGAGGTTTATTTCACAACTTGCAGATAGAGCACAACCTTTCAATAAAACATTGCATAAGGGAGTCACAAGTGTGTGGAATGAGGATTGCCAAAAGAGCCTTGATCAAATAAAATAGTATTTGGCTAATCCTCCAATTTTGATGCCTCCTATTCCAAGGAAACCATTGATTTTGTACATTTTAGCAACAAAGTCTTCCTTGGGGGCATTGTTGGCTCAATTAGATGACACTGGGAAAGAAAAGGCCATATACTACATCAGTCATACTCTAGTATCTTATGAGATCAATTATAATAACATTGAGAAGTCTTGTCTTGCAGTAGTGTTTGCTTCCCAAAAGTTGTGACACTATATGCTTGCTCATACTATACATTTGGTTGCAAAAATTGATCCTCTTAAGTACTTGCTTAGTAAGGCTGCCCTCACAAGTAGACTTGCTAAGTGGATGATGGTTTTATCTAAGTTTGATATAGAGTACATTGAGAGAAAGGCCATAAAAGGGCAAGCTATTGCTGATTAGTTAGCTGATTTTCCAGTTAAGGATAGTGTCCCTATTCAGGTAGAGTTCCCAGATGAACACATTCTATACATGACCACTCACACTTGGAAGATGTTCTTTGATGGTTCCAACATGAAAAATGGATTAGGTGCGGGAGTATTGTTTGTTTCTCCTCATGGGTATAATATACCAAAACCCTACAAACTTTTATTCCCATGTACAAACAATATTGCAAAATATGAAGCATTAACCAATGGATTGAAACTAGCTATAGAATGGAACATAATAGAGTTGCATGTCTTTGGGGATTCACAATTAATTATCAACCAAGTCAATAAGGAGTATCAAACCAAAGATGATAAATTGATACCTTACAAAAAGATGGTTGATTCATTGAGACATTACTTTACCTTTGTGACATTTCAACAGATCCCTAGAGCAGAAAACAAAGCTGCAGATGCTATGGCTACATTAGCTTCACTCCTACAGTTGGAACAACATGAATCCAGATTTGAATTCCTGGTGGAAGAGCAACACCACCCCATATTTGACTCATCTGAAAGCAATGTCATTTGTACCCTTGTCACACATGAGTCTTCCCGCTATGGTGCTATCTATTCATATCTACGCGATGGCATCATCCCTGAAACTTTCAACCATTCTAAATGCTGAAACCTCATCCATAACACCTCTCACCACACCCTTATCTCTGGTGATTTATATAGGAGGGGTTTAGATGGGACACTTCTTAGGTGCTTGGAAAAGGAGGAATCTGACCAAGCGTTAGTTGACATTCACGAGGGGATTTGTGGTGGACACTCTAATGGTCTTTCCATGGCCCGAAGGTTGCTTAGGGCAGGGTATTACTGGCCCACAATGCAAACTGATGCAATAGCTTTCTCTAAATCTTGTGAGAAATGTCAAAAACATGGAAACTTGATTCACACTCTAGGGAGGGAGCTAATTCCTTCTATTTCTCATTGGCCATTTCAGTGCTGGGCCTTTGACCTTGTTGGGAAAATTCACCCCAACTCATCAGGTGGACATAAGTTTATCATCACAACTACTGATTATTTCACAAAATGGGTAGAGGCAGTCCCTCTTTCTATTGCCTCAGGCAAAACAGTTTCCCTATTCATTCTGAATCATATTATTTGCCGATTTGGAGTGCCTTCTGAGATTATTATTGATAATGGAGGTCAATTCAAGAACAAGGACCTAAAGCATTTATGCAAGAAGTTTAAAATTAAGCAACATTGGTCCTCCATCTATTTTCCACAGGGAAACAGACAGGCAGAAGCCTCTAATAAAACCATTCTTAAAATCCTTCATAGAATAGTACACAAGAATGGCAGGGATTGGCACTTACAAATCAATCCGGCACTATGGGCCTATAGAACCAGCATTCATACACCTACAGGAGCTACTCCTTTTGCTCTTACCTATGGCGCTGAAGCAATGTTGATTTTAGAAGTGGAGATACCTTCACTTAGAATCTCTCTCAAAGGTTTGATTACAGATGAGGATTACCGCGCCATGAGATTACAAGAACTAGAACTTCTAGATGAGAAGCGTAAGGCTTCCTTTGATCACATGAGAGTATATCAAAAGCGTATGTCCAAAGCATTCAATAAGAAGGTTCACCCTAGGGAATTTCAGATAGGTGATCTTGTTTTGAGAGAGAACCCTAAGAATCAACAGAATAGAGAACAAAAGGGCAAGTTCGAACCTAATTGTCTTGGACCATACATTATTACAGCAACTTTTGGTACAGGTGCATATTTACTGTCGAATGAAGATGGAGAACAACTCTCTGAGCCCATCAACATTTTGCACCTAAAGAAGTTCTATCCTTGATGCCCATTTCTGTCTGGGGGCATCCTTTGTACATATTTTATGATCCTGAAAAAATACCAAAAAAATTCATATATGATGCTGAAATTTTTTTTAAAAGCATATAAAGTCTTGAAAAAATACAAAAAAATGCAAAAAATTCCAAAAAAATAGAAAAAGTGCCTTGGTGAAAACTTGGAAACAGGCGCCTTGGTAGCAAAAATATAAAAAAAAGAAAACAAATCAAAAAATAAAAAATATTCCAAGTAGTGAAAACCTAAAAACAGACGCTACTTGAGGCCTTTGCACCCTTGTCTTTTAGCATGCGTCCTCGACACTGAACCTTTCTCCATCATGTCTTGACCTTATTTGACTTGGTTTGGAATTGGTCTTTATCTTTGTCTAGGGGGCATAACTGTTAGCATAGGTCTTTTTAGGTTGCGTTTGTCTCTTGGGGGCATTTCACAACAGGTGTTTTTCAACACCACCCGAGATAGTGTTTTTCAACACTACCCTTGCGTCGAGTGTTTCTTAACACTTATCAGATGTCTTACCCAATAGTCTAAGTATGATGCGATATTTCTCATTGATAGATGTGATAACTAGAGTCTGACTCTATGACCAACACACATGCACTTAAATGCTCGATTCGCTGAGACTTGTTTGGCTTTGTTTTCTGTGTGTGCTGTCTATGAAGATTTCTTTGATGAGTGGTCTCTCCCTGAGAAGTTTTCAATGATGCATAGCTAGAAGACTGAGGGTATGAGAACATGTTTTATTTCTTTATCTGCTTGTGGGTATATTTTGTTGATCCTAATTATCATGAGCATTTATGCTGGTCTTACTTGACACTATGGATTGACAAGGTATTATCCTTGACTATTTTGCGAGTGCATACTTCTAGTTATCCTGACTTTCATGTGTCTTGATACAAGCATAATCTCGCCATATCAAACTTAGGTAATCTCACTGCACTAGTCATCTTGACCTACATGTCTTTGGTGCCTAGGTGGGATTCCCACATTTTTGTCTGATAAAGATCATATTCATATCCATATAGTTATGCTTGTGTGCATTGTATGATCTTACGGTGCTAACTAATGCTCAATGATGATAATTAGATGTCTATAGGTGTTGTGACCTTGCAAGTCAACCACTTTCATAGTAGCTTGCATTCTTAGGTTCATCATAGTTTAGTTTTTGCATCTTGCATATGGAGAGAGCTCTCCTTTTTATCATCTATGGACTAGTTGGTCAACTGTGCTCATTTTCTGATTCTTCTTGATCATATCTTTCATTTCTGGTCTTTCATATCACATCATTTTCTATCCATTTTCAGACTCGAAATCAAAATCTAAGTCGCATTTCCAAGTTTTCTCATTCTTCTACGCAGTTGACTGACCTTTTGAGGCATAATTCTTCGATCTTTGATGGAATTTCTTCCTTTCCATGTCTTCCAAACTTCTAGTCTTTCATTCACCCCTTTCGCTTCCTCTCTCTGAGGTTTGACTTAATCTTTATCCTATATCTTTTTCAGTCAAACCTCATCAACCTGGGGCATATCTTCACTGTTTGATGGTTATCCTATCATGCTCCATCCTTCGATTATGATTTATTGTGACTTGATCAAGTTTATCAATTTGTTGTTCTCCTCTATCCTATTTTGATTTTGATTCTGAGGGGGCAGTACCTATTAGCTTTAATCTTTGATTCAGCTTTATCATTCAGCTCAACTTGAGATTCTTATTTTTAGACTTGATTATCACCTAGCAGCGACGGTGGTGATTTTGTCTTTCAATTTTTATCTCTTATTTTTCAGACTTGATTATTGCCTAGCAACGACGGCAATAGTTTTGTCTAAGGCTTGATTTGCACCTAGTAGCGATGGTGTTGGTCTTGTCTTTTAGCTATTGTTTATGCTTGTCCCGATGTGTTCCCATCCGTCGAACACACATCTGGGTTGTTTTGTGATCCCGAATCGATCTCACATTTCAATTCTTCTTTGACTGCATGTGTTCTCGAAATGATCACACATTAGTCAAAGAGAGGCAAATGTATGCACCCTAAAATGGTCGCCTAGACTTTGGGCCCCCATTTAGCAATTTATCAAATCTTTGAATCAATATTTTCAAAAATCAACATTTTTCAATTATATCAATTTCCTTGATCAAATCATAATCAATTCAATATTTCCTAAGGTTTGAGCCTTGTTTAATTTAAAAGAGAAAAAAATAAAAATCTTATTTAATTAAGAGAACATGCTCCCTTTTAATTAAATAAAAATCTCTTTTAATTAAATAATAAAATCACTTTATCCTAAGCTTTTATTTAATTAAAAGGAATTTCCTCCCCTTTTATTTAAATAAAAAATTCTCACTTTTCTTCTTATCCTATGTTGCACAAATAAAGCATTATTCTTATTTTATAAAAAGAGAAAAAGTACTTTTTGTCTCATATGGACACTAAAGTCAACTCCTATTTTCCTATTGGAGGATATTTGTGCACAAGGATCAAGCTTCTATTTTTCTCCACCATTGATTAAGTCTTTTGCCTCTTAATCTCAATGGTCCATTTTCATCTCATTTCTTATAAAAGGAGAGCTCTCTTCCTCATTTTCATATCTTAGGTTTTTATGCTAATGTTATGCTACAGGTTTTTTAGGTCATTTGGAGCTCTTTGAAGACATTCTTGCATTCAAGCTTTGAAGACATTGTTGTTGCATTTCATTTAGCTTGTTTTCTTACATCATAGTTGAATAATCATGGCATTTTTAGTATAGATTTCCTTTATGCAATAGATTAATCTCACATAGCTTAATAGGAGGATTTGTAACACTTGTATTTTCCTTTCATAGCATAGCTTGCATCTTTCATTCTCATAGATTAGTTTGCATTGCATTGCATCCATATTGATTTCATTGGAGATATTGGCATTGTTGCCCTTGTCTTTGATTTGCAATCTCTCATTATGTGGTTGACTAGCAAGGTCATGAGTTAATAGCTCTAGCTGAGAGCAATTTTACAAATCTTGCAAATCCATGCATAGAGAGCTATGGATCAATTTGTGAGGGCTCATTGTTGAGTTTTCTTGCATGTAAGGATTCATAAAAGTGTGGTCACATTTTCACCATACACCTGGGAGGGGTTAGATGAGCTTCCACCTTCACCTGATTGGCCCTATTAAGTGGAGAATGTTAATTAAACTATTCTCAATACATAATTGTAGGCATCATGGTCACATTTTTTTGGAGACAACATAATTGAGTTGTATACCTACATAGAGAGCAATTTCTGCACCTCCAATTCCAAGTTGACACTGCGGGATGGATAACAACTTGGATCTGGAGGTGCAGAAGTTGCTCTCCATCGTCTGGGTATACCACTCAATTACATTGTCTCCAAAAAAAAGTGACCATGATGCCTACAATTATGTTTCTCAGAGAATGTTAAACTATTCTCGAAACAAAGAGAAGCTGGCAACAACCAACAGAATGAGTGTGGACACCTGAAGATAAATATCAAATAGGGGGAAAGCACCTGCAATAATAGAGGCAATAGCTATAGATACAGATGAGGATATCGCAGAAATCCCTAATTTAGTGTTTCAGAGAACAAACGATGGACTGTGAATTAGGCATTTCTATGATATCATCATCTAAATCTATTATTTACATTGGAATGCAACCTGCGGATATTGATACTGCACTGACCGAGCATGATGGAGGCATCGATTCTAATGTGAATTGTAGTACTCAAGGTATACATTTTCTATTCAAATTTTGATTAATGAATATTTAATACAAGAAAACATATTCAATTGTTTAAGGTGGATTAGTTGTGATGATGAGACATGCCATTTAGATGTTAACTGTGACAGTCTCTTGGTTTTAGGCAATGCAAAAAGAGAAGCCTAGTTCAATATGCAATCTCAATTCATATACATAGGATATCAGGTGGAGTTGAAAAACACAAAAGGGTTGCATTTTTGATAGAGGTCTTTAATTGTGTATTTTAAGTTATAGACCATTGCAAAAATGTAAATGTGTTGTGTTTTATCAACTCCACCTGCTATCTGTGCATATTCTGCTTGTGTTGCATGCACATTCTTGATTCAGAGTGGGAAAAATCTTATTTTTGATGCGAGGGAGAGAAGCCAAACACAAAGAACATGAAAATAAACATGACAGCTACAAAACATAAATGTAGGTATCACAACAGCTGAGAAACATAAATGTAGGCATCATGGTCCCAATTGTTTGAAGACACAACATAATTGAATGCTATACCCAAAAAATGCAACACAACCACTACTCCTGTAGTTCTAAGTTGACACCGTGGATCCAAAAACCATATATAGATTCCTTATCTTTGGTTTTTGGATCTCGTAGTGTCAACTTAGAACTACATGAGTAGTGGTTGTGTTGCATTGTCTAGGTATACCACTCAATTATGTTGTGTTTCCAAAACATTGTGACCATGATGCCTACATTTATGTTTCTCAGCTGTTGTGTCCTAGGACCCCTTATGACCCTTTACGACCATTTACAACCTCTAAGAATACATCTTAGAGGTCTTAAAATGTCGTAAAGGGTCATAAGAGGCTCCTAGGAGGGGCCAAATGAGCTTCCACCTTCACGTGGTTAGCCCTGTTAAGTAGAGAATGTTAAACTATTATCGAAACAAAGAGAAGCTCAATAATTTATATCTGAATACCAATTTTGTTCTTATCAAACCGTCAAAACATTTAAATAGTCTTTTAAACTTCTATTAAAAATAAAATATTTAATCAACATTTACTTATAGATTTGTGTGCTTGTCTGAGTTTGATACGCAGATTTGCATATCAAACTCAAACAAGCACACAAATCTGTAGGTAAACGAAGCTTTCTTAGTTAGTTTGATTGTTCTTGAGGCTGTGAATATACAATACAATGAAAATGCTTTGTTCAATCTAATTGTGCTAAATAGAAGAAAATAGCTAAATCAAAGCTTCATAGATTCATATATGCATACTAATTATAGACAAGCAATATATTCAACTAAAAGTAGGAATATATTGAAAATGGTGTCACATTTGTTTTTTAAACAAAAGTTAGTAGTGGTCAAAATTTTGACCTTTACATAGTACTAAATTCGACCAGGACACTATATGTTTGACGGTCCATTCGACAAATTTGCATGGATAATTCGATGACTGAATGGACTAATTTCGACTAGGATGCTATATATTTGACGAATTGCAGTGGATAATTCAATGACAAAATGGTCTCAATTTCGACCGTCACACCAATTGATCGACGTCTTATTCTTCCAGTTCCAAGGGAATGATGCAGTCGATAATTCGACCAGTTGTGGGGTCAAAATTTTGACTATTATTTACCATGTAGAAAATTCGATGAAAAAAGATCGACGACAGTTTTAGTCGCCTATTTGACCAATTGTTGTAGAAAATTCGACTAATTCTCGTCGAAATTTAAGGTAAAATTTACTAGTGCAAGAACAATATTTTATGTTTGATTCCATCAAGATAGATGGAATATAAGATTATTTACCCCATGGGAGGTTCTGGAAGTGACTGGAAGACACTAAACAAGAAAGCCCTAGCTTAGAGGCCCTTAAAGTGAGGGTTTATTGCATGGAAGGCTTAAGCAATTGGGAAGCCCAAATAAACTTGAGAATCCTTTGTTTTGGACCTTAACCTAAGACTTTTTCATGGTCTTAAGGTGTGCAAAGGAGTATTGTTAGTGTCTCCTTTGTAAATGTGGTGTTTTTAGGCCTATCCCTAAAATGGAGGCAACAAGTTTTAGGGATGTTGATCGAAAGGAATAGTACCTAGTTTTGACTTATGTTAAATAAATCCAAAAAGGGTATTTGAATATGTAATTTTTTGGAAAGACTTTTGAAAAAGTTAGAAGGAATCTGCAATATTCTTGCTAGACAGGGCTAGTAGCCTAAGAGCCTAGAATGGAGGAAATGGAAATAGATACAAAAACCTTTCCATGAAAGTTATCAAAACTTGGTATGGAGATGTTATAAGTATGAAAATACCTTTAGGAGATTTGGAAACAAAGGATAAGGTTTATGTTTAAGTTTTAGCATTTCAATGGTATGGAGCCTAGTGGGAATGAGGCGTGGAGAAGACTAAGTGTATGACCTTAGTTGGTCTTGGGATTGGGTTGGATCTTGGGTTTGATCCATGGGTTTATAAGGTTTGAGGGATCTTAGACAACAAAATTTGTGTTAAAGCCTATTTGGAGAAACCAAATAAAAGTCTTCCACTTTCCTCAGCATCACACTTGTCTTCATTTAGTTGTCACAAGTTCTCAAACTTAATAAATCATTTAAAAGTGGACCACATATGAAAATGTAGCCTTTTTTACTTGTCCTTAGAGAATTCTAACCCAATAATAATCCAGTATAGTGTGCCCTCTATTGTCTAGAAGATCTTAAGCATTTTTTAACTACTAAATAGTAAATAATAAAAAGAAGCATCTAAGGTGGCTAGCATCTAAAAAAGGTGCATCAATCAATGCATATATAATTGTATCCTCTATTATACATCTAACTTGTCAAATAGTTGGGTGGCTAACATTAGCCTTAGTGACATTTCATCTTTGTGAGCTGGCATTTGTAACAATGCTCTCCTAGTTTTTATATTTTTAAAATAAAGTTGGCCAGTATAATGTTGCCTGAAGGACCTCCATTTTTATTTCTTATACTAAAATTTTCCCTACCACCCCATTCATGAGCATATGTTAATACCATTTCCCTCTCTTCATGTAATGATACTCTGATCTACTTCTTATCCTTGTCATTTTTTTAAAAATATCCACTAGAGTGAATGGAAGGGCTTTGGTTAACAAATAGTTCTCTCTTTCTTTGGTTGCATGGACCATGGAAATATCATTTCTTTTATTGACTACTACTCTCTTGCTAAGTACTATGTTTGTATATCTCTTGTCCCCCCCCAAAAAAAAATTTCTTTTTCTTGTTAATATTTAGGCATAGCATATACCCATAACAAATGGATGTTTAGGAAGCTTTCCTAAAATCCTTTTATTCTTCTCCTACATTGAATCTAACTAACACAATTTGGCCTTTGATGTTTTTTTTACTATTGCATCAATGCATGATGATCTGTATAGAATATAAATTGTGTAATTAATAAGTAATGCTTAATTTATTGAAGATCATATGTACTAATGAAGTTTCCCACTATTGTAATAAAAGACTCCTTATGCCTCTAGGATACATGGCTCAAGGAAATAGAGATCAATGAATGAAGATAAGTTACACAAGCCACAAGCAACATATAGATGTTGTGAAATTTAAATATCAACTATTTTCCAATACTGAGGATGTGAATGAATTCGATCAATAAAAAAAATAGATATATGCTAGGGGAGGGTTTATGATCTAGATTCAAAACCCTACCTCCTAGATTATTGTTTATTGATCTAGATGCACAGGTACAAGATGTTTATGAATGAACCTTTCTTCTAAATAGCTTCCATGCAATGTCCCATGAACAATGCAATAGGTTCCAACTACTAAAAATACGTGCAGAACGAAGATGAATATTTCAACACCTCCATAAACTCCTTCAATGTATCATACACCTTCGATGATGTTCAATGTGGTGTTCCATCTCAATGAAGCACGACACCTTTCCTTCTACCAAACATGGAGACTCGGCCAAGAACGATAAAAATGAAACCCTAGAGCTTGTTTCATGTGGAAATTTTTTGGAATAGTTGAAAACTCTTTTCTTTTTGGCTTTTCTCTCATTTCACTTTGGCGCCTCTTCTCTCATTTCACTTTGGTGCCTAAAATTCTAGAGAATTATATTCAAAACATTTTATTTAGTCATTTTTACTTGTGTCTAATTATTTAGTCATCTTGCTTTAGTTTAATGATTAAATTAGTTATTTATTTAGTCATATATAGTTGTAAAAAACTAGTAGAATTTAGTCATTTTTAGCTGTTGTAACTAAAAATTTAAGCCACATGATCATTTGTTTTTCATATTTCTATTAGTGGTTTATCATTAATTTGTGATCATAGTTACATATATTTGCATCAACATTTCAGGTCACACTCCATGATCCATCATCAGGATGAAAGTATAGAATAAGAGAGCATATGGAGAAAAATATAGATAAGAAATCAAGAAAGTCTCCTTCTATGTATTCATTTTGGCTGCTTCTCTTCAACTAATGGAGTACCTTGGGATCATACTACTTCAACATTTCCCATAATATAAAGTTAACAATGATGGTATTGACACATAATGGATTGTCATATATAGCAAATTAGAATTGTAGGTATTGTAAATGCTCAAGCTTCCAAAGCTTAGGTTCCAAACACCTAGATATGTTACCGTTGCCTAAATCCCTGAAAAATGATTGTTTAGATCACAAGTCAGATGAAACCAAGTGCAATGATTTACAAGACCTAAGTCCCAGCTTTGCAAAATATTGTTAGGGTCTGACAAACCGCTTCTAAAAGCATGTAGAGCATCCCCTTCAGAATTGGAAGAAATAGATGGGGATGCCATGAGGGTCAACATCACTACTATCAACACAACTTTAACAAAATTTCGTGAAAGATGTGATGCAACCATTTTGGGCATCTTATTTTTTATGTTTGAAGATATCTTGCACTAAGAATTTTAGATTTGTCTACCTAAAGCAAGCACAACAAGAAAAATAGAAATTCTCTACTTGTTTTAAGGGGAACCCAAATGTTGAATCCAGAAAAGAAAGGTAGATACCCACTATGAGTTATCCAATATATTTTAATAATAATAAATATGTTATTATTTAAATGTTGTGCCTATTTAAAACATATTAATCAACAACAACCTAAAATATCTAAAAACCAAAGACAAAATGTTAATGAAAATACATAATACAGTCTCTTCTAAAAAACCTTAAAAACATACATGTCACTATAAACACTCCATACAAGCCAAGAGATTGAAATTGCACATGAATTACAATGTGGCATTTGGCTGATATGAGAACTCGATCATAGAGAAAGTGATATTTGTGTAACACAATCAAAATCCCTAAAACCCATGTTATATCCTAAACAATCACTCATTTGAAGGAGGAATCAAGTATAAAAACACCAAAATTATTTTTATTGATATAGTAAATAAAAAGTATTTTATATATTTGTTAAATTATGTATTTTAATTAAGAATACAATAAAATATTGTAATTCAATTATATATTGATTTTAAATATATAATTTTATATTATTATTTAATTTAATATAATTATAATTTATAAGTTATTATTGATCTATATTTGATATTAAAATTATATAAATTAATTTAATTATAGATATAATCTTATATTCATTAATTAATTTAATAAGATATAATATTATAGATATCTTTTAAATATTATTTTCTTAAATTAAATTATTAATTATTATAAACAAAACAATTAAGCAAAAATCAATTATTAGAAGATACATTATATAATTAAATTTTAAATTTATTAACTTCATTTTTTATATATTTAAATAATGATATTTGTTATAATTAAATTTTATTCAATGGATTTAATAAAATAATTACCACTACCAAAAAATTCTTATCCCCACTTACAAAGACTAGTATCATGTAACTACTCAAATAAGTATGAGATATTTTCAACATCAATTAATCGAATAAAATTCAATTATAACAAATATCATTCTTTAATTATAAAAAAAATAAAGTTAATAAATTTAAGATTTAACTATATATTCATTTAGTCATTTTTATTTGTCTGACCTTATGATTTTATCCATTGACCAAATTAGTAATTTATACTTGTGAATTACAAAAACTTAATAGAATTTGATCAGTGAATAAATCTCAATAAAACATAACATTATCTATTCTAACAACATCATTCATATATATATATATATAAAGTTTTATCAAAATGTATTTAAGAAAAGTGCAACTCAAAATAATGTTACACATATAAAGAAAATCCATATCATAGGTGTGTCCAGATATAATGTCAAGATACAACTCAAACCATGAAATAAATTTAAACATCCATAATCTGAAATAAAGTGGTCCAGTTAAAAAAAATATATAACACTAATGTCCATAATAGCTAAATATCATAACTAGCATGAAACTGAAGGAGGGGGTCTCACAGTGGACCTTGATATATAATATTTTAAAGTTGCAATAAAACTATCGTCTGGCATTAGATATATATAAAAAGGAGGCAAGGTCACCCTTTTCAAATTTATGCCCAGGAAAAATACATATCGTAATGAATCTCTTCAAATAGTATGCTTTATAACCCGAATAGTGATGGGATTGATGATATCAGAGAAATAATGCAGATGACTGAACCTCAAGGCACAATTTATTTACTTAACAGAAGATGAAAACAGACATACAATATTTTAAAGTTGCAATAAACTCATGGTCTGGCATTAGATCTCTCCATCCCAAAATTCTTCAACGGTCTTGTAAGGGCTAGTTGTTGAATTTACAAGATCATCTCCCTTCAAATTCTTCCTCTGCTCAACCTTGCCCAGTTTCTCATGGTCTTCCGCAGTTAAACACCAGTCAAAAACCTGAAAATTTTCAGTTATCCTCCCTTTATTAAAGCTCTTGGGGACCACACACACTCCCTGCTCTATTCCCCACCTCAACACAACCTGCAAAGAACATACAAGGTATTATAATAAAAATGTGCAAGGAGACGATATATAGACTGACATTCAAAAATTAAAAGGGTCCTTGGTTTGTTTGTAAAGTTGAATGGTTCTTAAAGAGTCTATTTGGAATCAAGTCTTACTAAGTATAAAATTTAAACATCATAAAGAATGAGGCCGAGATCAAATTAAAAAGACTTTATAAATAAAATATCCTAGAAAAGACATAAGAAGTATATACCTGTGCTATAGACTTTCCATGCTTTTGAGCAATTTCCTGAATCACAGGGTTGTCCATCGTAGCATTGGCTCCCCATGGAGTGTTTGGAGCTCCAAGAGGAGAAAATGCAGATACTTGAATATTCATCTCACTGCAGTACTTTCTTAACTTTTTCTGCTGCCACATTGGGTGCATCTCTACCTACCATGTATTCCACCACTTTTGATCAATTACTTAAACTTTGTAGAGAAAATGTAGATAATTAAACTTAGAGAAAAACACTTTTGATCAATTACTTCAAACTTTTAAGAGAAAATGTAGATAATTAAACATAGAGAAAAACTATAGTGTACAAAAAACTATACAGTGCAGCATTACTTGAATGACAGCAGGAGGAATTTTGGCATATTTCAACAAATCTTCAATCTTTTTACAGGAAAAATTACTCAAGCCAATGGCTTTGGTGAGACCCAATTCAAAACATTTTTCCATGCCTTGCCATGTAGATTTGATATCCACAGGCAAAAAGTCTTCCTCCTTTGGTGGAAAGCTATGTCCTTTCCTTAACTTTACAGGGAAGTGTATCAAATACAAGTCTACGTATTCCAGCTGCAAATTGCTGCAAAAAAAATAAATACAATTGTTACATATCTACATGAAAAAATTGATTCTAAGAGAAAACATAGATTATTAAGATGTATGTGTAGATTTAAATACTTAAGACTTTTGGCGATAGCAGCAACGGGATCGTCATGTGCATCATCCCACAGTTTAGTGATGACAAACACTTCCTTCCGCTTCACATCACCCCTTTGAAAAGCTTCTGTCAGACCTGCTCCTAAGGCACCTTCTGACCCATAACTGCTAGCGGTGTCAAAAAGTCTGTACCCAACCTGTATTCAAACTAATATATGTTAGTAAATTTCAGAAAATATCAAGACATGAAATCAATAGCACAAACTGTTTTAACCCTTTTTTCAAAAAACAGTGACTGATTGCCTGTTTTTACACCATTAAAACTTCCTTATCCATCATAGATGACAGAAGAGAAATGCTCATTATATAATAGGCAAAGAGTTCCAGTTTATGTTTCAATTGTGGTTATGGATTTTTCTAATTAATAGTAAAAAAATAATTTAGTGAGTCAATAAACACTCATTTTTTGGAAAAAAAATTAATAATTAGATTAGTAGTGCAGCTTTATTAGGATTAACATTAGATAAGTATGAAATAAATTTTGTAAATTCTTTTTTCGTCAAAACAAATCATCTTCATTTTTTTTCTAATTAACACACAAAAATCATCTAGTGAGCTAATAGACATCCATTTTTTGAAAAAGATTAGTAATTAGATTAGTATTATTAAGACTAACAGTAGAATGGAATAATTGTGCAAATTCTTTTTTTGTCAAAACAAATAGGTAAGAGGACAATAGGACATTCCAAAGTATTTTGAAATGATCATGTTTTTTACTCACTTTTATATAACATATCTCATAACATTCATCTTTACCACCCAGAAATCAGAACAATAGTTATTAACAGTCAATTCGCATAAAAAACGAAACAATTTATCAAAATCCAATTTAATATACCATTCAAAAATACAAATTAACCAGAACAATTGCTTGTGTTCTTCTCCGTATTTCTGACCACTCAAACGATTGGTAATCAGAGTGGAATAAAATAATAAAAAACATAGACTATTCTTGAAGAAAGTATGATAAAATATACTTTGGTACCTGAACAGCCACACCCACAGCTGCCTTGATCTCCTCATAGTGGAGAGTTACATCGCCAGTTCCAAGCCCAATTACAGGTATTTTGCTTCCCGTATTCAGTTCTGCAATTAGACCCATTTTTGCTGCCAATCTACAGACAGAAAAAAAGAAATAATATGAGCTTGAAAATAAGTTTGTTTGTATAATAAGGTTTTCAGTAGCTATTTAACACCACCATGAATGGCCCACAACGGACATTCTTCCAAAATGTCGGTTGTCAATTGAAGACGTGGGTGTTGTACTGAATTTAACACTATCCATATACTTCAAAAATATCGTTCCAGAAAATATCGTTTAGGCGGCCAGAAGATAAGCATTCAACTCAAATACTAAAAACTGTCCGCATAGCCACGATTATTTCATTTGAAATGATGGACAAAATATCTTTAAATGAAAATATATCTAAGTACTATTACGATTGATGGTACAAATAAGTTTATAAGAAAAAAATATATGAATAAAATCAAAGTTGTGCGTGCTTAGAACTTTTTGATGAATGGTTCATATTAAATTTTGTTCTAATTATTCATATTTATGTTGGTCGTTGCAAAGATCAATATTACTTGAATTCCATGAGTACAGACTATAATATGATTGATGTAAATATGAAAAATTATTGGAAAGCTTAATAAGTTTTCAAATATCATTATAGATATGATACACCCAACTTGGAAAGCTTTTACTAACTAATGGAATTGAAGTTCATATGTAAAACAAAAATGTATAATCTTTTGTAAAGCTTAGCATTACTTTGGTATGATCTCAAAAGATAATTTTTTCTATAGATTTGTTATGTTTTGACTATTTATCATAAAGAGACTTCAATAATTTTGTGTGGGCACTCAGTCACTTTAATCTTATATAAAAATAAAATATATTGAACCCACGGAAATGATTGACACCAAATTTATGTGCAAAACTATATGTGTTGATTGTTAGATAATGGAAATTAATATTATGTATATGTTTTCTCAATTAAGGGAAATTTTGGATTGCATGAAGGAACAATGAAGATTGGAAGCCATTACCTGATATAATGGCATGACAAAGGATTAAGATGACCATGGTTTTGGGTTTGATGAGGTAGTATTACGACAACCAATCCTAGCAAATAATTGTACCCATGTGTAATAAACATTCAACTTCAAGTAAACAAATGAAACAAGAACTATGTAAATGAGTAAAACTAGGTTACACATCCCTAAATAAGTTAAGAGTTTGCAAGATAAATTACCAACAATAATAGTGAGATATAATGTCAAAAGAAGTGAAAGGTTGATACATGTGATATATATAGAAGATTGCTATAATGCTTATATAATGATTGTAGTGATTGTTTCAAAATTTTAAATGTTATATAACAAGACATAGGCCATACAAATAATTGGCCTCCAGTATAGTGGTTGTTGCTTCTCTTTGTAATAGCCAAATCTTGTGTTCGGTTACCGAAATGGGAACTTAAATAAACTTAATTTATAAAAAAAATTGGCATATTTTCATTTCAAAAGACTTAAGAAAAGTGATATGGAAGAGATATATAGTTGTAGGAAAATAACCATGTGTGTGTGTGTTATGATGAGTTAGAAAGAAAAATGAAGTTAAAGTCTTTAATATACATAAAAATGCATTAATAAGGTGGACACACGTGATGGAATATTATCCAAACATCATGATATTATGCATGGAGCACAATCCTTTTGATACAATAAAATGAGGGGAAATTATTAAAAAGGTAGAAGGATTAAAATCAAGAAAGTGTAAATATCTCTTAATCCACATTAAATGCATGAAGTAAACTATTAATAAGGAATCGTATGTATTCATAATAAAATATTTATACGAATGAAATTCAAAATTAGAGGGTTTTATGGTAGAGACAAATATAAACAAAATAATATGAATCAAAAATCTTAATTAGTATAAATCAAATAAGCATCAATGAGGGTGGATCCAAATCCTAACATAGGAGGATAAACCTTAGGAACGCAACCTTATAATGTATACGAACATTTAATAAAAAAAATGTAAAGTGAAAAAAAATATTTATTAAAGCAAGATTTTAATGAATATAAGGTAGGATGCCCCCTTGATCTGATATTTTTATGCCTTTTTCACGCACTGTAATTTTATCAAATAGTTCACTTGCAAGTTGGTTACTGATTTTTCTAATTGGTCCTTAGTTTGCAATAGTGTATGTTTTGGTGTTGTTATTTCTTAGTGACCTTTAGATTTCATTCAATATAGAAAACCATGCATAAGAAACACTTGCAATATAACATAGACAATTAAATGTAGATAACACATAATTCATTCAAACTTTATATAAATTGTTCAAGCATTGCAAATAAGATCCAAATAATATTGTAGACCTGGAAAATGTCTTCAAACATAGTAATAACCTTGGGTATGCTTCAAACTTGCTCCAACAATAATGACACCCCAAGAATGTAATTCCAAGACTGTAGATTATAGATTTAATACTTCCAGGTGGTACAACCGACTGATATTAGCAATTTTTAGGCCCTATATACCCTCAAATGCCAAGTCCAATAGTCCCATGCCAAGCATATATAAAAATGTAGCTATAATAAAATGTACATCCCCATGCTGGATGTGTATAACCAATACAAATATGCAGCTACAATATCATTACTATGGTATGGCCAACATAAATTAGTGAACAAAATTAAATGTCTCCTTCTCACTCTCAGATTCATCTTCAAATACTTTGCATACAAATATGATGTCATTCAATCCTAATAAATTTGAAACTTACATTCAAATGAAAGTATTAATGTTCTGATTTTTACCTTGAAATGAATACTCAAATATCCTCATGAATGTGTCTCTCAATAGTGAAAATAATGTCATTCATGAGGGATTTCATCCTCACAAATCCTTGAAGAAACTCTCCAATAATTCATTAATTTTTTATTTCATCAGCCTAGTGAAAGAGAGCTCTTCAATCTCTTTTATAACACTCTCATAAGAGCTCATTCACTTACCCTACTAATGTGGGATAAACAAAAGAACTTTTTTCTTTTTCCTATTTTTTTGAGATTTTTCTTTTTCCCCTATTTTACCATGATTGCTTTCTTCCCCTATTTTATCGTGATTCCTATTTCTCTACAATGCTTTTTCATTTAATCTTAAGTCCCCAAATACTTTTATATCTCCAATGTGTTATTAAATAAAAGGAATTTAAATATTTTCCTCTTAACTATTGTCTTACATTAATAAAGTTAAATATTTATATTTAACTGTATAAACTAACTTTATTAATGCATGAATAAATCATATCAATGATATTAAAATTATTCTATCAATATTAAACATTTATCATCACCATGTCATCATCACTGAAGGTCTTGACTACGCCCATTGAAATGATGTACTATAAATAGTAAGCATACCCAAAACTGCATCTAGACACCTCCATTCGACTTGCAACTAAAATTTATGGGGCCAAATAGCCTATGTTGGATTACAGAGGGGGGGGGGGTGAATTAGTAATCCCTGATCACAAATACCTTAAAAAAATTTCTCTGATTAACTCGGTAGAAACACAGTTCACTATTTATCAACAATAGTAAATAAACTATATCAATCATTAAATCATTCATACAAATTATTCACAATATGTAACACCAATATTTAACCTGGAAACCCATCTTTAGGAAAAACCATTGTGGAAATTGTCACCCACTAAAGAAAATACTCTTCTGAAGTATGCCTAGTTAGGAGCCAATCTGGTTAAAGATTACAATACACACTATTAGGTGTGACCAGGTCAATGGATTTACCTCAAATCTATTAGGATATTCACCTTGTTAGGAGTGGCCTTCTTAGAGAGCTTCAAACACTCTTTAGAATGTCACCTTTTTCAAGGATTTTACAATAAGACTATTAGGTCTACTCTAGTAAGAGATTTCTCTATTACAAATGCTAATAAGAAATAGTAATAAAATTCACCTGTAGATTTACAACTATATTTTCTCAATCAGATCCTTGTGTGCTCTTTTGTCTTCACTTTAATTCTTTATTATCCAGTGGCATCAACACTTCATCAAATCCTTGGGTATGTGCAGGATCATGGTATGCCAAAAAGTGGCGATCTGAAAAAAACCAATTTTCACTCATCCAAAAGCACACAAATAGATTTGTTGACTTTTTAGTAGGCCTGGGTGTTAGTACACCTGGCCAAGCCAAAGGCCAAAGCTAAAGGGAAAATCGAATATCCAATAATATCAAATATTTGATATTATCGGATATCTAATATTTGCCAGTAATTATAAATCTTTGTACCCAGCCGCATTCAACATTTTTTCATTGTAAAAATGTGAACGCAACTAGGGCTATCCGATATCTGATATTATTTCCCCTATCTGATTTTTCCTAATTTACCAGGTAAGTGAAAGCTTCTAATTTGTATTGTTTTTATTGTTTTTATTATTTTTAAATAGAAATTAGGGTAGCAATGAGTTTTTGTATTGTTTTTTAAAATTCATTGTAATTATCAATTTGTTTTTTCATTGTTATCAGCCATGGAATTAGAAAACCCTCCTAATGATCCTGCAAACAATCCAGAACCACCTCCCAACAATCCCCTACCTCCAAAAGATGTACCTGTCACAAACCCTCACCGTTTAGAAGATCTAATAGGAGATAATCTAAATGAACTTAGAGGATTTCAAACCGCATATGTCAATATCCCCACATTGCGCCCCATGTTTACGACATTGAACTCAATAATTGAAAACATGGAGAAACTGACACATCAACATAATGTTGCACTTCTTTGGCGCGAATCCATGCACACCCAATTTGACGATGGGCTTGATTATGATCAAGTCATGAACCTAAATATAACAAAATATGACATAGCTAATCTTTTTGTGGATCCTAAAACTGGTCTAAAAGTAGACCATAAAAAAACCAAGTTGTCAATTAAACGGTGCACAAATAGTGCAATATGTGACAACTTTTGGGACCATTGGTGGATGATTTTTGATAGACCACCTCACAACAATTTGGATGTCCAATTTTATTTTATTAGAAAATTGTATGCTGAATTTGTGCTCGGTCACAAGGTGAATTATTTGAGTATAAGACTGCACCAGGGTGTAGGTTTAGGTGTTCTACAAGATAGACCATGTGCACAATAGGTGAAATCTTTCACATATGTCCCCCCTCCTGAGATTTCACCACCTCCCATAGTGCAGCATCTAGACATTATTTTTGAGGCCGACTCACCGACTATTCAAGCCATTCACACTTTGACTGATTTGCTAGTTACGTAGAGCACAACATTGTTGCCTCCTTGTCCTGATGCTTCTGGTGCTTCCACAAGCTCACATGTTTGTGTGCCTCACACTTGCATTATATGCAAGAATCTGTGCTTTGGTCCCCTGACTAATAGTGATTCATATAATTTTAGCTTCGATGGGGACGATTCTACACAACACATTACAGGCACTGAAGTGGCTCATGGAGATGTGCATTAGAAGCCTACAATTCCATGGACTCCCACTGTTACGGTAAGAGTAAACCGTTCACATTTTACATTGTTTCTAAATTTTATTGTTCATATTTTTAGTAGAATTTCCTTATAATAATTTTCCACTTATATCTTTTTATGTGTTACATTTCTGTTCAGTTGATGACAGAGGAGGAGATGGCACGGGTGGAGGGGTCCACACTTTCGGCCATATCATTTGGTCTTGACTCTTCCACGGTACATATGTTTTAATGTACTCATTGGTTTCCTTTTCAATTATGATAATAGTATGTGTACATTATTTTCTAATTTTTATGATCATCTTTTACATACTGATGCAGGTGTCACTAGTTGCCACCAGGGTGCAATGTGAGGGGGTGTAGGTGTCAACTGTTGATAAAGGAAAGGTAATTAAGTAATTTAGTTTGTTTATGCATACATGTATACTTGTCAACTATGCATACTCATTTTTAATTTACATGGTTTATTTGACACAGAGTGGCATGTGATGATGTCGTGAGACCCTATCGTCATAATAGAGTCACAAGCATATCCATTCAGAGTGATAGCCCCATGGTACATACATTTCTAAAGTTATTTGTGTGTATGTTTCTATCAAGTATATATAATATGGTCAAGTTATGATAATATGAAGTATCTGTTTGACTTTTGTAGGTCACTCCTAGTTTGAGGGAGCCAAAACGGCAAGGGTATGTATCGCTGATGACTCAGCCAACAATCCCTAAAGAAAGTTCAATGTGCAAGTAAGTTTTAATGTTAATTCAGTTAATTTGTAAACATATATTTGCTACCAAGTTTTTAACATTAAATAAGCTAACTTGTAGATCAATCTCATGTTCGCAAACATATACAGGTGGGAGTCGTCATTGGTGGCACTATTCATGCGCTACCAAGGACATATATTAGGTCTCCTACCCACGGGAGGAGACAGAGAGGTGAGGTATATGAGAGTTCAATTTTAGTTTAAATTTTAGTTATTATTGTTGACTATGATTTTGAATTTTAATCTAACTTGGGGTTTCACTTTTGTGTTTGAATGCAGGATCCATTAGAGTCGAAGAGTACTTCAAAGAGGCTCCATTTTGATGATCCACCAGTAGAATAGGATGTCCTAGAAATATTTGTAGTTGAACTTCTTATTTTAAGATGTCATATGACATATTTTGAGATGACGTATGCCACATTGTATCTAGATATGTTGACATATAAATATGTATAGAATTATTGTTCATTTTGATATATATATATATATATGAAACTTGATATTCGATCCAATTTGTTAATTGTGTGTTCATTTATTCATTGTTAGTATGTAAATACGCTTGTGTGTATGTACTCATGTGTACAATTTATGCCTTAAGTATATTCATGTATATTCAAGTACAATATTCATAACCTAAATTCACGTGTATGGGCTACGTGCATGACTTAAGTGAATTCATGTTGTATGCTTTATAATTTATGTGCTACATGTATGCTTCATGACTTAAGAAAATTTATGTGTATGCTTTATGTGCTACGTGTTTTCATACATGTAATTCATCATTTGAGGTATATAAGGATATCTATTAAAGTGGTTTCAAGGTTTGTAGACTTTCCCTTTACTCCCAATGGCTAAAAGACTTCAAACTAGGCTAATTATATAATCAAACACCCTTTTGGCAATAATCAAACACCCTTTTGGCCATATCAAAACATATTGGTCTTTTGGACAAAATATCAGTACTCTGCCTGTACCCTTGCAAATACACTAAGAATGCCTAAGAAACACAATCTTGTAGCATCTCAGGGATCGCCAATACCTCTCATGGGGTCCAAGTTATGAGGCTCAATAGTTTTCAGACCACTCGTGCTTAGTGCAACTTTCAACTGACCCTCACTGCAAGTTTTGGCATCGAGTGAGACTAGCGTTCCAAATTCAAACAAATTTGAATCTCCTAGAATGGAGAGAGGTTATTGTAGGCCTCAAAAACACCATCCTATAGTATCTCATGGATCTCCAATACCTCTCATGGAGTCTGAGTTATGAGTCTCAAAATTTTGCTGCTCAATCATGCTTAGTGCACCTTGGGGACACTTTGGTCCGACGTGGTCCGGAACTTTCTGTTGACTCAATGGTCAAAATAGGGTTGTCCCTAGTGTTTACCCACCCAACCAGAGCTAATTATGTAGTCCATTCAGTGTTGGGATGAATGGTTTGGAAGTAATCCATTGGTGCAACTTTCAATTGACCCTCACTACAAGTTTTGGCATCGAGCGAAACTAGCATGCCAAATTCAAACAAATTTGAATCTCTCAAAATGGAGAGAGGTTATTGTAGGCCTTAGAAATTTCATCATGTATCATCTCATAGATCTTTGATACCTCTCACGGGGTCTAAGTTACGAGCCTTGAAATATTGCTACCCAATCATGCTTAGTGCACCTTAGGGACACTTTGGTCCGGCGTGGTCCAGAATGTTTTGCTGACTCAGTGGTCAAAACAAGGTTGTCCCTAGAATTTACCCTCCCAACTAGAGCTAATGGCATAGTCCATTTGGTGCCAGGATGAACAATTTGGAAGTAATCCATTGGTGCAACTTTCAATTGACCCTCACTACAAGTTTTGGCATCGAATGAGACTAGCATGCCAAATTCAAACAAATTTGAATCTCCTAGAATGCAAAGAGGTTATTGTAGGCCTCAAAAATTTCATCCTGTAGCATCTCATGGATCTTCAATACCTCTCACGGGGTCAGAGTTACGAGCCTTGAAAGTTCACTGCCCAATCGTGCTTAGTGAACCTAGGGGACACTTTGGTCCGACGTGGTCCGGAACGTTCTTTTGACTCAATGGTTGAAATAGGGTTGTCCCTAGTGTTTACCTGTCCAATTAGAGCTAATGGCATAGTCCATTTGGTGCCGGGATGAATGGTTTAGAATTAATCTATTGGTACAACTTTCAACTGACCCTCACTGCAAGTTTTGGCATCGAACAAGACTAGCATGCCAAATTCAAATAAATTTGAATCTCCCAGAATAGAGAGAGGTTATTGTATGCCTCAAAAACATCATCTTGTAGCATCTCATAGATCTCTGACACCTCTCATGGGATCTGATTTACGAGCCTCAAAAGTTCACTGCCCAATCGTGCTTAGTGCACCTTGGGGACACTTTGGTTCAGCGTGGTCCAAAATATTATGCTAACTTAGTGGTCTAGATGGGGTTGTGCCTAGTGTTTACCCTCCCAACCGAAGCTAATGGCGTAGTCCATTCTATCCCAGGACGAACGGTTTGGAAGTAATCTATTGGTGCAACTTTCAACTAACCCTCACTACAAGTTTTGGCATCCAGCGAGACTGGCGTGCCAAATTCAAAAAAATTTGAATCTCCCAGAATAGAGAGAGGTTATTGTAGGCCTCAAAAATTATGTCCTGTAGCATCTCATGGATCTTTGATACCTCTCACGGGGTCTGAGTTACGAGCCTCAAAAGTTCACTACCCAATCATTCTTAGTGCACCTTGGGGACACTTTGGTTCGGCGTGGTCTGGAACGTTATGCTAAATCAGTGGTCAAAACAAGGTTTTCCCTAGTGTTTACCCACCCAAATGGAGCTAATGGTGTAGTCCATTCGGTGCTAGGATGAACGGTTTGGAAGTAATCTATTGGTGCAACTTTCAACTGACCCGACTACAAGTTTTGGCATTGAGTGAGATTGGTGTGCCAAATTCAAAAAAAATTGGATCTCCCAGAATGGAGAGAGGTTATTGTAGGCATTAGAAACATAGGCCTTTAGCATCTCATGGATCTCTGATACCTCTCACGGGGTCTGAGTTACGAGCCTCAAAAGTTTGTTGCCCAATTGTGCTTAGTGCACCTTGGGGACACTTTGGTTCGGGGTGGTCTAGAACATTCTGTTGACTCAGTGGTCAAAATGGGGTTGTCCCTAGCATTTACCCACCCAACCAGAGCTAATGGCATATTCTATTTGGTTTTGAAATGAATGGTTTTGGAGTAATCCATTGGTGCAACTTTCAACTGACCCTCACTACAAGTTTTGGCATCGAGCGAGACTGGCATTTCAAATTCAAACAAACTTAAATCTCCCATAACAGAGAGAGGTTATTGTAGGCCTCATAAATTTCATCCTATAGCATCTCACATATCTTTGATACCTCTCACAGGGTCTGAGTTATAAGCCTTGAAAGTTCACTGCCCAATCATGCTTAGTGCACCTTGGGGACACTTTGGTCCGACATGGTTTGGAACGTTCTGCTGACTCAGTGGTTGAAATGGGGTTATCCCTAGCATTTACCTACCCAACCGCAGCTAATGGCATAGTCCATTCAATTATGGGATGAACGGTTTGGAAGTAATCCATTGGTGCAACTTTCAAGTGACTCTCGCTGCAAGTTTTGGCATCGAGCAAGACTGGCATGCCAAATTCAAAAAAATTTGAATCTCCTAGAATGAAGAGAGGTTATTGTAGGCCTCAAAAATTCCATCCTGAATCATCTCATGAATCTTTGATACCTCTCACGGATCTTTGATATGAGCCTTGAAAGTTCACTGCCCAATCGTGCTTAGTGCACCTTGGGGACACTTTGGTTTGGGGTGGTCCAGATCATTCTGCTACCTCAATGGTCGAAACAAGGTTGTGCCTAGCATTTACCCCCCAACCAGAGCTAATGGCCCAGTCCATTCGGTGCCGGGATGAATGGTTTCAAAGTAATCCATTGGTGCAACTTTCAACTGACCCTCACTACAAATTTTGGCATCGAGCGAGACTGGCGTGCCAAATTCAAACAAATTTGAATCTCCCAGAATGGAGAGAGGTTATTATAGGCATAGAAACATCGTCCTATAACATCTCATGGATCTCTGATACCTCTAACAAGGTTTGAGTTATGAGCCTCAAAAGTTTGCTTCCCAATCGTGCTTAGTGCACCTTGGGGACACTTTGGTTTGGAACGTTCTCCTGACTCAATGGTCGAAATGGGGTTGTTCCTAGCATTTACCCACCCAATAGGAGCTAATGGAATAGTCCATTTAGTGCTAGGATGCAATCCTTGAACACTATCCCTTCACCCAGGGAATCATCATTTTACTTTGGACACATTTGACCAATTTTGACTCAATGACTCCAACTATTACATCATTTGACGATACAAATGTAATGGAATTAAGACAATAGAAATGTAAGGATACAAAATTAAGATGATACAAATTATATAAATATACAACATTCATAGTAAGGAAACATGTTTTTTTGCACTTTACATGGTATTAAGATGATACAAATGTGGGCTTTTAATATTTGCAAATCAACCCCATGGGCTCTTTTATATTTCCAATTTTGCATCAATTTTTTTATATATAAAATTTGGCATCTAAATGTGCACATTACATTCGATTTTTGTTTTTATATACAAAATTTGGCATCTAAATATGCACATTACATTCAATTTTTGTTTTTATATACAAAATTTGGCATCTAACTATGCACATTACATTCGATTGTTGGTTTTATATACAAAATTTGGCATCTAAATATGCAAATTACACAACTATATATATAAAAAAAAGTGTCCTTTTCACTCCAATCCCTGCATTCAGAAGGAAGAAGAAAAGTTAATAGAGAATATAAGAAGTGCCCTTTTGGCATCTAAATATGCAAATTACAGAACTATATTTTAACTTGAGTTGAACTTACCTACTGAAGTCTACCTGAAGGGTCATCTCTGTGCTTGACAGTATTCAGTATTGCTTCATGATCACCAGTATTAATAGTCCAAAGTTCCTTTGTCTTTGGTTTTCCTTGATGTTTCAACAACTTAACATTGGCTGCTATAACAAGGTGTGAATACATGAGAATGGTTTTGTGCTTGTCATAGTCTTCAAATGTAGGAATGCCATTATTTATAATCATATATGTGCACAACCATGTTCCCACAACAACATGTGATCCTATTGGATATGTGAACATATCATCATCTATCGTCAATTGTGCAAGTTTTTGTTTTCCTCGTACATAATGTGCTAACCAGTAATCTGATTTCTCATCATTCCCTTCTAGTGCAACCAATGCAAAAACATGTCCTGGCTATACAAGATCTGAAAGATGGTCGTAGTCAAGTGAACAATCCATGTCATCATTTATTACAAAGACTGTGAGAGATAAAGGAGTAAGATAATGTGGAACCCATGTATCAACCCACTCACTTGACTCACACTGATCCCAATCACACCGAAGATAACTCAAACAATAAAAAGCCAACTCTTGTGTCCAAATGGTCCATGTACTAGCATTTGAGCTTTGAAATGAATGCATTTTTGAAAAATCTTTCACAGTTTGACAATCCAACCTATCTCCTATTGTGCCCAACTCAACCAACCAAAATAATTTGTGCACTTCTGAATCAAGAGTCCCCCCTATGACAATGTTGAAGTACACAAATCAACAATAGAATGGGCATCAATGAGTTCTACACCTAAAATCCTCAGTTGCTCCTTAACTAGAGCTCTCTTTACACATGCACCTACTCCATCATGCTCCCCTTTTCCATGACCAGCCTCAAAAAAACTCTAAATATGAGGTACACCTCTCTCTACATGCATTCTACATAAATAATAAAACATAGGAGCATTTTTGAATTGACCTGTGCAATTATCTTGCCAAATGACATGTCTATCGATAGCAATATTATTTTCCCACACCCACTCAAAATAATTCTCAAAGCAATGTTGGACAAACTCAAATGAGTGCAAGCTATCATCGCTCATATAAAAATGGTACTCTCTGATTATCTTTCGGTCATCTTCTATACTCTCAGGGGAATGTCTATATGTTATGTGCACACAAATAGAAACCTGAATAGAATTGTAATATTGAGCTTGCAACTTGTTTTGGGGCTGCAATGTATAGTTCTCTGCAAAGTCAACAACTGATATAATAGTGCCAATCGGGAAAGTGTCCTTACACATCCTGAATTGTTGATCCAACCATTGAGACCTGTGACTATGCCTTGCATACTTGTAAAAAAGATTCTTCCTAAAATATGAAATAAAATCAGCTAC
Source organism: Chamaecyparis obtusa (assembly GCA_027943335.1). NCBI lineage: Eukaryota > Viridiplantae > Streptophyta > Pinopsida > Cupressales > Cupressaceae > Chamaecyparis > Chamaecyparis obtusa. Next base: position 150,256 of record BSBK01007139.1, on the reverse strand, counting down.
ATTGCATTCTTTAGTAACCAACTCACATCTAGAGCCTTCACCTCCACTTTTTAATGTATATTTAACTGTTGCATATACCTTTTTGTGGATAATTGTCTTTCCAAAATTGTGTTTACAGCCCTCATGAAAACATTCAACAAACTTCACTAGCCCACCACACTCTGAGTACTTGTCATTTAAGCAATCTTTTTTATAAAAGAAACATCCATCTTCTCTAGGACATAAAAAATGATCTAGGAAGTCTCTTGATGATTTTGGAAGAGCATTTGCACTAGACTCCTCCAACATTTCACTACTATGCAAAGTAGAATGAATGGATCGTAACAATTCATGGTTCATTGAAAACTCCACATGATATTTGCAACAACAAGTATTTCGAATCTTAAGAGGCACACAAAAAAAAGGTTTCAAGGCTGCAAAAGCTCTTTGTTATATTTGCAATGTTGGACGTGTGTCACAAAATTTTTTGAACAGCATTGTTTGACTCACCTCCAAATAATGTTTGGGATGCGGGGTACGGTCTCGAATGCCAATTCTCAACTTCAAGACATCCTTCACATTTGGTGACACTCTTGAGTTAGATTGCCAAAATAGTTGAATTTGATCCTTCACAGCATTGATAAGCTTCTTATCACAACATGAAAGTCTCCCATCATAAGCCCATGTATCATTTTGAAGAGGATCATCAAGTCTTTCTCTTCTTGCAAGTACTCTATCCAAAGTTTTACGATTTAGATTCAATTCAACACAAGTTTGTCTCATCAAACGAGCCTTTCTCAAATGATGACTTACCAAGGAGGTCGTAATAACCCTCCTAGTGGCTCTCTTATCTTTTTCCTTCGTAGTCTTCGCAATGGAATTGAGAGCACTAAAAAGATTTCTCACAATAATAGCATTCTGCTCCTTTTTCTTGTCCACACTAATCTTCAATTTGACTAGTATATGTCTCATCTTCTGCATCTTTAACAATTGCACAAACATTTGACATTGCTCAACCAACGTCTTGTGCCTAAAAAATTGATCAAAAAGTTTTGAAACCCGCAACCAAATGGTTCTTTCTGATCTCTTGCCATCGAAATTGCTCATTATGTTCTCAACAATTTCAAGTAACCATTTAGTTCTTCTTGAAGTTCTCAATTTTGAAGTTTGTCTTTCTTCCTCCAAAGGGACTTCATTTCTCATATAATTTGGATATGTGTAACATTGATTTGGTTCTTCTATGCCATTATCATTGTCAATTCCTTCATATTCAATCGGTGGATTGTCATTGACAATGTCCACACTCCCATTGGGCACATCTACATGTTCATTTTCAAAACCTACATTTTCATCTTCAAATTCATATTCTTCACTTGAAACCACATTCAAAGGTGGGTCTATGCCAACATCTTCATTCATATTTAACTTACCTTGTCTCTTGTTCCGATGGGAAACCCTATCCATTTCTCTATACACTTCAACATCTTCATTTGTGAGTCTCCTCTTCCGTTTATACTTTCAACGACTACTACTCCCCATACTTAGACTAAAAAGAAGATGCAAATACCTTTGGTATTAAAGAAAATCACCCCAAAAAAAGATGAAATACCTTTGGTAATTGAGAAAATCACCCCAAAAAGTGGGTTTTTGTCTTCTCACTGCAACTCGAAACTTGTAATTTAGGAAAAACACGTGACTCTCTGGAGGGACCCAGAGAATATTGTTTTTTTACATGAGTAAACAAAATTAGATATCCAAAATTATCCGATATCTGATATTTCCACCAAAATTTTGGCAAAATCTCTCTCTCTCTCTCTCTCTCACCTTTCTCTCTCCTCTCTCTCTCTCACCTAAAGAGAGAGAGAGGAGAGAAAGAGAGAGAGAGAGAGGAGAGAGGAGAGATAAAGGTTAGAGAGAGAGAGGGGAGAGAGAGAGAGAGAGGAGAGAGGAGAGAAAGAGAGAGAGAGAGGAGAGAGAGAAAGGTTAGAGAGAGGGGGAGAGAGAGAGAGAGTTCATGAGGACCCCTAGGAAGTCCCCATGACCCCTTTTGACACATTTGAAAGATCAAGTGTGTCTGAAGGGGTCATAAGACCCCTTCAGACACACTTGAGCTTTCAAATGTGTCAAAAGGGGTCATGGGGACTTCCTAGGGGTCCTAACGCGTGATAAGGCGTACTAGGACACCTAGGAAGTCCCCATGACCCCTTTCGACACATTGGAACCCTCAACTATGTCCTAAGGGGTCCTACGACCCCTTAGGACACACTTGAGAGTTCCAATGTGTCGAAAGGGGTCATGGGGACTTCCTAAGTGTCCTAGTAAGTCTTATCACATATTAGGACCCCTAAGAAGTCCCCATGACCCCTTTTGACACATTTGAAAGCTCAAGTGTGTCTGAAGGGGTCGTAGGACCCCTTAGGACACACTTGAGGGTTCCAATGTGTCGAAAGGGGTCATGAGGACTTCCTAGGGGTCCTAACATGTAATAAGGTGTACTAGGACCCCTGAGAGTCCCCATGACCCCTTTCGACATATTAGAACCCTCAAGTGTGTCCTAAGGGGTCGTAGGACCCCTTAGGACACACTTGAGGGTTAAAATGTGTTGAAAGGGATCGTGAGGACTTCCTAGGCGTCCTAACACATGATAAGGCATACTAGGACCCTTGGGAAGTCCCCATGACCCCTTTCAACACATTAGAACCCTCAATTGTGTCTTAAGGGGTCCTACGACCCCTTCGGACACACTTGAGCATTCAAATGTGTTGAAAGGGGTCATGGGGACTTCCTAGGTGTCCTAGTACACCTTATCACACGTTAGGACCCCTAGGAAGTCCCCATGACCCATTTTGACACATTGGAATGCTCAAGTGTGTCCTAAGGGGTCGTAGGACCCCTTAGCAACAACTTGAGGGTTCAAATGTGTTGAAAGGGGTCATGAGGACTTCCTAGGGGTCCTAACATGTGATATTAGGACCCCTAGGAAGTCCCCATGACCCCTTTTGACACATTGGAACCCTCAAGTGTGTCCTAAGGGGTTGTAGGACCTCTTAAGACAAACTTGAGGGTTCCAATGTGTCGAAAGGGGTCATGAGGACTTCCTAGGGGTCCTACCATGTGATAAGGCATACTAGGACACTGAGGAAGTCCCCATGACCCCTTTGGACACATTGGAATCCTCTAGTGTGTCCTAAGGCATCCTACAACCCCTCTAGACACACTTGAGCATTCCAATGTGTCCAAAGGGGTCATGAGTACCTCCCAAGGGTCCTAGTACACCTTATCATGTGTTAGGACCCCTAGGAAGTCCTCATGACCCCTTTCAACACATTGGAACCCTCAAGTGTGTCCTAAGGGGTCCTACAATCCCTTAGGACACACTTGAGTATTCCAATGTGTCAAAAGGGGTCATAAGGACTTCCTTGGGGTCCTAACACATGATAAGGCATACTAGGACACCTAGGAAGTCCCCATGACCCCTTTCAAGACATTTGAATGCTCAAGTGTGTCCGGAGGGGTTGTAGGACTCCTTAGGACACACTTGAGTGTTCCAATGTGTCAAAATAGGTCACGGGGACTTCCCAGGGGTTCGAGTATGCCTTATCATGTGTTAGGACCCCTAGGAAGTCCTCATCACCCCTTTCAACACATTAGAACCCTCAAGTGTGTCCTAAGGGGTCCTACGACCCCTTAGGACACACTTAAGGGTTCCAATGTGTCAAAAGGGTGATGGGGACTTCCCATGGGTCCTAGTATGCCTTATCATGTGTTAGGACCCCTAGGAAGTTCTCATGACCCCTTTCAACACATTGGAACCCTCAAGTGTGTCCTAAGGGATCCTATGACCCCTTCAGACACACTTGAGCTTTCAAATGTGTCAAAAGGTGTCATGGGGACTTCCTAGGGGTCCTAACACATGATAAGACATACTAGGACACCTGAGAAGTCACCATGATCACTTTCAACACATTTGAATGCTCAAGTGTGTCTGAATGGGTCGTAGCACCCCTTAGGACACACTTGAGGGTTCCAATGTGTTGAAAGGGGTCATGGGGACTTTTTAGGGGTCCTAGTATGCCTTATCACATGTTAGGACCCCTAGGAAGTCCTCTTGACCCCTTTTGACACATTGGAACCCTAAAGTGTGTCCTAAGGGATCATGCAACCCCTTAGGACACACTTGAGCATTCCAATGTGTTAAAAGGGGTCATGGGGACTTCCTAGGGGCCCTAAAGTGTGATAAGTCATACTAGGACACCTAGGAAGTCCCCATGACCCCTTTTGACATATTTGAATGCTCAAGTGTGTATGAAGGGGTCATGGGACCCCTTAGGACACACTTGAGGGTTCAAATGTGTCGAAAGGGGTCATGAGGACTTCCAAGGGGTCCTAATCTGTGATAAGGCATACTAGGACCCCTGGGAAATCCCCATGACCCCTTTCGACACATTGGAACCCTCAAGTGTGTCCTAAGGGGTCGTAGGACCCCTTAGGACACACTTGAGGGTTCCAATGTGTCAAAATGGGTCATGAGGACTTCTTAGGGGTCCTATTATGCCTTATCATGCGTTAGGACCCCTAGGAAGTCTTGATGACCCATTTCGACACATTGGAACCCTCAAGTGTGTTCTACGAGGTCCTATGACCCCTTCAGACACACTTGAGCTTTCATATGTGTCAAAAGGGGTCATGGGGACTTCCTAGAGTCCTAACGAATGATAAGGCATACTAGGACACCTAGGAAGTCCCCATGACCCCTTTCAACACATTTGAATGCTCAAGTGTGTCTGGAGGGGTCGTAGGACCCCTTAGGACACACTTAAGGGTTCCAATGTGTTGAAAGGGGTCATGGGGACTTCCTAGGGATCCTCATACCCTTATCACATGTTAGGACCCCCTAGGAAGTCCTCATGACCTCTCTCTCTCTCTCTCTAATCTAGAGCCTTCACCTCCACTTTTTAATGTATATTTAAATTTTTTATATACCTTTTTGTGGACAATGTACCTTAAATGTTCTTACATCAATTTTTATGCCACTATTAGTTTCTAGAACAGATGATGAGCGTATGGTGGTTCTACAACTATGTGAAATTTTTTTTCGAGTGTTAAAAAATCAATTGATTGTATTCAATCGAGGTGAAGTCCATTGACATCTACTTATTCAGTATAGTCAGACCATCAAAATTACAAGGATTCTGTAGAAAAATCCTATGCTGGATATTTTCAAGAGGATTTGGGCTGAAACTGTCTATCCTCAAATCAACTGTGCAGGTATTTTTTTGAAATCATTTTGTATATCAAATAATATAATACATACTAATATAAAAAATTATATTATAATATTTATGCTATACTATTATTATTTAATATTAATATTTAAAATGAAATTAATATTAACTTAACAAAAATACAATTTAATATGAAAGTTGAATTAATATTAACATAAATAGAATACAACTTAATTTATAACACAATTAATATTACTATTAAAAAAATACATTTATTATGAAACTTGAATTTGGGAAAAGTAGGGCAATTGAAATTTCAAAATAGGTGGGCTTTTTTGAATATCCGATTAGGCTTGGTATTTGCTTCGACATTACCAAATGTGGGTGGTCAACCCTTTAGGCGTGTTTCAGGAGATAGTTCTTGATACCAAGACTTCAACCATTTAGCTGATGACTATTTTTTCACCCAAAATTGATGAAATGAAAAGGGTTTCTTAAAGACATTATCAGCTTTCCATCAATATAATTTCTGTCAAATTTTGAGTTCAGTCAGTAATTATTACTTATTTTTCAATTGAGTTATCTTTAAAGTCATAATTTTTATACTGATTGAAAAAAAACTATAACTTTCAAACTGTTTAACCTGTTTGAAATCCGAAACATGCGTCACATTCTATGCTTCGGCTACTATAAGAAAAATAAAGTTTTGAATTTGGTAAAATTTTGAATTAGTTAAGGTGGTCAAACATGAGAGTTTTTTTATTCTGAAAAATTTGTAGCAGAAAATTCATAATTAATTAATTATTTGACCAAAAATTACTAAAAAATATGTGTCACATCTAGGTTGAGTCTACTACTTATATCTAGAATCTTGGGAAAATATATTATCATTTGATTGTGATTAAGGTGGTTAGACATACACGTATTTTTTATCTTTTCCCTGAAATTTTTGTAGTACTGCATTGAAATCTAAAATTCTGAACAATTAGACAACAAAAATTTCAAACAAGGGCTAGTAGTTTAGAAACTACATTCAATTTCCTACAAATTCTACTCTTACAACTTTTTCACATAAGGTTCATAAGATGTTCAACCTTTTACATCAAGTTGACTAACCCTAATTTTCTAATTTTTCATTGCCACTTAAGGCCACAGTTTGGTATACCATGATCCTGCACATACCCCCTTCCTTTCCCACTCAAAATCTCTATGTTCCTTTTTCTCTACAATAGTCAGTAACCTGTCAACTATTCAGTTTGCTAGCTATTTTTCCATACAAGATCATCCTTTATATAGACAAATTTTTCCTCTTAATCTCATCTATTACATTTTCTTTTAATCAATCTTGACCATTCAATTCATTAAACCTCGAATTCGGATCTTAGTAACACATTTTCCTTTCACCTAGGGACTTGAACTTTTCTAGAAACTTGTTCCATCTCCTTTTTCCACTTAGATCTTTTCATAGATCTTCACTTTAATTTTCTTGTCTGTAGATCTCTTGTAACTAACTTTCCTCATCATCATCATCATCCATCTCATCATAGCTAATCATTAAATGTCGATTCAATCCTTAGTTAATATATTTTCCTTGTTCAATGTTCTTCATTAGATTTTTTACTACATTGCTCAGTGCCTTGAGTTTCTTTTTATTTATCAAGTGACCTTTCTTTTTACCTTTACTTTACCAAGTCAAATTCCTACTTGGTAGCCAAAATGACTTCACTTACTGAATTGTCAAATCTTCATCACCATGCTTTACCGACTTAACATAATCATATGTCAGGTAGAAAATAATTATATCAACATAATCTGATCATTGTCTGATCTATATTAGTTGAACAATTAAGTTCTACAACTTCTCAACTTCTCATTTCTTTTTCTCCTTAACTCATTAATGTTATATCATTACCGAATTATATGGCAACAAAATAGAAACCAGAAATCAATTGCTTGACATAAATGACAAGACAATAGCTAATCTAACCTTTCTAATATCATGTATTCCTCTGATCTTGGTCGGTCTTCATCATCAAATCCATCAGATAATCAATATTCAACATTACTATCAGTTATATGGTAACAATATCCCTCTTTGGTATTGATGGAAACACTAACAAATTCAGTGTTCAATTTATGATGATATCCTTCACTTTCATTCATATATTGTACTCCCTCTAAGTAGTAACTTCTCCTTTCCTGATCTTTCATCTGTAGTCTTTCTCTTTCTATCAATAATAGTCTTCTTTATTTTTCCCTCTTTGACAATTTTCTTTTCTGATTTCATTAGAAACATTCTCCTTTTATGATATCATTCATCTCCCTTATGATAATTTGTCATCAATTACTATTCTCCCTCTCTCAGTAATCTTCTCCCTTACATAAATTGACTTATTCAGCTCTCCTTCTGATCTTCCCTCTCTTTGACAACAATGCCAAAGATACATAACCTTCTCAGAATATACATTAAGCGTATAGATTTTCTATTGTAGTCATAAGCATCCTTCACAACTTCAGGCTTCACCTAAACAGTGAACTCTTAGCATCAAATCACAAGATAGATATTCTATTGAGTCCTTGATTTGATGCAACATGCATCTTTCCTTAATGAACATTGGATATGGGAAGAACCCCTAACTTACCTCAAAGATACTCAAAAGAATCTTTTGGTAATGGTTTTGTAAATATATCAGCTATCTACTCTTTAGAATTCACTTACTCTAGAATGTCACATGCTTATCTTGTACTTTCTCTCTCAAGTAGTGATACTTAATAGATATATGTTTTGTCTTTAAATGCATCACAGGGTTCTTTGATATGTTAATAGTACTAGTATTTTCACAATAAATTCTGATAGGATCAGTAATCTCTTCATGCATACCTTCTAGTAGTTTTTTGATCTATACATTGTTAGAGAAATTCATAGTTGTTGCCACATACTTAGCTTCGGTAGTAGATTGTGAAATACAACTTTGTTTCTTAACCATGTCACTAGCCTTTCTCCTAAAAAGAAAGCTCTAGCAATAGTGCTTTTTTATTATTAATATTTCCTACCCAATTAGCATTAGTAAATACCTTAAGATCAAAATCTCCTCCTCTTGTGTATAATAGACCGAAATCTTCAGTCCCTTTCAAATATCTAAATTATATCCTTTTCATTGTAGATAAATGTGTCTCTTTTGGCTTTGTAGAAAACCCTACAACAATACCAATTGAATGTGCAATGTCAAGTCTACTTTGTACAATATATTGGGGTATATATGCACAAAGATGGGGGACCAAAAAGGTGCCACTTTTCTTTTTGGTCCCCCATCGACCATAGTGCATAAGCACTAAAGCACATGCACCTTATAGGATGCACGTGCTTTGCAAAACACCATAAAGTGTTTGTTGCATTTGGGAAAGCCCTTTTTTCTTTCCACAAACCCATGTTTGTAGTGAAAGAGGGCTTCCCAAGCGTGTACACAAAATCCTTTTGCTTATTCAATCCATTTCATTTCATTCATCCATCAATTTGCATAAAGAATGGCTCCATGATGTCATCAAGCTTGATCCAGAAGAAGATTTAAGTGTTTTTACAGCCCATGCCTCTTATTTGTATTGAAATTTCAGTTTTGAAGCAATTTGTTTTGTTAAAATTTATTTTCTTAGATTTTATGTGTAATTAAGATTTTAAAATCTAGTTTTTTTAATTGCCAGAAGAAATGATCTCCCTAAACAAAACCCTCAACCAAACCCTCCATATCGTCATGAAGAAATGAATGAAGAAAATAACCAAGAAAATGAACCTCAACCACCTCCACCAATCGAGAAACCTCCTCTTGCAACACAAGAAAATTTGATCAACCAAATTGAAAGAGGGAAAAAAGAATTAGAATCTTTAATTAGGAGGTTAAAAGATTCTATTGCTACAAATCCTGGAAGGGAAAGACTTGCAAAATCATTGGAATCAATCTGTCACATAGGATCGGTTAGTAGGCAACTTAATTTATGGCATGATAAAAGAGAAAAACAAAAACAATATTATGTAAATAAATAAATTATCATATGAGGACATAAAAAATTTAAAAAAAAATCACAAAAGATGACATTTGCAAACTCTTTAAAAAACCAGGGGACACTGATACTCTTAGAACTACAACAAGGAGGTTCCCAATTCATTGATGCTTGAATGAAGACATAAAAAACAACTTTTGGGAGAGATGGTGGATGGTCTTTGATTCCGCTCCCTGTAACAATCATGAGGTTCCTATATATTTCTTGAGGAAACTCTATTGCGAGTTTGTACTCAAGGAGGCGCCAAATTATTTTGACTTTCTAGATTCTCAGGGTAGAGGAGGGGGGTCATCATTTGATAGAGTGGGGGCACATCGTGACCCTAATGCACCTAGGTTTCCTATTGGCAAGCCACAGGTGGACCGTGTTATTATTCCTTCCATTGTGAAGGAACATGTAGAGGTGGACATGTGTGTGTGAATTTTGTACCTGATCTGTAGACACAACACTTCAATAAAACATTAGAGGTTAGTTGAAATTGAAATCGTGCAATGAATTAAAAGCTAAACTAACCAGGTGATTGACTGCCTTCTAATAGGTGTGAGTATAATGTTCTCATATTGAAATCGAGATCAGTGGCCTTGATGACACCTAAATGAAGGATTTGAATGCAAAAGATGGATATGGAATGTATGCAATTAATCTATTTTTTATTTATTTTTAGATGCAATAAGATGAAAAACTGATATGAATTTAGAAGCTAAGATGAAAACTGATATGCTATGAATTGATCTAAGATGAATTCTAAATGATATGCAATACTAAAAAAGAAGAATGATCTCACAATAGCTTGGATTCGCAAAGATGATTCTTCAGTCTCCAATTCGAGAACGTGAGAATGCAAAAATATGAGATGATTTGTGAAGAGCTGAGCCTTGATTTTATAGAAATCCAGGGCTTTGGAGGTGCATGAAAGAAAGCCATAAATCACTCAGATAAACTCAACTTGATTTTTGAGTTATCTGAAAATAAAGATAATTTAATTCACAAAAACATGCAAAAGCAGAGTTTAACTCAAAATAGAGTTTAGATTTAATTGATAATTGATAGTTGTCTACTTTTCTGATTGTGCATGTTTTATTTATGAATTAATTTAATAATAAAGTGATTTATTTCCAACTTAACTAATTTTGAAAAATAAAACAATTGATTTATGTGTTAATCAATTATTTTTCAAACTTTTATTCAAAATTACAATATTAAAAATTGACAAAATGATTTAATTAATTAAATAAGAATTTAATCAATTATTTGTAAGATTTTGGATTTATTGTCAAAATTAAATATCATAATTAGGAATAATGGAATTAAATTCAATTAAATAATTAAGTGGCCAAATTAAATCCAATTAATTAAATATTGAGAATATTCAATAAATCAAACTTTAGGATAAATAGGATTTATCGCCAAATAATTATTAAATTAAAGATAATTATGATAAATAGGAATGTCACTAGGAATATTCCCCGATGCAGAATTTGAGATAATCAATTCGGATTCAATGATGTTTAGATGTGCCTTTGGTTAGGACTTCGATGTCGATTTCGTTCGATGTGTCGATATAGGAGATTAATGAACTTATAGCCCATTTTTGGGGTATTACATTTTGCCCCTCTTTGAATTGTTGTGCAAAGCGTAGTGGTTCAAAGATAGTCTGTGTATGATGTTGAAACTGATGTTTGATATTGAAATTGATATGGAACAGAAACTGATTGAAATTGATATGAAGATGATAGGTCCTGAGTGACCAAAGATAAAGTTAACTATAATAGCAAATGAACCGATGATTTCGAAAAAGTGTCAAAATGCCTGATTTCGAACCTTATGATTGCAAAGAAGTGAGTGATTGATTCTAGACCTGATTGTCCTTATATTGAATCACATTGGTATCACATCTAAACCCTTCAATTTTTTAAGAACCAAGGAAATCACACTGATGAACCGATAGTTGCAAAAACTGATACAATTTACAAGATTAGGAGAATACCAGATTGATATGGATCTCGATGAATCTAATATGACCCGAGCGATGATTGATTTGCCCCAAGCGATGAGGTATTTTTGATGAATCAATAACTAGACATGGTTGTTGTCTTGATTACTGAGGAAAGATATGATTTTAAAATTTAGATTTACAGACTTTGAATGATGTGCAATACCATGCCCCCTTCGGGATTAAAATTGAAATCTGACAAGAAAAGTCAGTGTTGATAGTTTAGAAGCATGTTAATTGATTTGAGAAGTGGTTATACACGTTCGAGAATGCATTTAGCATCGTTTAGAGGTCCTGGAGACCAAGTTTGACTAGGTTAAACCATGAGTTGACCATGGGTGACCAAGTTGAAATTTTGATAGTTTGATGTAAGATAATCAGTTAAGTTGAATACTGGATTTCTATGATGATTGAAGGTCGAATATGCAAGCAGTAGACCGTCCTGGGCCCAAAATTTTAAATCACAATTTTGACATAATAAACGATCTCAGATCTTAATTTTGATTCCGAAAATGGATTTAGAACATTGAAATTAGCCAGGGGTGCAATTTTTGTGGAAAACGGAGCACTTTTGAAAATTAGGTCAAAAGCTATATAAAGGCCGGAAGGGTCATTTTCAAATCATTTCAACCTTTTGACTTTGGAGATCTTGTGGAGCCCTCTGAGTGAGAAAATGGTAGAACAGAGAGAACCGAAGGTACCTGTGAGTTCGCATCGATTTGAGCACAGCTGGAGACATCAAAGACCTCGACAGTACGGACATCCAGTATGTGGACCTCTGTGCCTCTCTGAAATTTCAAATTTTTCATGTTTTATAGCATTTTTAGAATTTTTCATACGCGTTTTTCTTTTCAATTTTCACATGTATAAAAACTTGTACGAGTCCTCCCCCAGACTCGTATGACATTTTAATTTCATGTCCTTTGTTGTTTCATGACCTGCCCAGTGTTGTATAAGAGGGACCCATGAGTCGTATGACATTTCATCGGGTCCCTCGAAACTCATATGATGAAGTTTCCAGTGTCGTATGACTATGGTTTGTCGTTTGGTCTATTGTGGAAAGTCATACGACTTTTAATGCCAGTCTAGACTGTCGTATGAAAAATAGTGAGTTCAAAACTCCATCTTAGGTCAAAATTTTTGTTTTTCTGATTGCTCTACCTGATTGTGGACTCTTTGACCTACCTTCTGAAATACCAAACCGTTCAATTTCTGCACTATTAGCCTCTTGTTGAACCCAATTTTTGATAGAATTTCCTATTTCTGTATAATATAGGTCACATATCTGGATGTACATGTCCGTCATTCATATCCAGCGACATAAAGACTATGTGTTTCACTTCCTGATCCTATGAGGGTACATCTTGCTGCCTGTGGGTTTGAGCATCTGATCCATTTACCCGATATCAGGGTAAATCATGGCCTACTGACTGCGTTGATTGAGAGGTTCCACTCAGAGACATAGACTTTTCATTTACTGACTGGAGAGATCACTGTGACTCCAGAGGATGTATATAGGATATTACGCATTCCTTTCCATAGTAGTCAGTGTCTTGAGTATGTGAGTACCGGCCAGATAGGTCTTCATGCTTTTAGGTGTCTATTTGGTGATGATACATAGTTGACTGGGTCCATTTCATGGGAGACCCTTGTATAGAGATATGGTCAGACACACCGCTTAGAGTGCATTATTGCTGGGATGATTAGTGAGCTCATCATGTCGGGCCGTCAATAGAATGGTTTCTTGATGGGATGGGCCCCGATGGTAGCACTTCTTATGGTGACTCCCACTAAGCTTGCTTGGGGTCAATGTCTTTTCGCACATATATTTTCAGAGATGCATGAGGTTGTGTATCAGGACTGTAAGAGTTTCACTTCTGGAGCTCTTGTGTTACAGATATGGGCCTAGGAGCATATCCCAGTTTTACGACTAGTTTTTCAAACACAACGTCAGCCACAGGAGCCAGCGATATACACATATGCTGGTTATGTCTCACAGGTCTGCATGGGCCATACTAAGTACTTTAGATGATGTTTAGATGATATGACTTTTGTATATTGGAGACCATACTTGTAGATAGAGGCCTGGCCCACTGCAAGAGAGCAGTATAGCTTCCTTTTTCAGAGTCAGGTACTTATTGGTCGGTCCTCCACTATTTTGGAGAGATTTCTCATTACTAGAGTGTGGTGTCAATATGGACAGAGACAGGATGCCCCACAGGACTATACTGCATATGCCCATATAGTTTGTGAGATCGGGCTCGGATGGACACAGAGGCTCACTTATTCTTTATGTTCAGAGGAGTACAACACTATCATAGGTAGAGACTAGGACTACCATCCATAGGTTGTTGATGTAGGGGTCACAGATGGATACATCTCTTGGCTTACAGATCACCCTATCCATAGATTCTTAGATCCCACTGAGTTGATACCCTCCATGGAGGAGGCGATGGATGTGACAGGAGCTCCTATGAGACCAGGTCCTCGACCTTAGGCAGTACATCCTACACCACCCAGACTGAGAGTGATGGCTCCACTACAGAGACAAGTAGGACATATGAGGCCCCCTCATCCTTCTACTTCAATAATAGGTACATCCATAGGTTCACAGAGATGGACCAGGGGTGAGAGTGGCACTTTGGGCAGTGTTGGTTCTGCAGATGATGTATTAGTAGCTAAGTAGGTTGTAGGTGCTGGTACAGATATGGGTATAGATGATCCCTTTGATCTAGGGGCTAAGATTAGATGTCATAAGGTGCATAGAGTAGGTACCGCAGAGTAGGCAGAGAAGCCAGCACATGACACAGAGATGCCAGCAGCAAAGGATGAGCCTAGTGTACCTCTTACTTCTTTAGAGATTATTCGACATCTCAGAGCTCAGGTTCGGGACTTGAAGGTACAGAGTGCTAGGTGGGAGGAGAGGTATCTAGAGGCAGATAGGCAACGTACAGAGCTTCATGCACATTTTCATGTAGAGGTTTGGAGGTTACAGACATAGGTGACCCATCAGACCTCACGAGCTTCATATTATGTGTTTGCATATTATGTTGTTGTCCCTGCTGTGTAGAGAGTACCCACGTATTAAGATTATATGGCAGCCTCAGAGGGAGATAGGGCACCAAGAGTAGAGGCTATACCAGATGCACCACCCCCTCCTCCACCAGATGCCAAGGAGCATGCCAATAGTTGATTCCTGTTCTTATGTTTTGATATACTCTATTCTTTTTTTTATCATTGATATACTGTTCTAACTCTGATAGCTCTCTGGAGCTCATTCTTTTGTATATTGTGCCAGTAGTGCACCCCTTACACATTTCGAGTTGATGATATATATGAGATCGATATTTTAGGTCGAGACTTCATTTGTACTTGTCATGTTTTGATTGATGATGATATCATGTGATGTTTATGCTATGAGTAGTGTAGAATCTATGTATGGATCAATGCAAAGCAATGATTTCTTTCATATGTATGGATGTTATGCAAATGTAATTGATTATGAAAAGATGTATGTATGATTTATGCTTATGCACTGGATGTAATGTAATGCAACAAATGGTAATGATATGGGATGTAAATGCAGCGATACACATGATATGTTTTTGCAGGTTGATGAAGACAAGTACTCAGTCCTATGTCAAAAGGATGTTTAACCTAGGAGGGTTACTGCTTGCAGTTCAGTGAAGAGACCTTCAAGTGAGACTCAGCTCTCATTAGATGTGAAGAATTGATATGAAGAATTTTTTAAGCTTTGAAGTGTTTCCAAACATTTGTGAGATCATGCAGACATGCAAAATGCAAAGAAACATGCAAAATGAAATGCAACCTAAGACCTAGGACCTAGTCACTGATCATGTGTCAATTTGTTATCATCATTGAACTTTTAGGTAATCGGATAAATCAATACAATTCCCACTAGTTATGAAACCATAGACATATGAATATTGATTTGGATGCACAGGAATCAATACAACACCCACTGGTTAGGCAACCATGGATATATGAATATTGATTTTTTTTTTGAAATGTCAGATTAGATATAAGCACCAAGGCACAAATGCCAGGATGACCTGAATATCATGTCCATTTTGATATAGCAATCTGTATAAGCATCAAAACATAAAAGTCATGATGACCAGAATATGCCTTGCGGTACAAAACATCAAACAGTCAAGAGATCATTCTAAATCCAATGTGAATTACCCATAGTGACCCTTTATCATTCACATCCTTAGGTAAGATCACGTTTCATAGTAGGAGAAAGAACTCACTCAAAAAGATAATAGTTAGATCAAACTTCCTTGAATTTTTTGGGTATCAATGGTCGAGGTACGCATGGCCATCCAATTCAAGATGGAGGCTCTTACAGTCGAACACCATTTCAATCCAGAATGTTCAAAGTTGTTAGATTTTCACATACAAGCAGAAGACAAAGAAAAGATTATGCCCCCAGTCATCACTCTCTAAATCTTGTAAAGGACATCATCGAAGAGCTTGAAAGGACATAATATGAAAAAATCTCAATGCGAATCAGTAAGCATACAAGGAGATAAAAGCATGTAAAATCATAGATTGTTTTCAGTTTGATGTTTGATTGCGTTGTTGTAGACGCAAAATCCTTTCTGGAGACGAGACTGATTGGCTGACTCAAATGAAGCTTTAAAGGACTCTGACTGGTTATGATATGTCTAAGATACATTGGAGGCCATAGGATATGACATTGAGTGCCCCAAAGTTTTAAGCATTGATAGGATATAGACGCTTGAGCTGATTGGTGTACAAACTGATTTATCGAATAACAGGAATGCAGAAACAAACCGGGAGATATGTGCAAACTAAAGCAAGACTAAAAGTTGGGAAAGACCAAGATTGCGCTGATAGATGGAGTGTTTTGAAACAAATGGCACCAGTTTGCTGGGTTTTCACCATCTTGACAAAGATTCTATCTTTGCTACCAAGGCGCCTGTTTCCAGGTTTTCACCAAGGCACTTTTTCTTTTTCTCATTTTTTTGTATTTTTCATTTTTTCAATTTTTTTTTTTTTTGTACTTTTGATATCTTTTTTTTTTTTTTTGTGAATCATCAAGGTGCCTATTGCTAGGTTTTCACCAAGATGTTCATTTTTTCAGGACTTTTTCCAATTTTTAAGATTTTTTCAAGACATTTTACCATAGACTGAATGCTTTAGGCATAGAATTTCTTTAGATGGAGAACGTTGATTGGTTCTTGGAGCTGTTCTCCTTCACTCGTTGAGAGTTGATAGGAACCAGAGCCAAAAATAGCAGTGATTACAAAGGGACCCAACCAATTGGGTTCAAACTTCCCCTTGCGTTCTCGACGTGATTGATTTTTAGGATTCTCTCTCAAGACTAGATCGCCAACCTAAAATTCTTTGTGTCTGACTTTCTTGTTGTAGCCTCTAGACATTCTCTTCTAATATACTCTGAGATAATCATACGTTGCTTGTCTGCGCTCATCTAGTAGTTCAAGTTCTTGCAACCTAGACACTCTGTAGTCATCATCAGTTACCAGACCATGCATTCTAATTCTTAGTGATGCGATTTCAACCTCAATAGGTAGTACCGCTTCAGACCCATAAAATAAAGCAAAAGATGTAGCCCCTGTAGGTGTTTTGATACTTGTTCTGTAGGATGAGAGAGCTGGATTGATCATGAGATGCTAGTCTCTTCCTATTTTATTAATCATATGGTGCAATATTTTCAATAGATTCTTGTTAGAAGCCTCTGCTTGTCCATTCCCTTGAGGATAGTAGATAGAAGACCAATGTTGTGTGATCTTGAATTTGGCACATAGATCATCTACGTCTTTGTTTTTGAATTGTCCACCATTATCTATGATTATGGAATGAGGTATCCCATATCTGCATATGATATAGTTCAATATGAACATAGATATTTGTTTTCCAGTTGCTTGTGTCAAAGGGACTGCTTCTACCCATTTTGTAAAATAATCTGTAGCTATGATTATATGGGTATGTCCATTAGAAGAATGAGGATGTATAGCTCCTATAAGATCAAAGGCTCATTGGTGAAAAAGTCATTGTGTAGTAAAGGGAATTAGATCTCTCCCTGGAGCATGAATTAAGTTGCCATGCACTTGGCACTTTTGACAATTCTTAGCAAACTTGATAGACTCTTTCTCCATTTCAGGCCAATAGTACCCAGCCCTAATAAGTTTTTGAGCTAGTGTTAAACCATTTGAGTGTGACCCACAAATACCATCATGGACTTCCTCTAATGCACGTTGAGACTCTTCCCATTCTAAACATCTAAGTAGTGTACCATCTAGACCTCGTTTGTACAGATCATGACCAATGATGACATATTGGGAGGCATTTCAGATAAGGTATCTCTTTTCATGGCGGTTGAAGGCATCGGGAATGATTTGGTCTTGGAGATAGGAAAATAGGTTTTTGTATCTAGATGAATCATGACCAACAATAGTGTAGATCATGCAGGTTTCAAGGGAATCATATGTGGGATAAGATAGTGCTTCCACCAGGAACTCGTAGTGTAGCTCATGTTCAAGCTGTTGTAATAAAGTAGATAATGTTGCCATTGCATCGGTAGCCTTATTCTCCATTCTAGAAATTTTCTCAAATGTGATAGATATGAAATACTTCTTTAAATCATCTACCATTACCTTGTAAGGAATGAGCTTTTCATCTTTAGTTTGGTACACATCATTGACTTGATGAATAAAAAGTTGAGAGTCTCCATGAATGTGTAGCTCTGTTACTCTCCATTCAATTGCTATTTTCATACCATTCAAAAGGGCTTCATATTCTACAATATTGTTTGTGCAAGGAAACTTTAAGCTGAATGCTTTTGGGATTGAGTATCCTTGAGGAGTTATGAACAATATACCTACTCTAGATCCATTGTGTATAGGAGCCATTTGAGAATAACTACTATTCTCTAGAAGAAAGAGTCATGATAGAGGAATCTAGAAATTCCATTTGCATTGGTGTATCATCAATCATAGGTGCATTTGGTAATTGATCAACAATAACCTATCCTTTGATAGCTTTTCATTTCACATATTCAATGTCAAATTCACTTAAGAGCATGACCCATTTAGCTAATCTACCTATGAGGGCAGCTTTGCTTAGTAGGTACTTGAGTGGATCAATCTTAGCTACCAAATGTGTGGTATGAGCTAACATGTAGTGTCTCAATTTCTATGATGCAAATATCATAGCTAGACAAGCCTTCTCAATCATTGAATATTTCTTCTCATATGCAACCAATGTTCTACTGATATAGTATATAGCTCTTTCCTTTTTGTTCTCATCATGTTGTGCTAGAAATTCCCCCAATGATGTTTCTGTAGCAAAGACATATAAGATCAATGGCTTCCCATGAATAGGAGGCATCAAAATAGGAGGACTGGATAGATACTTCTTGATATGATTGAAGTTGTTATCACATTCTTCATTCCATGCAAAGGTCACACCTTTATGTAATGTTTTTGTAAAAGGTTGTGATATGTTTGCTAGCTGTGATATAAAACTTCTGATAGATTGTACTCTCCTTTGTAAGGTTCTCATTTGACTGATATTCTTGGGAGGTTGCATCTCTATTATAGCCTTGACTTTAGTTGGATCAACTTCAATGCCCTTCTTTGAAACTATGTATCCTAAGAGCTTTCCAGAAGTGACACCAAAAGCACACTTCTTAGGATTTAGTCGGAGACTAAACTTTTCCATTCTGTCTAGGATCATGCTCAAGTCCTTTAGATGTTCAGTTCTAATCATAGATTTTGCTAAAGTATCATCAACATAATCTTCCATAGTTCGATGCATCATGTCATGGAAAATAGATGTCATTTCTCTTTGATATGTAGCACTAGCATTTTTAAGCCCAAATGGCATGACATTCCAACAGAAGGTACCCCATGCACATGTGAAAGCAATTTTCTCTTGATCCTCTAGAGAAATTTTTAATTGGCTATATCCAGAGAAACTTTCCATTAAGGAATACATCTCGAAACCTGCAATCATGTCCACTATCATATCAATGTTAGGTAGTGGAAAATCATCCTTAGGGCATGCTCTATTCACATCTCTAAAGTCTGTGCACACTCTGATTGAACCATCTAGTTTAGAAACAGGTACAATATTAGAGATCCATTTAGCATAGTCAATAACTTAGATGAATCTGGCTTTCAGGAGCTTCTCTAATTCAACTTTTACCAAGAGTGCAACATGTAGATGCATCTTTCTCAATTTTTGCTTGACAGGTTTTATATTAGGAGCTATAGATAAATGGTGCATGATAAGATTAGGATCCAACCCTGGCATATCTGAGTATTTCCATACAAAGTTGATCTTTTTCTCTATTAGGAATGTAGTAAATTTTTGCTTCTCTTCTTCTGATAATGATTGTGCTTCATGTACTAATTGTGGTTCCTCTGTTGTACCCAAATTGATAGATTGAGTGGGCTCAATTAGAACCGGAGATCTGTCCTTTAAATGACTCAGAAGGACATCAAATATCTCATCCTTAGGCACCTTAGAGAGGTTTTCACCTTTGGATACATCTTTTCTTTTTACTTTTGTAGGTTTTGAGACTGCCACAAAGTGGTTTTCACCCTCAGAACTCCTTTTCTTTTTCTTTTTATTCTTAGTTTTCTGACTAAGATATTTGACGTCCGACTTCATCATGCTAACACTTGGTTCACTGATGGAAGTACTCATAGGCTCAACTACGTTGAGGTAGCAAGCAAGGGCATAGTCATTTGGGAAGGTATAAATACCATGGCTCAGATTTGTGGAGGTTTGATCAATAAGTTTTGGATATTGGATAGTCAAAGTGCGGAAAGATTGGGAGATAGTGTTTATAGATATGGATCTATCATCATTGATCCTAACCCGATGCTTGAGTTCAAAGGTGATATTACAACTTAAGACATTCAATTCGTGAATAGGCTCAATGTCATTGTGGTAGTCCAATTCAGCCATAGGTGGGTCAGACTCGACAGGTTCATCATTTCGCTCTAGACTTACATTGGGATTAGGTGCATATTGGTGAATAACATCAACATGTTTCTCTGTAATAAGCTCATCTTCATTTGGTTCTAGAATGGCTCCCCATTCATAGTCATTTGATTTAGCTTCTAATTCAAGATCTCTAGGAAATCTTAGAACATGAGTAAAGTCAAGATGAATACCACAAAAAGGGTTACCCTCAGTTTCAGATTTGAATTCATACTCATGGGAATCAGTTTTAGAATAACTACCACCTTCTTCTTGATCCTCTTGATTAGTTTCAAGATTAGCTGGTTCTTATGTTGCAACTATCTCTTGATTGATAGTAGGTTCTTGTGTTTCTACTACATTAATTCTTTTGATTGGATCATCTTTATCATCAAGAAGGTCTTTGATCTTTTTAGGAAATTTTTCATAGGGGATGAGTTATGAGCTGTCTGAATCACTATCTGATGGTTCTTTTTCTTCTTTCTTAAGAAGAGGTTCTCCTGGTGCGATCTGCTTTATGACATGAGAACAATTACCTTTGAGGTGGAAGGGTTTCTTTTTAAAGCCTAAGCCAACTTTGTCTTTATTTTCTCTACCAGTATGTGGGAGAGGTGCCTCAAGACCTTTTCCTCTGACTCCTAGAGGTCCTTTACCTGGATATCCCATCTTAGCTATTAACTTATTTCCTAGATTGTATGACTTAGAAGGGATCTATGGTGCTGTAGAGTCACTAGTTTGAACATTGTGGGATTCAGATTCATCTTTGTATAGCCATGATAGCACAGCTTCATCCTCTTCAAACTCTTGCTTGGATACTTGTTCTACCACAAAATTCTTTTTATATGCTTCAAGAGGTTCCTTAGGTTCGGGCTTGGACTATTTCAAAGATTGTCCATAAGACTTAGGTGAGATAGGGAGAGATGTCAAAGATAAGACTGGCTCTATAATATATTCTCCCATCCTATTTTCTTTGATATTGACCTCTTTAGCAATGTCTTCCATTTTGGATGTTGAAGCAACATTTAGTTGTTCAGTAGAAGATTCTCTGTTATTGGGAACAAGCTTATCAGCACTTTCCTTCAATGTATTGCAAGTTGTATTCAGATCTGTGGGGATAGTAACCTCTACTCCTTCATAAGGAAACTTCAAACATTGATCGTATGTAGAAGGAATAGCTTGCATTTCATGTATCCATGGTCTCCCTAGGAGGATGTTGTAGGCCAAAGGTAGATCAACCACTTGACAAATGGTATCTTTGATAACTAGACCCACTCAAATGGGTAAGACAATGGTGCCTTTAGAAGATCTTTCTTGTTCATCATAGGCTTTTATGGTTATCTTCTTTTGAGGATCAATAGCCAATTCTAAAAATCCCAATTGTGTGATCAAGTTGTAAGAACAAATGTTTAGGCCAGCACCCCCATCTATCAACACACATTTGACTCTGCGGTTATGGATCAAGACCTCTATATGCAAGGGCTGGTTATGTGGGTGACTCAAGGAGTTGTCATCTTCCTCTGAAAAGGAGATATATTGTGGAGATGTAAGATGTCCAACCATAGTCTGGAACCTGTCTAAATCAAGGTCATCAGGAACATTGGAACTGAGAAAAGATTTGTCTAGTATGGCTCTGTGAGCTAGGGATATTCAAAGAAACTCAAACATAGAGATTTTGACATTAGTGTGCTGGAGTTGTTGAACAATGCTATAAGATGTAGGCCTTGTATCCTTTGGATTGGAAGATTTGGAAGTAGCCTTCTATTTGGAAGCAGATGAAAGATTGAAGTGTATCTTAGGGACATTAGATGAATCTAGGATTTGTCCTTTTAGATGTGCCTGAGCTTGTGATTGAGTAACTACATTAGCTGAGGAATGATCTCTTTCTCTTCATACAATTGTGATGACATTGCAACTTTCAGAGAGACATGGTTCAATTATATTGATGATAGCATTATTTCCAGGGTAGGCATAATTGACTTTTGCCCCCATATTAGGCTGAGAAGTTGAAACTCCTTGACCATGTTACGGAAATGGTTCTGTAAATGTCGGATGATCATTATTGCTCTTAGGATTGTCAACTGTGATGTCTCCACTATCGATCAGATCTTGAATGGTGTGTTTCAACCGTAAGCAGTTATTAGTTTTGTGACCTTTACCTCGATGGAAATCACAGAATTCATTTTCTTTCCACCAATGTGGCTTAGGGTCTAGATCAGATTGTCAAATTGCTGGCAAAGAGATGATGTTATCAGCCAGTAGAGTTCTCAAAGCTGATTCTAAAAATTCTCCAAGAGGAGTGAACTTTCTCTTTTTATCCCAAGATTTGTATTCTGGCTTCTTTTGGAATGGTTTGAATGAATTTTGTTCTGAAGCTTTAATGGCTTGGGAACTAAGAGTTAGGTTCTAGGGTGGTGCCTTTGATGGGGCACAGATAGTGTCAACAACACCATCTGTGATGATACCTTTGTTATTGTTCCAATTTTTGTTCTTGTCTTTGGAACTAGATCCAGATTTGTATTTGTCCTTTTGAAGCGTGATATCTCCTTTCTTGACAAGTACTTTCTCAATCTTGATTGCATTATCTACCATTTTGTCAAAAGATGTATGATCTTGCATTTGTAATGGGTAGTTGATCTTTGGGACAAGGTTATTGATAAAGATTTCAAGTTTCTCCATTTCGGGAATTGGTCTAGCATATAGAGAGAACTTCTTTCGCCACCTCTTGAGGAATGTTAGGAAGGGTTCTCCTAGATATTGCTTGAGGTTACAGATATTGATCATGGTGACCAGGTGTTGAATATTGTAGGAGTATTGTTGATAAAATAGTTTAATCAACTCCTCAAAAGTTTTAATCGTAGGAGGCAATCTAGAAAACCAATGAATGGATGCTCCACCCAGAGATCTAGGAAAGAGGTGCATCAGATAGGTTGGTTCATGCATGAACTCCATGGATTGTGTACAGAACTCTCTAACATGATCTTGAGGATCAGAGTGT
Organism: Chamaecyparis obtusa; assembly: GCA_027943335.1. Taxonomy (NCBI): domain Eukaryota; kingdom Viridiplantae; phylum Streptophyta; class Pinopsida; order Cupressales; family Cupressaceae; genus Chamaecyparis; species Chamaecyparis obtusa. Next base: position 127,008 of record BSBK01007139.1, on the reverse strand, counting down.
CTGTCATATTTATCATACTTCAGCATCTCCACTCTTTTTGGAAATGGCGGCATATACAAGTCTTTGTCAAATGGAAAAGGACATAGAGCCTCCATGGAGAACTCCTTGGGTTCCTTCTCTTTTTTGAGTTTATTCAGTTTGACTTGTAAAACATGCATTTGTTTCATCATGGCCATTATCAGAGTTTCTTCCTCATGTGTGATGATATCTTCGACATTAAAATTAGGAAGAAGCCTAGGTCCTTGATGAGCTAACTCCAAAAAATATGCTTCTCTATCCTCTTTCAAGAAATGCTTCATCATTCGTTTGAAATTATCATCATTTTGATATTGAGCAATTTCTTCAAGTGTGGGTTCCTGATCTGCACGTTGAGATTGAGCCCTTTGAGAACCAAAGTTTGTCCCTGCTTGAGACATGGTGGGAGTTCTACCTGGGGTAGATTGAGGAGGAGTTTGTTGATTACCTCCATGGGTTGATGGAGGAGGTATGTAATTAGTTTTCAATTGAAAGTTTCCAAGGCCGTCGTCTTCATAAAGACCAGAATTGATGAGTTTCTCAAGAGTTGGACCCTAGATATTAGTCAAAGGTAAGGTCTCTCCTAATTTCTTGTGTGAGGAAGCTCTAGTTTCCACCATTAACCTTAGGTGAAGCGAAGAGAATAGGATGAAGACAACTGAAGAATGATTTGATGCAAGAAAATCAGATGGCACAACCTTGTCAAGATTATGATTGGTTTGAAGATTCGATTAGATGTGGGTGAAGGATACTATGCCCTAGATGCATGGGTAGATTGCCCAAAAGATAGCAGACATGAGTTCACAACACTTAGTCTATTTTTGAAGATTTGATAGAAGATTGATAGATTTGACAAGGTTTTGACACAAGATGAAAAGGACTCAAATCGATTAAATAGAAGCTGAATCGGATTCAAAAGGCCACTTTTGGAAAATGATAGGATTCTCAATAGCTACTGCTCTATTCCTGACATAGTGATTTGTTTGACAAATTCTGGAAATAGGCTAAAAAAGCTAAGGATTTGGCAATTCTGACAATTTTTTGACAACTTTTCAAAATTTTCCCAAATGACACTCTGCAGACTCATACGACAATGGGTATGCTATGAAATGATAGTTGAAAAGCTCGTACGATAGTTGCAAAACTCACACAATAGTTGCTAGCAGGATTTGACTTTTTGAATTTGACTAGCGAAAAGACTCGTACGACACTGGGTTCTTTACCATACGACAGTTGGGCAGTAATGAAATGACATTTGATCAAAACTCGTATGACTTTCTGACCTCCTGAGACAACTTTTGACTCTAGAAAGGAATTTCACTTCAAATTTTGCAAATTTAGGGTTTTCAGTTTCAGATTGTTTGCAAATTTCAATGTCCAGATTTGAGGATTGTAATAGATTTGTTCATTTTCAGTAACCAGATAGATAAACAAGCACACAAAATAGCAAGCAAGTGATTTCAAGCATGTCTAAAAACAATGAACAAGGGAAAAAGCAACCTTGTGCATGAACAATCAAGTGACTTATTTGTGCTAATCCTTAGAAGTGCTAATTGCGTATGTTCCAAAAAGTTTTGCATTAACGCACATATTCCTAGAAAATGAAAATTTGGCCTCACTAGGGTTTTTAGTAATGGTTTGACTCTGTAAATTTTATGATCTAAGAGGGTGAACTCCAATCCAGGCGCACTGGGGTTTTGACACAGTCTGAGAACTTAATCTTTAGGATCTGCTAGGGAGATTTGACAGCCCAACAAGAGACCACACTTGTGGAGATTTCTTCCAATAGGACATTTATATAGCGGTTGTCACTACCGCGATGAAAATGGCTATTACCGCTTGAGGTTCTGTCAACGTGGTTGACCCAATTAAGGGAATGTCCACTATGGTTAACCCTCTCTAAAGGTGACTCACAAGATATACCACATGGAGACAGGTTCCAGATTCAAGGATTTGGGTTTCTGGTACTATCCAAAAAGGAAGTAGAGCATAATCCGCTAGCCTTTTCACTTTTAACCCAAACAAAGAAAATAGATTAATCTAACATGCTAAGACCAAGATTATCTCACAAAGATCTATGACATCAACCCCTTATGATCTAGTGGAAAATTGTACTGACGAAAATTGTACGGACAGAATTTAAAAATCATAGTTTTGGCTCAAAAATTGAGAAAAAAAGATAGAAATTGATAGAATTGAATTAGAAACCCATTTCAGGGCCCCACGGTGGGCGTCAAAAATGTGTGTGTGAATTTTGTACTTGATCTGTAGACACAACACTTCAATAAAACATTAGAGGTTAGTTGAAATCAAAATCGTGCAATGAATTGAAAGCTAAACTAACCAGGCGATTTACTGCCTTCTAATAGGTGTGAGTATAATGTTCTCAGATTAAAATCAAGATCAGTGGCCTTGACGAAACCTAAATGAAGGATTTGAATGCAAAAGATGGATATGGAATGTATGCAATTAATCTATTTTTTTTGGATTTTTAGATGCAATAAGATGAAAAACTGATATGAATTTAGAATCTAAGATGAAAACTGATATGCTATGAATTGATCTAAGATGAATTCTAAATGATATGCAATACTCAAAAATAAGAATGATCTCACAATAGCTTGGATTCACAAAGATGATTCCTTAGTCTCCAATTCGACAACATGAGGATGCAAAAATATGAGATGATTTGTGAAGAGCTGAGCCTTGATTTTATAGAAATCCAGGGCTTTGGAGGTGCATGAAAGAAAGCCATAAATCACTCAGATAAACTCAACTTGATTTTTGAGTTATCTGAAAATAAAGATAATTTAATTCACAAAAACATGCAAAAGCAGAGTTTAACTCAAAATAGAGTTTAGATTTAATTGATAATTGATAGTTGTCTGCTTTTCTGATTGTGCATGTTTTATTTATGAATTAATTTAATAATAAAGTTATTTATTTCCAACTTAACTGATTTTGAAAAATAAAACAATTGATTTATGGGTTAATCAATTATTTTTCAACCTTTTATTCAAAATTACAATATTAAAAATTGACAAAATGATTTAATTAATTAAATAAAAATTTAATCAATTATTTGTAAGATTTTGGATTTATTGTCAAAATTAAATATCATAATTAGGAATAATGGAATTAAATTCAATTAAATAATTAAGTGGCCAAATTAAATCTAATTAATTAAATATTGAGAATATTCAATTAATCAAACTTTAGGATAAATAGGATTTATTACCAAATAATTATTAAATTAAAGATAATTATGATAAATAGGAATATCACTAGGAATATTCCCCGATGCAGAATTTGAGATAATCAATTTAGATTCGATGATGTTTAGATGTGCCTTTGGTTAGGACTTCGATGTCGATTTCATTCGATGTGTCGATATAGGAGATTAATGAACTTATAGCCCATTTTTGGGGTATTATAGGACACACTAGGCATGATTAGTACTCTGACAGAGACTCTCATTCAGTGTGCCACTCCTTTAGTTGAGGGTGACCATGGTCAATCTTTGAGGGGGCATATTTATCAATCATGTGGATCTTTGTGCACATTTGGTACTACCGAGAGAGAGGAAGAGGATCGTGGAATGGTGACTGATGATTTTCTAAATATGACATTTGGCATTGACACACAGGTAAATATTTCCAAGTTGATTAAATTTATTTGATCATATTTCATTTATAAGATAATAACTAATTAATTTAGTATCTATTGATTATGATCAAAATTTAGGGCAAGAGTGTCGGTGGTGGTGGCAGTGGCAATGATCCTCCTGCCCCCTTCTACACATCATCATCAATTCCACAAGTATGTATCAAATAAAACATTTTAATTAATATATTTGATTATTATTTAATTATATGAATGATTGTATCATTACTTATTGTGCACGTGCATTAGTTCACTGGTGGATCATCGACATTCACAACAAATAGTGAAGGGCATCGTGCCACTTTCCTTGAGGTATCTTTATTTGCATGTTAATTTGATTTACTTGATTATATCTAATTAATAAATGAATGAATAACTAAATTACTAAATAAATTATGATCAAAATCCAGAGGCAAAGTGGTCATTGTGATGATCACATTCTTTCAGCTAGCTTTGTGATGTCATCATTGAGTCCACAGGTATATATGTGTAATAATGCATTATAATTAACATGACAGTAGTAGGTTCTTATATGAATGGTTGTCTTATAAATTTCCATGTACATGTGCACTAGTTTAATGTTGGAGCTTCGAAATCGACACCGCACATCGAAGGACGTGGTGGAACCTTCACAAAGGTATCATTTATTCATTAGTAGGGTTGTAAAAAGTATATGTAATCTTGATAACTACATAATACTTTTGTTGTTTCATTTTCATTTATTGACATCAGAGACTCCTCCTTCTGTTTGTGATACTTTTGATCATGGAGTAGCTATAGCAGTAGCTAGTTTTGAAGCACTGACTGAGGTATGAAAGAGATCACTTAATTTTAATTGTTATTTTAATAATTTGTATTGAATTTTATAATGATATTCATGTATGTATTTTAATTATTATTTTGATCATTTTTGTAAGGACTTATTACTCTAGATTGTCAACATACACCTTTGGTGGATGTACGTCATGACTATTTGCTAGTGGTAAGCGAATATTCTATTTTATATCATTGTATAATTCAATTTTGGTGTATATTAGTTATTGATGCTTAAAAAATTTTATCAGCTCAAGCTGCAAAAGAGTCTATATAGGGGGACTAGTGAGTGCACTCAAAAGACTATAGCATCCACTGCATCTCCATCAACGCGATGATCGAAGACAACTCATGATTTGTTTTCTTCCCCGGTGGGAAAGGACTAGATTAGGGATATAGATTATATGCCTATATGGCATTAGTAGACATATTTTTTGTATATTATAAGTGATATGTTGTACATCCATTTGGCTTTGAGGAAGCCAGTTTAACTGTGTTGGATATATTCAATGTATGATATTATTGGACATATATATTTGGCTTCATGCCCTACGAATATTTTTTTTGTATGTTTTAGGTATGCAATTCATGTGTTTGATGTATTGATGTATACTAATTTATGTTTATGTGTATGTCTTATGCTTTGTAAATTTCCTATGAAATGGATCTAATTAGAAGAATATTCCATCAATTTGACTCTATGACACTTCTAGATATGAAAGCCCCAAATTAGTCTTAAAAACCCCTATAAACTAGAGCTCTCTCAATATATGACCTCTGAACACCATACCAACCAAAGGAAAGTTGTTCTAGCATTCTTATACCATCCTCAGATGGATTCAATCATAAAATGACCACCTCCAAGGGCTTGATTCTTCTCTACTATACCTATGGCTTCATTTTAATGACCCTTGGTCACTCGTCAACCCCAACAACTCCTCCAATCAATTCCCACCTGCAAAATCCTTCTCATTCCTACATTGGAATTATTATAATGCTACAATTAAATGATTGGACCCATCCCCAAGTGACATTAATTACAAAATGGGGATGGATCATTCCATTTACATCTTAAAACAAGATAATTCCCAACACTATTTTAGACCAATCAAAAGGAAATGCACCAAATCAATGAAACAAATATAAAATTCATTCAAAAGAGGTGTTTACAATGTATCTCAACCATGCACAAGTATGGATTTAAATGATGCATCCAAAAACTATGAGAAATTGTAAGAAATCTAAAATTTATTGCTCAAACAAGACACAGTCCCTACAACTCTTGCTTCCAATCCATACCATCTGAAATAACAGACCTCCAAGCACTTAAATAAATTCCTATCAACCTCCTTAACCAATCCAAATAATTTGGAACTCCTTATAGGTCTTGTATCTTCTTCAAACTAATTATTCACCCAAGTGACCCTCTTGCCTTCATTAGGATGTGCTGCACCAGTTCTTTCATAAAAACCACACGGTCTAGTAGCCCATCTTCATGCAGTGATCTTTAAACAACATCAACTTACATCCCTACATGAATAAACTACAAAACAAGGATATAATACATGTTTGCACTCATCCTCTTGCTCACACCTTAAGGGACACTTTAGCTCGGAGTGGTCGGCAGCATTCGAGTGAATCTGTATGCCAAACAAGGTTGTTAGTAGCATTTACCTGACCATTTAGAGTTGTTGGAATAGATGTTTTGATGCTACGACCGATAGTTTGAAAGATATGCAATGTTGTCCATTTCAACTAAGGAACACTTCAATTTTTTACATTGACCGACAATGTGTTGCCAAATATAAATGAGGTTGAATCTCTAAAAATTGAGATAGGTTATTGTAGACCTAGACAACATGGTCCCATAGCACCTGATGGTTTGATTCCACCCCACACGAGCTCTGAGATATGACCTCATAAAGATCATTAATTTTATGCTAAAGGGACCTTGAGGGACACTTCAGCCCAGAGTGGTCGGCAGCATTCGAGTGACTCTATGTACCAAATGAGGTTGTTAGTAGCATTTACCTAGCCATTCGAAGCTGTTGGAATAGATGGATCGATACTATGACCAAAGGTTTGAAAGATACGCAATGTTGTCCATTTCAACTAAGGAACACTTTGAGTTTTGACATCGATCGACAATGTGTTGCCAAATATAAATGATCTTGAATCTCTAAAAACTGAGATAGGTTATTGTAGGCCTAGGCAACACGATCTTGTATTACCTAATGGTTTGATTCCACCCTGCACGAGCTCTAAGATTTGACCCCGTAAAGATCATCAATTTTATGCTAAAGGGACCTTGAGGGACACTTTGGCCCAAACTAGTCAGCAATGTTCAAGTGACTCTATGTGCCAAACGAGGTTGTTAGTAGCCTTTACCCAGCCATTCAGAGCTATTGGAACAGACGGTTGAATACTACAACCGACAGTTTGAAAGATACGCAATGTTGTCCATTTCAACTAAGGAACACTTCGAGTTTTGACATCAACTGAGAATGTGTTGCCAAATATAAATGAGCTTGAATCTCTAAAAACCAAGATAGGTTATTGTAGGCCTAGGAAACACAGTCTCGTAGCACCTAATGGTTCAATTCCACCCCACACAAGTTCCAAGATACGACCCCATAAAGATCATTAATTTTATGCTGAAGGGATCTTGAGGGACACTTCGGCCCAAAGTGGTTGTGTTGTGGTCCCACAACCACACTCCCCTTTCTTGGCCCTTATGGCCTCAGGGGCCCCCCTTCTGCTTTTTGCTTGCCTCATTTTGTCATCTTTAAGGTTGGTGTCCTTAGTTTTTTTTTAGCTTTTGGCCTTGTTGGCCTTGTCATCCTTGTCGGCCTTGTCAGCCTCTAGCACCTTTTGGTGGTTTGAAAGGTGCGAAAGGCCCCAACAAGAGCATTTTGGCTAATGAATTTTTTGGCCATTTCGGCCTTGTTGGCTTTCCGTTCTTTTGGTGGCCAAAATATGAAAAGGTGACGAGCGATCTCAAGTGGCTGTCTTTTTCAAACTTTCAGTGTTTTCAGCCTATCGAACCTCTGAGATTGTCAAAAAGGCTGAAAGGCTACCACATAGGGTGATGATGTCGCTAGATCTCACACTGCCTATAAAATGTGTGAAGGTCATTTGAAACCCTCACTTTGCGCATTTTCTCCTTTGTGATCTGCTCGCTCTATTTTTCACCACTAGTGCTTTCATTTTCATTTCACTCCCTCTTCCTCACTGGTCTTCGTCAAGCTCTTCATCCTTGGGTAGGTGGTCTTCCCCTCTTGGTTGTTTCTTCCTTTTTTTTTGTTTGCGTCCTCTTTTGTTTCTCGTTTCTTGTTTTAGGTCTAGGGTTTTCTTTTTTGATCTTTTCGGTTTGAGTCTTAGGTGTAGATTATTTTAGGGTGAGCCTTTTCAGCCTTAGGGATTATCGAGGTAGTCACCTCACATCCCTAGGTGAGTTTGTGGTCAAAATCACTATCGGACTCATTTTTTGAGTCTGGCCCAAAACCCTAATTTCAGACCTTCAAGGTTCGGAAACTCACAGAGCACCCACTAGATTAGAAATTGCCTAAGTCCTCATGCTGTCGGTGTTTTCAATGTTTTCACACACCTAAACACAACATCCCCTGAAACCCCCAAAGGAAGCACTCTTGCCTTTGTTTTTCGTTCTTCGGGTTTGCAGCCCTTTCGGCCTTTTAGGACGTCAGGACTTCTCAGGGTTTTGGAGGTCCGATAATGTCGGAAGTCTCTTCACGCCAATTTCCCTTTGGTCCTTTTAGCCTTTTCAGCCCTTTCGAACCTATCATGTTTCCTATGTCCGATGAGTCTGAAAGGGAAAAGGGTCTGAAATCTTTGGTTTTTGCTTTGAAATCATGATTTCAGTGAATGGTGGTGCTTTTCCAGTTTCTTTTCCCTCATTATGTTACTAATTTAGGGCTTGTGCTCTTTTTTAGATATGGCCGAGAAGGTACTGGCATTGTCGGTGATGAAATACCAATTCAAAGGATACCACCCGCTGTCTAAAGTTACAGACTTGCATGCTAGGATAATCGATACCGATATCGGGAATGTGAGTTGGAATGAATATCTGAACAAGTGTGCTCAACTAGTGGGCCATTCAGAGGACTGTACCTCATTGGTCCATTGCTCCTTAGTGAATGCAGTGGCACACCCTGTATTGATCCAATCTGTAGAGTTGATTAACACATTGGCCAACCACTATGTGCCAGATGAGCGCATGATCAGAAATAGCATGGGGGAAGTGGTCCTGGACTTGAGGCTTGACAACATCGAGGATGTTTTCCATCTACCCAAGGGGGTAGATAAGTTCTTCAACTTCAATTTAAACAAGGGGATGGAATTCTATAACAAAGATACGCAGAGGGCCCACAACATTGTTAACAATGAGTACCTGATGCAACCCTTGCCCAAGAACAGGCTAGATAGAATTGATATGAGGAGGGGTTATATGAAAGAGGATATCCAGGCCACCATAACAATGATAAGCAGGGTGTATGGCCTGCCCAAGTCCCATCAGCTAGAGCCTTGGATGATTTTCCTCATCCAGAAAATAAAAGAAAGACAAGAAAGGTTCGATTGGGCCTCTATTCTAAGCGACCAGTTCGATGAACAACTGACTCGAGTAAAAAATGACCCCCACTTTTACATGACATCTTATGTTATGTACTTGCTAGCCGCTAGGGCAATCTAGCTAAGGTTGACTAAAGTTGGGAACATTGGGGAACAAAACACATGGCCTTTCACTTTGTATCCTCAGTTGGTGCGAAAGGACTTCATCCCACATAATAGCCCAGAATTTAGGATAGTTAATGATGCCTTCATCTTTGCAATCATCTACTCCATCGAGGGTGATTTCACCAAAAGGATATCGACAGAAGTAGCTGCCAAAGTAAAGGCCATTGGGGCATTTTACATTCAATTCAAAACATTCACATATATTCGAATTGTGGGAAGCACCTTAGCACCCAAGAAGCTCCCAAGGTACCCCCCTGATAGGGTAGTTCTACTAGAGATAGCAAGGAAATTGTCTGATGCTCACAAGCATATCAAACACAAGAAGAAACACTACTGGAGCTTCCCTATTTCAATCGGTCCTCATTGTGTTCTAGACATGAAAGTTTGCAAGTCATTGGTTGGAGAATGGGATGAATTCCTGCTAGCAACCTACAACCTGGTAAGGCCACATTTTGAGCCCATTGGTACCTATAGCCACATAATGGGAAGACACTACATCCATGAGCCACATGTTAAAGATCATTGGGAAAATTGTGTGGATGATTATGAGGTGAGAATCTGTGACTATTACCGGATGAGCTTAGAGTTGGCGCAAGGTGCCCTTTCCCTGAAGATTCCACAGAAGGCATTAGATGCAAACTCTGATAAAATCATGGATTCCATATATAACTCAGATAAGGTATACACCAGGGCCATTCTAAATGCAGAGGTGGATCGAGATGAGAATGATAGCATGGACTTCAGAGCCCAACATGTAATCAAGCTGACAAAGTCTTGGGTTGCTCATCCATTTCCTATGCAACCACTTCCTATGAAGCAACTCCCTGAGAAGACATCTCGAGGAAAGAGGAAGAGGGAAAAGATACTGGAACCTTAGTTTAAAGGGGCTGCCCCTCTAAAGCCCAAGACTATATATCACCATGAGTGTCCCATCACATATGGTCCAGTAACGCACTCCAAAAAGGTGAAAACCAGGATGACTAGGAGCATTGCTCCAGGAGAGACACCTTCATCAAGCAACCATAGCTCTCCTAGCTCAGAAAAGAGAACTAAGTTCAAAATAGTAGGACCTAAGCCAGCTGGAGTAAGCAAGGGTCATGTTTATAAAAGAAAAGCAGGCTCAACCCCCACACAGATGGATACACTAGAAGAATGTGATGAGGATTTGTTGGATGAAATCCCCCTCATTAGGAGGACACGGTCAGTACGATTCCTAAAGAAAAGGAGAATAATGGAAGATGACCCTAAGGAGGATATGGGGGCTACTCAAGTAGAGCCAATAAATTTGGATGCCCTAGGTGACGATGAATTCAACATCTCTGATTTTGCAGGTTTGCATGGGTTTAAAGAAGCTGAACAATAGGCTCCTATGTAGTTCACTAGCCCTTTTAGTGGCGTAGGAGAAGATTTACCACAGGCACCTCAAGGGAAAAGGGATGTTGAAATAGCCAAGGATCAGGAGGAAATTACAAAGCCCGAGAGGGATTCTTCTGTTAAGATCACCTTAGAGGAGGAAACAAGTACACAAGTACCTTTGGATGCATCTATTCCACCTCTGCCCCCATCTCACCCTTCCACACTTCCCACCATTCCACTTCAAGAGCTTCCTACTACCCCACTTTCTACTCCCATATAGGATGCTATGTCATCTCAGTAACCTTCTTCCCATATTCCTTTCCCAACTCCAACTCCACTAGCCCATTCTACCACTCCCCTCGCATCTTCTACACCTCCCCCACTCAACATTCCTCCCCAAGTTCATATGGATTCAATACACTAGAGCTCACAAGAACTAGAGAAAGAAGTTGAAGTCATCGATAGAGAAGGGGGAGAAGAGATTCATATTGGATCTGAGGAAGAAGGTGATAAGGGAGAATCAAAGACAAAAGAAGAGCTACATATAGAAGAAGATAGGCCTCAAATGGATACTAAGGAGTAAATAGCTGATGAGCAATAGACGGATGTTGAGGGAGAGCCATAACAAGGTATTGGGAATGAGTAGGAGATAGAAGAAGAAGAAGTTCCAAAGGAGATAAGGATAGAACACGTGGGGACTTCTACTACATTGGCTACTCCCTGTGAGCCATTGAATGTGTTCTTAAAGCCCACTTGGTTTACTAAGGAAGTGCAACCTAGGATTAGGGTATATGCTGATGAAGAGGTTGATATGACCACACTAGGGCATGCCTTCCACCAAATGGCACCAGTTCCCTAGGCAAGGAGAATGTCCTATGTAATGCAAGATTGGGTAGGGAGGTGGAAGGCACAGGTGGTTGTCCCCACAATGGGTATTAGTACAAAGGAGATCACTCTGAAGGACTATGTGTTAGAAGAAGTGGACTTGGGAGAACCGACCAAAGAAGGTAGCAAAACCTTGGCTACTTTGGGTTTGAAGCATGCTTTGGGCTTCATGAGTAAAGATGAAGAAAGGATAAAAGCATTGGAAGAATAGAATGAAGAAATGAAGAAGTTCATTTTGAAGACAGCGGGTCCAATTGACCCAAATGACCTTAAAGCCTCATTACAAGAAATTTTGGAAAAGAAGGGGGATATAGACACTGACATCCCACATTCTTTTGTACAGGCTTGTACTGATTGGAAGCTAGATTTTGAGCAATTCGCTAGCTTGTCTCTTAGGCATATTTTAAGGCCCTTTCGAGGCATTTTGATAGGGATAGCTTCTTTGGTAGAGATCATGAGTGAGGAGAATGGGGTAGAAGAAACCATCCTAAATTGGCAAAAGATATTAGATGAGTTGACAATGATAAGGAAGCAACGCTTCTAGGTGCTAATGAAGATTTATGAAGGAGCAGAATTAGATAACTTTGAAGAGTGGATCCAAGAGATAACAATGACATTGGCCATACTTACGAAGGTGCTCAAAAGGTTGGATAAGAAAAGTGATGATGGCATGCTATTTGTAAATGAGTTACAAGATTTCTTTGAGGGGTTAGATTTAGATCTATTCGATGATGATGAGGATAAGACTATGCACTCGGTGAATGATATTGTCAATCAGTATTTGAATATATTCTGATGGGTAAAGACAAAGGAGGATCTTCAGCAAATGTTTTATCAAAGCGAGGAGATTCAAAAAATGTTGCCTCGTGAAGAAGAAATAAAGGCTTTTGCCAAGGAATTAAAAGATTACAGAGATAGACAGAAGGAGATTCTCCAAGGCATTAAGATGTTGGACTTCAATAAGGCATTGGAGGTGGTGGATAGATTCAAGAAAGCACATCCAGAAGTGCCTTCTAGCTAGTGGACCTCCAGCTCAAGATGTTAGGAACCTGTGTGTTCCTTTTGTTTATTCTATTAGTGTAGTGTTGTTGGACGCATATGCTTTGTAAGTCATCCCGTTAGTTTATTTTATTATCCCACATGCATAGGTAGTATTACTTTTCTAGATCGCACTTAGTATATAAGTGGGTGTTGAGTCCTTTGTTGGTACCAAAGAGTTTATTGTATTGAGCTTGCTCAAAGGAGGTTACCCCCTCGAAGTGGCCCGTGATCAATAGACTCACTCTGAGTTCTACTTTACTCTATATTTTTGTTATTTTGTGCATGTTCATTATAGCGTTGCTGGAGGTTCCTCTCATCTGGTATCAGAGCACTTTCTTGGACTCGCTGGTGGAAAAATTTTTTTTGTTGTTTCAAGTTCTTCAGGTTCTTCTCAAATCTCATCTATGTTACAATTGGGTTATTTCAAATTATAAAAATTCTTGTTCTTGCGATAGTTCAATTCCGTTGTTAGTATCTAAGTTATCAAAAAAAAAAAAGAGTAAAAATTTTTCCGTATTTTCGCGATAGCTTCCTTGCTTCTTTCTGGTTTCCTCTCAAAGTTTCTCAGCACCTCCGACATACCCTTCTACATACTTCCTTCCTTGAGGACCCTAACCCCAATTCCCCATTTTTAAGACTTAAATCTCTTATTTCTCAAATTTTAGGGTTTGCCCTAACTTTTCCATTTCTCAGCCAATCGCCACCAAATCAAAGCCACAAGGTTCATTTCCTCATTCTGCTCCTTTGTCCCTCTTAGACCGCTCTTCCCATTCTGCCTCCCCACCCCTGAATCCCTCATTTTTCTTTTTTCCTTTTCATCAGAAAATGCATATCCACTCTTCGAACCCTCATTACCCATCTGCATTTTGCCCAACTCCAAGTTTTCCCTTACTGAAAAAGTTTCTATTTCTCTTTTTCTTCCCATTCCAAAAAAAAAAAAAAAAAAACTCTGCTATATGGTTGTCACCCATACAGGAGCAAAAATCATGGAGGAGGAACTTGCCTCCCTCAAGACCAGACTTCAAGATCTGGATGAAAAATTTCTCGATCTCACTCTTCAATAGTCAAGCCTGAACTGAGGCCATTCTACCGACACTAGTTCTAGCCCTTTTCATGGACCGAAGCTTGATTTTCCTCACTTCGATGGTGTTGATCCAACTGGATGGATTTACCAAGTAGAGCAGTATTTTAGTTTGCATAATACTATAGATTTCAACAAAGTTCCGCTTGCATCTTTTCATTCAGAGCATGACGCTCTTCAATGGTTCCGTTGGTACATCAAGGCTAACAATGATCCCACCTGGACAGAATTGTGTACATTTCTTTTGAAGCATTTTGGCCCTAGTGATTTTGATGACTTCACAGGCACACTCACTAAACTCTGACAAACAGGCACAGTGAGAGAATACCAAATAGAGTTTGAAAAATTAGCTAATCACACAGAGGGATTATCTGATGAATTCTTTCGTAGTTGTTTTATCAGTGGTTTGAAGGATGCACTCCGATCTAAAGTCAAAATGTTTCGGCCCACTACTATGATGGAAGCCCTTGGGTTGGCTAAATTAGCGGAGGACAAGATCAATGCTTTACAACGATCTAGATCTAATTTTGTTCCATTCCGAAATGCAAGCTCTCAACACCCTCCGGTCACACCAACTCCCAAAACTACTCCTATCAAGCACTTGTCTGAAACAAAGATGCGAGCCCATCAGGAAAAAGGGCTTTGTTATAATTGTGATGAGAAATGGTCCCGAGGCCATAGATGTGTGCAGAAAAAGCTCTATCTCTTGGATGTGGATTCCCCACCCGAACAGGAAGAGTATGAAGATGCTCAAGAAATAGTAGATGAAGAGGTTGAACCAGAAGCCCAACCAGAGATATCTGTCCATGCTTTGGATGGAGTCACTACCCCACAAACCATGCAAGTTCGAGGTTACTTCAAGAAGGTCCCTCTTACTATCCTCATTGATTCTGGTAGCACTCACAACTTCATTGACCCCAGCATAGCCAAACGGGCTGATTGCTTTGTTCATCCCTGCTCTAACTTTGAAGTCATGATTGCTAATGGGGGCACTTTACCTTGCAAAGGGAAATGTCACAATGTGCGTCTCTTTATTGGAGATTATACCCTACGCTCTGATATGTTTGCCTTGCCCTTAGGGGGTTGTGATGTGGTTTTGGGTGCCCAATGGTTATGCACTCTTGGTCCCATTCTCTGAGATTTTTCTGAACTTTGGATGAAGTTTTCAGTCAGTGGGCAACAACACACTTTGACAAGCTTGCAGCCCGGGTCTCTCAGCATCATCAATTCACATCGTATGGAAAAGCTTCTTAAGAAGAATTCACATGGTGTCAAGGCTCAGCTCCATTCCATCCAAATGCAGCCATCAGCAGTCTCTAGTACTCCTACAGATCTACAACAAATTTTGGATAAGTATTCCACTGAATTTGTTGAACCTACAGGCTTGCCACCATCTCGCCCAGAGGACCACCATATTCAGCTCCTTCCTGGTAGCATCCCACCCAATATCAGGCCCTACCGCTACCCCTTTCATCAAAAGACTGAAATTGAGATGCTTGTTCGTGATTTACTGAAGCAAGGTATTATTCACCCTAGTACTAGTTCTTTTTCATCTCCAGCTCTACTGGTCCACAAAAAAGATGGGTCTTGGTGACTCTGCATTGATTTTCGAGCCCTTAATAATATCACCATAAAGGATAAGTTTCCCATTCCAGTTGTTGATGAACTTCTTGATGACCTTCATGGCACTCATTTTTTCTCAAAGTTGGATCTTCATTATGGGTATCATCAAATTAGGGTCAATGAGGAGGATATTCCTAAAACAGCCTTCCGCACACATGATGGTCACTATGAATTTTTAGTCATGCCCTTTGGCCTCACTAATGCTCCTTCAACATTTCAGGCAGTGATGAATAAAATATTTCGGCCCTACCTCAGAAAATTCATTCTGGTCTCCTTTGATGATATTCTCATCTATAGCAAAACTTGGGCTGAGCATCTCCATCATCTGGAACTCATCCTGCAACTTCTCTCTGATCATCAACTCTGTGCGAAAATGTCAAAATGTGTGTTTGGCCAGAAGGAAGTGGAGTATCTCGGGCATATTGTTGCACACCATGGGGTTCGGGTGGATCCTACCAAAATAGATGCTATGAAAAATTGGCCGCATCCTCAAACTCTCAAGAGCCTTCGAGGTTTTTTGGGTCTGACTGGCTATTACTGGAAGTTTGTCAAGAATTATGGGAAGATTGCAGCACCATTGACAGCTATGTTAAAAAAGGATGCTTTTACCTAGACCCAGGTTGCTGAGAATGCATTTGCACAACTGAAACAAGCTATGTGTAGTACACTTGTTCTTGCTATGCCAGATTTTTCTAAGCCCTTTACTATTGAGAGTGATGCTTGTGGCAATGGACTGGGTGCTGTTCTCCTTCAAGATGACCATCCTATTGCATTCACTAGCAAAGCTCTTTCTGGTAAGAATCTAGCCTTATCTACATATGAAAAAGAAATGATGGCTATTTTGCATGATGTATAGAAGTGGTGACCATACCTCCTTGGGAGTCATTTTTGCATCAAGACTGATCACCAAAGTTTGAAATACTTCCTGGAACAACGAGTATCCTCCCCTGCACAACAGAAATGGGTCAGCAAACTCATGGGGTATGATTATGAGATCACCTACAAGAAGGGTAAGGACAATATTGTGGCTAATGCTCTTTCCCACACATTCGATGATCAAGCTTCACTTTCAGCTATTTCTATGCCAATCCCAAATTGGTTAGAATCTGTTCAACAGGGCTATGTCAGTGACCCCTCTTTATCTTAGATCATTCACCAGTTGGCCAATAATCCTTCTATGGTACCACATTATTCATGGGATGGTGCTTCTCTCCGCTATAAGGGGCATCTAGTGCTTCCTCACAATCTAGATTTGCAACAGGCTGTCTTTTATGAACTCCATGCTTCTCCTTCGGCAGGACATTCTGGGTTTCTCAAGACTTATGAGCGGGCAAGGTGGAATTTTTTTTGGAAAGGAATGAAACAGATGATTCAACAGATGGTGGCTGAATGTGATGCCTGCCAACGCCACAAGGGTGAAACGACCCTCCCTCCTGGTTTATTGGAACCCTTGCCCATCCCTACATGAATTTGGATTGATATTTCTATGGATTTCATCGAAGGGCTTCCTAAATCTGGTGGCAAAATAGTGATTTTAGTTGTGGTTGATCGTCTCTCCAAATATAGTCATTTTTGTGCCCTCAGCCACCCCTATACTGCCTCCTCAGTTGCACAGATCTTCATGGACCAGATCTTTCATCTACATGGCCTCCCTTCTTCCATTGTCTCTAACCGTGATGCAGCTTTTACCAGTCATTTTTGGATAGCATTGTTTCAGCCAGTTGGTACCAAACTGAAGATGAGTTCGGGTTATCACCCACAAACTGATGGTCAGACCGAAATCGTCAACAAATATTTGGAAACTTATCTTCGCTGCTTCACTTCTGAATAGCAACATTAGTGGGCCAAGTGGCTTCCTCTTGCAGAATGGTGGTACAATACCTCTTACCATACGATATCTAAAATGACTCCCTATGAAGCAGTTTATGGGCAGGTACCCCCAGTACTCCTTCCCTACACTCCCAGCAGTTCACCAGTTTAGGCAATTGACACAGTTCTCCGCACCAAGGATCAGATTCTTCACACTTTACAGGATAATCTTCACATAGCCCGCAATCACATGAAACAACAAGCAAATCAACATCGTTCTGAGCACTCTTTTCAAGTTGGGGATATGGTTTTTCTTCGTCTTCAACCATACAAGCAATCCTCCCTGAAGCTTAAAGGGCATCATAAGTTGGCCCCCAAATTTTATGGGCCATATAAAGTTCTGCAGAAGATTGGTTCAGTTGCTTACAAACTAGAACTTCCTCCTCCTTCTCGCATTCATCTAGTATTTCATGTTTCTTGTCTCAAGCAAGTTCTTGGCACTAACATCAAAGCACAGACTACTCTACCTGAATTGGATAAGGAAGGATCCATTATTTTGGAGCCTGAGGAAATCCTTGACCGGCGCACTTGTCAGCTTCGCTCTCGCTCTATCTTTGAGGTATTGATTCAGTGGCATGGCATGCAACCAGAGGATGCTACATGGGAACCCCTTCTTCAGATTCAGCAACAATTTCCACACCTTAAGCTTTGAGGACAAAGCTTTTTTCTGAGGGGGAGGGGATGTTAGGAACCTGTGTGTTCCTTTTGTTTATTCTATTAGTGTAGTGTTGTTGGATGCATATGCTTTGTAAGTCATCCCGTTAGTTTATTTTATTATCCCACATGCATAGGTAGTATTACTTTTCTAGATCGCACTTAGTATATAAGTGGGTGTTGAGTCCTTTGTTGGTACCGAAGATTTTATTGTATTGAGCTTTCTCAAAGGAGGTTACCCCCTCGAAGTGGCCCGTGATCAATAGACTCACTTTGAGTTCTACTTTTCTCTATATTTCTATTATTTCGTGCATTTTCATTATAGCGTTGCTGGAGGTTCCACTCACAAGATTAGTCAGCTCCCATGTATAGAGAATGCATTTTTGGTACTTAGTCATTTTTTCAGTGCAAGATTTTTGGCCATTTCGGCCATGGGAATTTTTCAACCACCTAGAAGTCTGACAACTCCGCAGTAGTAGAGATAAGGTTAGCACTTAGCCAATTTTGGGTGTTGCATTTTCGGACCAAGTGTCAGGTTTTGGGCATTTTTTGGGCACGTCCGGGAGTTGACTCCAGTCTTCTCAGAGATCACTCTCAGTCATCTGGGCTTCTTTCTTGGGATCGTTTGGGCATGATTATGGGATCTCTTTCAGTCAAGACTATGTAGAGTAGCTAAAGCCAATGATCCAGGGGACAAACATGAAGATCACCACACGCATGAACCAGTTCCAGCCCATTTTTGAGATATCTAATGCTTGTTTTGATCAAATCTTTGTAATGCATGAGGTTTAACTCCATGCTAGGATAGTTTAGCTAAGCTTTAGAAGTAGTTTATTTAATGCAAAGCTTTAGTTTAGTTTTACTTTGAAGTTTAGTTGCAGCAAAACCCTAGCTGTGAAAATAAGAGTAGAGCTCTATAAATTGTAATAAAATGATGTAATGAGGGTCGACTTGATCATTAATACAAGACATACAATTGGTGATTCATTCATGGTGTGATTTTTCTACTATCTATGCAAAATTTGTGAATGTGTGATTTGATCATTCTTTGTTTCAAAGAGCCAATTGGTTGTTTAGTGATTTTAAGTTTGCGATCTTCTAGTTCGATGTTTGCTGGTATTACATTGTTTTGTTGTGATGAATTTCTGAGAAGATTATTCTTTGGTGCCTAAAGATTAACTTGTCTCAAGTGTGCATGCATCTAGAGTGGCTTTGTGATCTAATGAGTTTTAACTTATCATATGTCTGCATTTGTTCAACTTCCGTCGATGATTGCACCCATTCAGCTGAAGATTGTGACATGATCTAATCTCTATTGTGTGGGTTTTCTCATCTTTTTGGTTATTTAATTCGCATGGTGGTGTTATGCTAGCATATGTCCAATAGGTTTCTTTCAGAAATTTCTTTCAGATCTCTTGTTACCTTACATCTTCTAACCCTCTTTGCAAGTTATTTCAGTAGATCAATTAAATCAGCATTGCTTTCATTCTTAGAATCTAAAAATCATATCAAAAAAGAGATATCTTGGTTTCCTAAAGTTTATTTTACAGTTTCTCTTGAGAAAAGAACCAGCAAAGGCCTCCTTATTAAACAGATTCATATTTGTCTTCCGTTGAGCTATCCAAGTGGTTGAGACCCAGCCAAAAGGAACCTTGAGATTGATTCCATCAGTCTTCCAAGAGGGGAAGTTTCTTGCGCAAATTCCTAGCCGTTGTCCTCATGTAAAAATGACGCTCAATAGGTTGGCAGTGTTTGAGCGACTCTATGTACCAAACAAGGTTGTCAGTAGCATTTACCCATCCATTCAGAGCTATTGAAATAGATGGTTTGATACTAAGACTGATGGTTTGAAAGATATGCAATGTTGTCCATTTCAACTGAGGAACACTTCAAGTTTTGACATTGACCAAGAATGTGTTGCTAAATATAACGAACTTGAATCTTAGAAAACCAAGATAGGTTATTGTAGGCCTAGGAAACACGGTCACATAGCACCTGATGATTTGATTCCACCCTGTACAACCTCTGAGATATGACCCCATAAAGAGTGCCAATTTCATGTTGAAGGGACCTTGAGGGACACTTCGGCCAAAATTGATCTGTAGCATTTGAGCAACTCTGTGTGTCAAATGATGTTGTAAGTAGTTTTTACCCAACTATTCAGAGTTTTTGGAACAAACGGTTTGATGCTACGACCGACGGTTTGAAGGATATGCAATGTTGTCCATTTCAACTGAGGAACACTTCAAGTTTTGACATTGACCGAGAATGTGTTGCCAAATATAAATGATCTTGAATATCTAAAAACCTAGATAGGTTATTGTAAGCCTAGGCAACACGATCCCGTAGCACCTGATGATTAAATTTCACCCCACACGAGCTCCAAGATATGACCCCATAAAGATCACCAATTTCATGTAGAAGGGACCTTGAGGGACACTTCGGCCTGGAGTGGTCAACAGCATTCAAGTGACTCTGTGTGCCAAATGAGGATGTCAATAGAGTTTACCTGACCATTCAGAGCTATTGGAACAAACGGTTCGATGCTACGACTGACAGTTTGAAAGATACACAATGTTGTCCATTTCAACTAAGGAACACTTCAAGTTTTGACATCAATCAAGAATGTGTTGCTAAATATAAATGAGCTTGACTCTCTAAAAATTGAGACAGATTATTGTAGTCATAGGCAACATGGTATCGTAACACTTGACGGTTTGATTCCACCCCACTCGAGCTCTGAGATATGACCCTGTAAAGATCATCAATTTTATGCTGAAGGGACCTTGAGGGACACTTCAGCTTGGAGTGGTCGGCAGTGTTCGAGTGACTCAGTGTGCCAAATGAGGTTGTCAGTAGCATTTACCCGGCCATTTGGAGCTGTTGGAATAGACGATTCGATGCTACGACTGATGATTTGAAAGATACACAATGTTGTCCATTTCAAATAAAGAACACTTCGAGTTTTTACATTGATTGAGAATGTGTTGCCAAAAATAAATGAGCTTGAATCTCTAAAAACCTAGATAGGTTATTGTAGGCCTAGGCAACACATCTTGTAACATCTGATGGTTTCATTCCACCCTGCACGAGCTCCGAGATATGACCCTGTAAAGATCACCAATTTCATGCTAAAGGGACCTTGAGGGACACTTCGGCCTGGAGTGGTCAGCAATGTTTGAGTGACTCTATGTGCCAAATGAGGTTGTTAGTAGCATTTACCCAACTATTCAGACCTATTGGAATAGATGATTTGATTCTACGATTGACGGTTTGAAAGATACGCAATGTTGTCCATTTCAACTGAGGAACACTTTGAGTTTTGACATCGACCACAATGTGTTGCCAAACATAAATGAGCTTGAATCTCTAAAAATTGAGATAGGTTATTATAGGCCTAGATGACACGGTCCCCTAGCACCTGACGGTTTGATTTCACCCCGCACAAGCTCCAAGATACAACCCCATAAAGATCATCAATTTTATGTTGAAGGGACCTTGAGGGACACGTTGGCCCAAAGTGGTCGGCAGCATTCGGATGACTTTGTGTGCCAAAAGAGGTTGCCACTAGCGTTTACCCGGCCATTCAGAGCTATTGGAATAGACGGTTTGATGCTACGACTAGCAGTTTGAAGGATACACAATGTTGTCCATTTCAACTAAGGAACACTTCAAGTTTTGACATCGACCAAGAATGTGTTGTCAAATATAAATGAGCTTGAATCTCTAAAAATTGAAACATGTTGTTGTAGGCCTAGGCGACATAGTCCCATATCACTTGACAGTTTGATTCCACCCCGCACGAGCTCTGAGATATCACCACATAAATATCATCAATTTCATGCGAAAGGGACCTTGAGGGACATGTTGACTCAGAGTGGTCGACAGTGTTTAAGAAACTTTGTGTGCCAAATGAGGTTGCCACTAGCGTTTACCCAGCCATTTGGAGTTGTGGAACAAATGGTTCGATGCTACGACCAATGGTTTGAAAGATACACAATGTTGTCCATTTCAACTGAGGAACATTTTGAGTTTTGACATCGACTAAGAATGTGTTTCCAAATATAAACGAGCTTGAATCTCTAAAAATTGAGACAAGTTATTGTAGGCTTGGGCAACACGGTCCCATAATATATGATTGTTTGATGCCACCCTGCATGAGCTCTGATATACGACCCTATAAAGATTGTCAATTTCATGTTGAAGGGACCTTGAGGGACACGTCGGCCCAGAGTGGTCGGCAGGATTCAAGGCACTCTATGTGTGAAAAAAGGTTGCTACTGGCATTAACCTAGCCATTTAGAGCTATTGGAATAAATGGTTTGATGCTACGACCAACAGTTTGAAATATACGCAATGTTGTCTATTTCAACTGAGGAACACTTCAAGTTTTGACATCGATCAAGAATGTGTTTCCAAATATAAACGATCTTGAATCTCTAAAAACTGAGATAGGTTATTGTAAGCCTAGGCAACATGGTCCTGTAGCACCTGATGGTTTGATTCCACCTCGCACGAGCTTTGAAATACGACCCTGTAAAGATCATTGATTTAATGCTAAAGGGACCTTGAGGGACATGTCGGCCCGAAGTGGTCGACATCTTTTGAGTGACTCTCTATGCCAAATAAGGTTTCCAATGGTGTTTACCTGGCCATTTGAACCTGTTGGAATAGATGGTTCAATGCTATGACCAACGGTTTGAAATATACACAATGTTGTCCATTTCAACTGAGGAACACTACGAGTTTTGACATCGACCGAGAATGTGTTGCCAAATATAAACGAACTTGAATCTCTAAAAATTGAGATAGGTTATTGTAGGCCTAGGCAACATGGTCCTATAGCACCTAACCATTCAATGCCACCTCACACGAGATCTGAGATATCACCCCGTAAAGATTGTCAATTTCATGTTAAAGAGACCTTGAGGGACACTTAGGCCCTGAGTGGTCGGCAGCGTTCGAGCGACTCTCTATGCAAAATGAGGTTGCCATTAGTGTTTACCCCACCATTCAAAGTTGTTGGAATAGACCGTTCAATGCTACAACTGATGGTTTGAAAGATACACAATGTTGTGCATTTCAACTAAGGAACACTACGAGTTTTGACATCGACCAAGAATGTGTTGCCAAATGTAAATGAACTTGAATCTTTGAAAATTGAGATAGTTTATTGTAGGCTTAGGCAACACGGTCCTGTAGCACCTGAATGTTTGATGCCACCTCACACGAGCTCTGAGATATCACCCCGTAAAGATTGTTGATTTCATGTTGAAGGGACCTTGAGGGACACTTCGACCTGGAGTGGTCGGTAGTGTTCAAGAAACTCTATGTACCAAATGAGGTAATGGCATGGTGGAGTATGGTGTGAAGTGGAGTATGGTGTGCAGAATAACCAATGTAGTGATTTTTAATCAATTAAAAAAATCAAATTCTCTGCAATAGTGAATCTTCACATGGAACAATCAGTGTAACAGTGCATTCATATGCTTGGATAGAGGGTACAGTCAGTGTTTTAGATTTGAAGAGTTCACAATGAAGTGACTCTCCCACCAATGTGGCTACTTTGATTGGTGGGAGAGGTTTAAATATGTATTTTTATCCTTGTATCATAGTGTGTTTATGAAGGGATATGGAGATGATGTGTTTGGAAGCCATAGAGAGGTGGTAGTTTGCTGATTGAAGGGAGTCGGTCTTGCACCAGTCACTTGGAGAGTGAAGGCCCTTAAGAATAGATACATTTCATGATGGATTATTTTTGTATGGGATCAAAATGATGTGTTGGAACCATTGGTTTGATTTGGAGATAGTGTTGAAGGTCTTTTTGAACATACGCTAGTTATGTGACCCTATAAGCAAGGGTTTGGTGTCTAGAAGTGTAGGTGAGGGATAAATCCTTAAAACCTTGAGAATATTTTGTTTTTAAACCTTATTAAATATTTTTCCTTGGTTGGGATTCAAGCGGATGATTATCTTTGTGAGTTTCTTTGCAAATGAGGGTGAATCGGGCCTATTTGGTGGGTGCTAGGTTATTGGATTGAACATATGGTCCAAAGGAGTCTACCATGAGACTTGGGGAGTATTTAGAGAACCTAAAAGGGTATCTAAATTAGTGATTATTTTTTGGAGTTGTTTGGGAAAATTGGAAGAAAAATGATGATTTGTGACTGGTGAAGGCTATAAGCCTAAAGGGTTGTTGGAGTGCATTGGTGGAAGATGAGTTGACCATACTTGGTGGGTTGGTGAAACATGATATATGGACCATGTTAAGATGTTATATGGTGTTAGAATCAAGGTGGAAACCCTATTTGAAGTTTTGACATAATGGAGGCTCTAGGTGCATTGGGAAGCCTAGATCAAGGTCCTTGTGTGTGGTGTCAAGATAAGTTGGAATAAGAGATCAGAGGAAGTAAACTTGTGCCTAGATCAGGGTCCATGGCATATATAAATATATAGTGCTATATAAATATACATGATATATGCACATGTATTCAAATAGATTTGACATTACAATATTTTATTATCTCCATTCAATCCAATGAACCAATTGGATTTTCTCTACCCTTGATTGTCTCATGTATTGCCTCATGGTCTAACTCACGAACCTTCCAAAGAGTTTTATTATGTGGTCTTACCCTATATCTGATCAAGTGGACATTTGATGCAACAATGAGGTTTGAATAATGAAGAATCTTTCTGTGTGTCTCCTAATCCCTGAACAACCACGACCTAGGGTTCTTCATAGCATACTGCCTAAGCCATGTACCAGTTACAACCACTGCTCTTATAGGGTATTTGAATTCTTCACCATCAACAAGCGATTGATCCAATTTATTTTTTTCCTCAACACAATGACACAAATAATAATTTGTCCCTTCTTCATTGTCTTTAGGTGCAATAACAAAAAAAACATGGCCTGTAATGATATAAACATAATGAGGACATTAGTTTACTGAATATTTATGATAAAGTATTAAATTTGAGATTATTTGTATGTGAAAAATTTACTTGGTTGTACTAAATCAGATAAGTGATCAAAGTCAATGGATGATTCCATTTTTGTCAGTTGTAGTGATTCATGGGGATGATAGGAGGTAAGTGGTCTCAAAATGTGTGTATACCATTCGTCAACCCATTCCTTTGACTCACACCCATTCCAATCTTCATCTGCACATAATGAACAAAAGCACGCCATATATCATGTGTGGATACTCTATGAACCTGCATTATAACTTCTAAAAGAGTGTAGCTCACTCGATCCTGTTAGTGTACAACAACCCTCATATGGTGTAATGTTAGTTTCATCCATCAACCAAAAAATTCTACGAACTGTAGACTCACCTTCATTACATAGACCCATTATAGCATTACACCACTGGATAATACATCCTGCATCTGACAATGTTTCTTGCTCTTTGTACTCTAATTCTTCACGTGCTAAGGCTCTTTTAATACATGCACCTGCACCATCGTGCTCTCCCTTTCCATGACCAGACTCTGTGAAATTCCACATATATTGAATTCCAGTAATCTTATGCATCCTACACAACCAATAAAACATCCAAGAATTCTTGAATTTTGATGCACAATTATCTGACCATATGATATGTCGATGATATTTTATGCCCCTGTTAGCCAAATGACCATAAAATAGTTAAAAGCAACCATATAAAAACTCTATATAATGTGAGTGATCATCACTGATATAAAAATGATACTCCCTCAATATCTTCTTATTCTCCTCTGTACTGTCAGGTGAATGCATGAATTCTATATGAACAAATATAGCAACCTGTTGAGAGTTGTAACACTTTGCTTGCACCTCATTCTATGGTTGTAGTGTGTAGTTCTCTACAAATTCCATAACTGAAACAATGGTATCAAGTGGGAATGTGTCCTTGCAAAACTTGAATTGAATATCCAACCATCGCACTCTATGTGTATGCCTTGCATACTCATAAATAATTTTTTGACGAAAAATGTCCATGAACTGATACACTGGAATTTTTTCAATTACTAAATCACATCTTTTAGCCTCTTTTCCATCTTTTAGATTTTATGTCATGGTCTTATATTTTCCAAATTCCACTATTTCATTACTGATTGCATGTGTACTCTCCATTGGAAGAAAAAGGATGATTTGTGACTGGTGAAGGCTATAAGCCTAAAGGGTTGTTGGAGTGCATTGGTGGAAGATGAGTTGACCATACTTGACAAATTGGTAAATGTCACACGCACTCTCTCTCTCTCTCTCTCTCTCTCTCTCTCTCTCTCTCTCCCCCTCCCTCCCTCTTCACCAATCGTTTCCACCTTCTTACTATTTCACTCTCACTATTGAAATCTATGACTTAAAGAGGGCGCACGCCCTATGGAAGTCATAAATTTCAATAGTGCACACGCGCTTTGCAAGACATTGGAATCCACCAATCCTAAGGCTTGGATTTGCCTTGGAGATCCAACCCAAAGGCTTGGAGGATTCAAATAGGCCTAAGACATTTTTTCTAGTAGACATACAAAAAATTGACATCTTTTTTGTGTGCTCCTCATCAGGTTTACTCGTGGTTCAATAACATCAAAATCAGACGACATGATATTTTAGATCTCTCTGTTAGCTATCTAAGCATATAATTTATTTTGAATTTTGATTATTTTAATATTTTAATCTCTAATTTCTTTTGTGTGTATGTCCATTTTTTGTAAAAAACCAACATGTAGTATTTTGGGCATAGATTTTGGCTCATTCATCAAATTTTGCAACAAGTTACTTTTTAAAAAACTAGACTCCATTCTACACACTTTTTTAAAAAAATGATTTTTGATTAGTTTTAAATGATTTCTAGGGGGAGCACATAGAAATTTCACATTTTCAGGATGTGTGCACTTCGTAAATTCATAAAAAATTATACATTCATCAAAAAATTAGCAAAAAAATTTAGGATAAACTACGTGGTGTTAGCTAACTTCTCATTGGAGCGATTAAAAATATTATAAAAAAAAAAGTTAACATTTTAGGGGGAGCACACCAGATGCTATGTTATGTTTTTTCACAAAAAATAGGACCACTTTTTGAGGGCCTTAATCTGCACCATTTTCAATTTAAATTAGTAGTTTAGGAACTAGATTCAAAGTATTACAACTCTTGTTCTTGTCGCATCTTAAAATTTTGAGTCTAACTATCTTCAATTTCTTGTTGAAGTTCAGAGTTTGCTAATTTCAAGAAAAAAGTGGCATCTTATACCCCCTTTTTGGTCCCCCATCTTTGTGCACTTACCCATTGTAGCTTACCAATCGTGGATTTGTAAAGTGTCTCATTCACTTCCTTAGTATCATCTTCTTTAGACAATTTGCAACTAGTAGCCATCAGTGTTCCAACTAGTTTTTAGTCTTCCATATTGACTATTTTCAGGATCTCTTTGATATAGTTTGATTGAGTTATGTAGATCCCATCCTTTACTTATTAAATTTGAAGTCCGATAAATAATTTAATCTCTCCAATCATAGACATCTCAAATTCTTTTCTCATTTCCTCAGAAAATGACTTATACATTACCTCGTTACCACCAAATATAATGTCATCAACCAATATATCAGCAATCAAACATATCACATTTCAAATAAAAATTATTTTTATCACTAGTCCTTTCAAATCCAATCTTAACTAAGAGTCCAGTCTTTCATACCATGCTTGAGGTGCCTACTTCAATCCATATAAAGCTTTATGTAGTTTCCAGACCATATTCTTATTGTTTTTGTCAACAAATCCATCAGCCTATTTAATTAAACTTCTTCTTCAAGAATTCCATTTAGAAATGCAGACTTAACATCTATTTGATAAACTTTGAATCCTTTGTAAGAAGCATATGCAAGAAATATTCTTACACCTTCTAATCTAGCAATAGGTGCAAAAGTTTTACCGTAATCAAACCTCCTTTTTGTGCATACCCTTTGCATACTAATCTTGCTTTATTTCTAATCACATCTTCTTTCTCATTGAGTTTGTTCTTGAAAATCCACTTTGTTCCAATCTCATTCTTGTCCTTAAGTCTCTAAATCAGTGACCATGTGTTATTCTTTTCAATTTGATCAATTTCTTCCTTCATTGCATTCATCCAATATTCATTCTCTAGTGCATCTTTTACTAATCTAGGCTCAAATTTAGAAATAAAACATGTGTTATCTTTCAACTTACTTCTTGCCATCACTCCTGCATTCTTCTCTCTGATTATTCTTCTTAGTGACTAGTGTCTTCTCACATACTTTTCTAATACAGGTTCATCATATTGTTCATCATTGTTTTCATCTCTCGGTGGAGTCTCATCTTGTTCATCAGTTCCTTCTTGTTGATTCTAGGTTGTGTCAACCGAATTACCATCTTGTACATAAGCAAATCTATTTAATCCTCAGGTTCCTTTTTTCTATCCTCTTTGTTCTTTTCTGCAAATTCATCAACTCTTACATTTTCACTTTCAACTATTTTATTAGAATCCTTGATAAAACATTTATATGATTTTCTCTTTGATGAATAACTAAGAAATATTCCTTCATCTCCTTTAGAGTCAAACTTTCCATTTCTATCATCTTTCAATATATAACACCTACTTCCAAAAAATTTAAAATAACTTACATTCGGTGTGTGACCAAACAAAAGTTCACAAGGTGTCTTGTTGGTACCTTTCTTCAACTATATTCGGTTGAGAGTATAAATTGCAGTACTTATGGCTTTGCTATAGAATGTTTGTGTAACTTTTTTGTCAATCAATAAAGTTCTAGCATAGTCAACAATAGATCTTTTATAGTGCAGGAGCACCAAGGCCAAGCACCAAGGTCCAGGAGCAGCACTAGGGTCACTCAAGGATCCTAGGGGAGTGAAGATAAACAATGACCACAAAGGGTCATTTACAATGTAATAAGACCAATTTTAGTGATTTGATAATGTTTTATTAGTGCTTTGATCACAAGATCATGAATGTAAGCCATTTTGGCACTTGAGGCTAGAAGAGCACTCTTTGGGGTCACTTGATGATCCAAGGGGGGAAAAAAGTGGATCTGACCTTTTCTTGCTATGAATTGGTGTGAGATGTACATCATAAGGAGGAGGTTACCAGTTATGAACCTAGGAAGGAAGTGAAAATGGTTGTGTTGAGTCAGTTTTCATGATCATATGGTTGTGTTTGATGTGAAAATTGCAAAGCATCTTGTTGTTGGTAATAAGATTGTTGATGATGTGGAGGAGTTACCTTTTTCTAAGGGTAATGTTTAGGATGATGGTGATGATGAACTTGTTGATAGGGTTTTCATTGGAGGTGATAATCTTGTTGTTGATGAGGAGTTACAGATTGGGTTGTTCCAATTGGATTTTGTTACTTGTATTGCATAATTGTAGATGGTGGCTAAGGATTCATAGGTTTTATTTAAGGAAGTAGAGGTTTCTTGTGTACTAGTTTATCTTCTTTCTTTTGAGGATTGGGAAACTCATGATCAAGATGAGGTTGTGTTCATATTTTCTCGTGGGATCAAAGTGTGAGGCACACTTTTCTATTTACCCTAGGTATTTGATGCAGGAGCATCTTGGGTTCATTGTGATCTTACATCATCTTGGAGGAATTTCCTTTTGGTCTAATGAAGTTCCTTGTTTTGAGCAATTTTTAGAGATTTTGTGTGTGGACGATCTATGAATATCTTTGGTGTGTGCGATGGAAAGGGTTTATTCCATGGCATTTGTGGTGGCTATGTCTATGATCGTACCTCTTCAAGTGGCATGGATTGTGAGATATGGCATGTTCTTCACTGACTGGTTGTGTTCCTCATGTTGTAGATTCAATTGTGTTCATGATTTGATTGTTGAAGATTGTGATCAGTTTTCCAATCGATAGAACCAAATGGCATGGATCTTGAGGTGGATCTATATGTGTGGCCAACTTGGTGGTTGGGTCATACTTGGTGAAATAATTAAATGTTGCAATTTATTTGGGATTTAGGTCGACCTGGTCTAATACATTTGTCTTAGGATATGTAATATCTTGAATGTCAACCTATAGTGGCTAGTAAGTATAAATTTAGGGCTTGTGATTATAAGAAGGAGAAGCATAAGAGAGTGCTAATCTAGCAGAGATCTAAGAGAGGATAGCTCTATGTCTTATTTTCATTGTATATGACTGTAATCAGGAAGGCCTTATAGCCTGGCATGTTTGATGTAATTTGATGTTACCTAATAATAAAGTTATTGTTTGGTCACATCTTGTTGTGTTTATGTTTTTTGTTGTGTTGGTTCTTGCTGTAAGATTGGACATCTCCTTTGGAGACTTCTCTGATCTTGGTTGCATCAATCGTAGTGCTCACAGTTGAATATTTATGTTTGTAAGATGGTGTTCTTCATGTTCTTAGCTAACATGATGATCTTGTAGTGTGTTAAATATGATCAAGGCATAAGCCTTGGAGGCATTTCATGTTCGAGGCATGTGATTTTAGTCTGTGATATGTCTTAGCTGACATTCATTGGTTTTCATTAAATATTTTATCATGTATGGTTGTAATTTTGTAATTAGGTGGTGAGAATTTATCCAACCTTGTTGATTCTTCCAAGGTTGACAATTTATATAAATTAATGTAATGATCTTGCAATCAAATGCATGTTCCTATGAGAGATATGCAAATAAAGGCAAAGATTTGGTGTAGAAAAGAAATTTACTATTCCCACCGCACTCTGTATCATTAGTATTGTATCTACCACATTGTAAAGGTGATTCAATGGAAACTATTCAGGCATGTTGAAGATGCTATCAAATAGTTCATGACTTGTGGATAACCTACTGTATAATCTACAACTGATTGAATACCTTGATGGAATGAATGGACAAGTAAAAGATAGTGATTGAAGGTCACCAAGCTACTAAAGTGATATGTAAGGCAATTAAATCAGTCAATGTATTGTCATTGATGTCAACTAGTTTTGACTGTACTTATCATGATGGTTACAAACATCTAAAAAAATAAAATGGTAAAGGAATGAGATATCTAAATGAAGATGAGATGGATATAAAAGATATAGCTATGGTATACATTGGGTAAATTATTGATCAGTCTATGGAATTGTGTTGTTGACTTGATTGCATTACATAAATTTTTTTATGTATTGAAGATCAAAACTGAACAAGTTTATGTGGTTGGTAATTGAAGATTTACGTATACATTGAGCTAATGTAGTGTATACCAAGTTTAGTATTAACCGAGCATGTATTCATTGACACATTATGGTATTGACCGAGTGAAAGAAAGAAATAAATTTTATAACAGCCAACTGAATTGATGAGTTGGATAATTACTTATGATTCCGAGGTAGAAGATAAAGTTTTTTATGATGATCGAACGGCTGGCAAAATTCAAGATTGATCGGATGAAGAAGAATGAAACGTGTTATAGATACAACTTTCGAGGATGGTTAAAGCAGCAAAATGAATAATGAAGATTAAGAGGCAAAATCTAACAAATGAAAAGAAAACGGTTTATGTTGTCTATTTAAAGAGACATGAGATTCATTATTGAGTCTGAGATTATTGATATTGTAGGAGAATTCACGTGAAAGGACTATTTTCATGCACCGTTGATCAAACTAGTTGAAGACATAACTGAGTTGAACTGCAGACATTACCAAGCATCAGAGAATTATTCATCGGGTGGAATGAAGTTGGAGGATATGAAGGATTGAATTGATTATTGATCAGAGGAGGTATTTTGAGCTTAGCATAGATCTGAAAATATATGTAAATATTAGTTGCATTTGAATCAGATCATTACTGTGTTAGTTTAACCATTGCTACAAAAAAATTTCTTAATCGAGTGGACTTAACAGTCTTTTTGTATTTCAATATGACATTAAATGAATGGGTATGTGCAAGATCATGGTATGCCAAAAAGTGGCGATGTGAAAAAATGAACTTTTCACTCGTCCAAAAGCGCACTAAAAATTTTGTTAACATGTTATTAGGCCTAGGTGTCAGTACACTTGGCCAAGACAAAATCCAAAGCACAAGCCTAATTAGATATCTGATATTATCAGATATCCAATTTTATCAAATATCCAATTTTATATCAAATATCTGATTTTTGCCAGTAAATTATATATCTAGCCCATGGCTGCATTCAACATTTTTATTGTAAAAAGGTTGAACGCAGCCAAAGAAATTCACATATCAGATATAATTAGACATCCGATTTTCTCAAGATAAACAAGTAAGTTCAATTTTTAAGTTTTTATTATTTTTATTGTTTTTTAATTGAAATTTGTAGTTTTTTTTATAAAAACTAGGGTTTAAATGAGATTCTTTATTATTTTTTTAAATTGATTATAATTGTCTATTTGGGTTTTAATTGTAATCAGACATGGACTCAAATCAATCAGAAAACCCTCCTAATGATCTCACAAATAATCCAAAACCACCTCCAAACAATCCCCCACTTTCAGAAGACCAACCAGTCTCAAACCCTCGACATTCAGAGGATCTCATAGGAGACAATCTAAATCAGCCTAGAGGATATCATACCACATATGCCAATATCCCCACATTGGGCCCCATGTTTTCCACGTTGAACTCCATTATTGAAAACATGAAGAAACTTACAGAGCAACATAATGATGCACTTCTTTGGCGTGATTCCATGCATGCCCAGTTTGATGATGGGCTTGATTATGATCAATTTATGAACCTAAACATAACAAAACATGGCATATGTAATCTTTTTGTGGATCCCAGAACTGGTTTCAAAGTGGACCCTAAAAAACCCCAAGTTGTATGGTGCACAAATGATGCAATACGTGACAAATTTTGGGACCGCTGGTGTATGGTTTTTGATAGACCACCTCACAACAATTTGGATGTCCCATTCTATTTCATAAAAAAATTATATGTTGAATTTTTGCTCGGTCACAAGGTAAATTATTGGAGCATGAGACCAAACCAGGGTGTAGGCTTAGGCACTCCTCAAGATAGGACATAGGCACACCGAGTGAAATCCTACACACATGTCCCCCCTCCCGAGATTTCACCACCTCCTACAGTGTAGCATCCTGATATTATTATTGAGGTTGGCTCACAGACCATTCGAGCCATTCACACCTTGAGTGATCTACTAGTTACACAGAGTTTGGAATTGTTACCTCCTTGTGCTAATGCTTATGGCCCTTCCACATCCTCCATGAGCTCACATGTTTGTGTGCCCCACACTTGCATTATGTGTAATAATATGTGCTTAGGTCCCCTAAATGATAGTCATGCATATAATTACATCTTTGAGGTGGACGATACTACACAACATGACACTACAGGCACTAAAGGACCTCATGAAGATGTGCATCAGGGGCATACAGAGCCATGGACTCCTACTGTTATGGTAAGGGTAAACAGTTCACTTGTTACATTGTATTTAATTTTAAATGTTCATATTTTTAGTAGAATTTTATTATAATGATTTCCCACTTATGTTTTTTATGTGTTTCATTTATGTTCAGTTGATGAAAGAGGAGGAGATGGCACAGGTACTGGAGGGGTCCACGCTTTTGGCCATATCATTTGGCCTTGACACTTCCACTATACATATGTTTTAATGTACTCATTAGTTTCCTTTTATTATAATAGTATATGCACATGTGTTTTCTAATTTTTACTATCATCTTATTACATATTGATGCAGGTGTCACCAGATGCCATTGAGGGGAAATGTGAGGGGGTTCAGGCATCTATCATTGACAAGAGGAAGGTAGTTAAGTAATTTAGATTGTTTATGCATACATGTATACTTGTCAGTTGTGCATACTCATTTGTTATTTACATGGTTTATTTGTAGAGGGTGATGTCTGATGATGTTGTGAGACCCTTTCTTCATGATAGAATCATAGACATCTCAATTCACAATGATAGCCCCAAGGTGCATATATTTCTAAATTTATTTGTGTGTATTTTACTATCAAGTATATATAATATGATCAATTCATGATTGTATGAAGTATCTATTTGACTTTTGTAGGTGTAAGATGAAAAATATGGATGGGGTCCTAGAACAATGGTTTGCACATAAAAGAGACCGCAAAACCAATATTTTACATAGACATTTGAATTCTAAGGGGATGGAATGTAAATCTGGAAATGCTAATATTGAAATGAAGAAATAAAAGTACTCACCTCCAAAAAAGAACCTATTGAAAACCCTGCCAAATAGTCTCAGAAACTATTGATTTCTGCTATACTAAACTGAAACTGCGAGATCTACAAAATCCAAAAATATTTTTCTTTTTTGAAGGAGGTCAACCTTGACCTAGATAGCAGGGCACAATCTTACCCCCCACTAAATTTCATCATTGACCCGACTACTCTGACAGAAATTCTGTTCGTAGATCCCGGAAGTTCGGCGAAAAGGGTATCCAGATCTGCACTTTAATTCGATGTCCTGCACTTGTACCTAGAAGAAAAATGGTTTTGTTGATTGGATGAGGGGTTTGCCTTAGTCAAACCCTGGTTTGGAATCAACCTTAATAATGGAATTTAAATAGAGAAAGCTAGCAAGTAGTAGAAGTAGATCTAACGACAAAGCTATGATACTCAATAGATATGCAATTGTATTTGAAATGTAAACAAGTATATTGATATAAAATCTTGGACTCAAAAATGTAAATCAAAACCATAAATGTAAATCCAAAACCTCCATGATTGTATGTTTGGAATCCAGCTTGAAAGGAGAATGAATGGATCTTAAAGATGAACAAAGGATCTTGAAGGAAGATCACACCACCATGATGGATAGATCTAGGGTTTGAATGATGAATCTTGAATGCTTGAACCAAAACCCTTCAAAGGCTTGAATCCTTGAACCCTTGATCTTCAATGGAGAACTTGAATGCTTGAATGGATGATTTCTTGAATGCTTGCTCACTTGATTTTCTTGGGAGAAGACTTGATCTCAAACCTTGATGCCAAAACTTGATGGATGATCATGAATAATTGATGGAGAGATCTTGCTCTTGATCATGGATGGAGAAAATGCGAGAGGAAGGCTTCCTTTTATAGTGATCTAGGGCACAAACTTCTAAAGAGGCCGACATTAGAGAATTAAATCCCAATTAACCTTAAACCCTAGAAATGGACCTAAATTAAATGCAATTTAAGGGTTTACCATTTTGAAATCTGAAACAGTCGACCTAGAAGCGAGAAAATGAAACTTTTCGAAGCCCGACATCCTGAAACTTCCAAAAATTAAAATTTGGACCTGGGGTCAGGGACAAGGTCGACCCTACCCTAGGTCAGAGTTGAGGTAGACCTTGACCTAGGTCAGGGTTCAGGTTGTCCTTGACCCTTCAGGTCATCCTTGACCCAAAAAGTTAAAGTCTCCAGTTTCTCAGAGAAAGTTGTTAGAAAGAGGCAAGAAATAGGGGGAGAGAAGCAGAACGGGGGGAAACAACTAGATCCATGCAAAGACCCAATCAAGGTGCTTGGCATGACCCCAGACCACTTACTCAGAGGGCTAAATGCTCTTAACATGGAAGTGCTTCCATTTTAAGATGATACAGTAGATCGCCCCTAGTTTGAGGGAGGTAGAATGCCAAGGGTTTGTATCGCTAATGACTCAACTGAAATTTCCTGAAGAAAGTTCAACATGGGTAAGTTTTAATTTTAATTCAGTTATTTTGTAAACATATATTTTCTACCAAGGATTTAACA
This sequence comes from Chamaecyparis obtusa, assembly GCA_027943335.1. NCBI lineage: Eukaryota > Viridiplantae > Streptophyta > Pinopsida > Cupressales > Cupressaceae > Chamaecyparis > Chamaecyparis obtusa. The sequence continues at coordinate 91,548 of BSBK01007139.1, read as the reverse complement.
TTCAATAGTATAACTCATAGATCAATCTCATGTTCACAAACATATACAGGTCAGAGTCAACATTGGTGGAATTATCCCTTCACTACCAAGGACATATATTAGATCTCCTATCCATGTGAGGAGACAAAGAGACGAGGTACATGAGAGTTCAATTTTAGTTTTTTTTTAATTTATTATTGTTGACTATGATTTTGAATTTTTATTTTTTATTTGTAAAAACCATATACATTAAGTAATCTAACTTGGGGTTTCACTTTTGTGTTTGAATGCAGGATCCATCAAAGTCAAAGAGTACTTCAAAGAAGCTACATTTTGATAATCCACCAGTAGAATAGGATGTCCTAGAAATATTTGTAGTTGAACTTCTTATTTTGAGATATCATATGACACATTTTGAGATGGTGTATGCCACCTTGTATCTAGATATGTTGATTTTCTAAATATATATAGAATTATTGTTCATTTTGATATATATGAAACTTGCTATTCGATCCAATTTATTAATTGTGTGTTCATTTATTCATTGTTAGTATGCAAATATGCTTGTATGTACTCATGTGTATGATTTATATCTTATGTATATTCATGTATATTCAAGTACATTCTTCATAACCTAAATTCATGTGTATGGGCTACGTGCATGACTTAAGTGAATTCATGTGTATGCTTTATAATCTATGTGCTACATGTATGCTTCATGACTTAAGAAAATTTATGTGATATATGTATTCACATGTGTAATTCATCATTTAAGTGAATTCAAAATTTATGTTCTACATTGTATTTATGTGTATCTAATGCTCTCAACAAAGCAAATCCTTCAAAGTTCACTTCACAAATCCAGTGATCACCTTGTCAAATCAACTCTTATGCAATATATCATGTTAGAACTCTATTATACATGTCAAAGACACATCATTCCACAATAATCAGTAAGCACATTCATGGAATGATGCTTCTACATCAAGATTTTGTCAAACTATTATTGAGAAACAATGACCTATCATTCTAGGTACCAAACCCTCCTTTCTAGGGGCTCTAGGCCAAGGCTTGTTCAAAAAGACTCTTGCAAATCTCTCTAGATCTCCCCAATGGATCTAACACATCCCTATGGACCCTAATAGCATAGATACATCACAAAATATACTCATCCATTAGAGTATATTCTCACAACAATGACTAGTGCTGCTTCATGCACCTTCAATTAGCATTAACCACCATTTGTGGTCTCTCCACCACCATATATATTGCATATCCCTACAACCAAACACTATTGTACAAGACACTAGTTAATTCCTTGCCTTCAAATTCTAATGAAATGATGCAATAGGGACATGGAAGTGATAACAAGACAATAGACAATCAATTTACACCATTTCAAATCACAGACACATTTCACAATGCATTAAAATGACCATCCTTGGTCTCTTTACATTTGCCAATGACCCTTTATGGTCATGTCCCCATCTCCCTTGGAGAAAAAACATGTATTCATTATGGGCACAAACTGATGCTTCCATTACACCTGGTTGGGTAGGTTTACCCTAGGAATGGTCCCACTTTGCCTCTTGACATACCAGAACACTCGCCAACATACACAATGGTGCTTAGTGCACCTTGGGGACACTTTGGTCCAGCATGTTCTCGAACGCTCTAGTGAATTTGCAGTCGAAATGGAGTTGTCACTAGCATTTATGTGTCCAACTAAAGATAATGGTGTAGACCATTGGGTGCTAGGATGAATGATTTGGAACAAACCCAGTGGTACAACTTTCAATTGACCCTCACAAAAAGTTTTGGCATCAAGCGAGATTGGCGTGCCAAATTCAAAAAAAATTGAATCTCCCAGAATAGAGAGAGGTTATTGTATGCCTCAAAAACATGGTCTTGTAGCATCTCACTGTTAACTGATACCTCTCACAAGGTCTGAGATACGAGCCTCGAAAGATCACTACTCAATTGTGCTTAGTGCACCTTGGGGACACTTTGGTCCAACATGTTCACGAATGTTCTAGTGAGCCTGTGGTCTAAATGGGGTTGTCACTAGCTTTTACCTACCCAATCAAAGCTAATGGCATAGACCATTCGGTGCTAGGATAAATGGTTTGGAAGAAACCCAGTGGTGCAACTTTCAACTGACCCTCACTACAAATTTTGGCATCAAGCGAGATTGGCATGCCAAATTCAAAAAAAATTGAATCTCCCAGAATAGAGAGAGGTTATTGTAAGCCTTAGAAACATGGTCCTATAGAATCTCACAATTTTATAATACCTCTCATGGGATCTAAGATACGAGCCTCAAAATATTGCTACCCAATCGTGCTTAGTACACCTTGGGGACACTTTGGTCCTGCATGTTTGCAAATATTCTAGTGACTTTGTGGTTGAAATGAGGTTTTCACTAGCATTTACCCACCCAACTAGAGCTAATGGCATAGACCATTCAGTGCCAAGATGAATAGTTTGGAAGAAACCCAGTGGTGCAACTTTCAACTGACCCTCACTACAAATTTTGGCATCAAGCAAGATTGACGTGCCAAATTCCAAAAACTTTGAATCTCCCATAATGAAGAGAGGTTATTGTAGGCCTCAGAAACATGGTCCTATAGCATCTCACCATTTTTTGATACCTCTCACGGGGTCTGAGTTACAAGCCTCAAAATATTGATGCCCAATCGTACTTAGTGCACCTTGGGGACACTTTGGTCCAGCATGGTCACGAATGTTCTAGTGACTTAGTGGTTGAAATGGGGTTGACACTAGAATTTACCCACCCAATTGAAGCTAATGTCACAGTCCATTTAGTGTCAGGACAAACGGTTTGGAAGAAACCCAGTGGTGCAACTTTCAACTGACCCTCACTACAAGTTTTGGAATTAAGCGAGATTGGTGTGCCAAATTCAAACAAATTCAAATCTCCCAAAATGGAGAGAGGTTAGTGTAGGCCTCAAAAACAAGGTCCTATACCATCTTATGATTCACCAATACCTTTCACAGGATCTGAGATACAAGCCTTGAAATATCATTGTCCCATCATGCTTAGTGCACCTTAGGGACACTTTGGTCCAGCATGGTCACGAATGTTCTATTGAATCAATGGTCAAAATAAGCTTGTCACTAGAATTTACCCACTCAATCAGAGCTAATGGCATAGTCCATTTGGTTCTAGGAAGAATGGTTTGGAAGAAACCCATTGGTGCAACTTTCAACTGACCCTCACTGCAAGTTTTGGCATCAAGCGATATTGACATGCCAAATTCAAAAAAAATTGAATCTCCTAGAATGGAGAGAGGATTTTGTAGACCTCAAAAACATATTCCTATAGCATCTTACAGTTTTTTGATACCTCTCATGAGTTTCGAGATACGAGCCTCGAAAGATCACTGCCCAATCGTGCTTAGTGCACCTTGAAGACACTTTGGTCCGACATGTTCACGAACGTTCTAGTGACTCTATGATGAAAATAGGGTTGTCACTAGTGTTTACTCACCCAATCAAAGCTAATGGCATAGTCCATTCGGTGCCAGGACAAATGGTTTGGAAGAAACCCAGTGGTGCAACTTTCAACTGACCCTCACTACAAGTTTTGGCGTCAAGCGAGATTGGCGTGCCAAATTCAAAAAAAATCAAATCTCCCAAAATGGAGAGAGGTTATTGTAGGCCTCAAAAACATGATCCTATAGAATCTCATATTTTACTGATACCTCTCACGAGGTCCGAGATACGAGCCTCGAAATATTGCTGCCCAATCATGTTTAGTGCACCTTGGGGACACTTTGGTCCGACATGTTCGCGAACGTTCTAGTAACTCTGTGGTTGAAATGGGGTTGTCACTAGCATTTACCCACCTAACCAGAACTAATGGAGTAGACCATTTGATGCCAGGATGAACGGTTTGGAAGAAACCTAGTGGTGCAACATTTAACTGACCCTTACTACAAGTTTTGGCATCAAGCGAGATTGGTGTGCCAAATTCAAATAAATTTGAATCTCCTAGAATGGAGAGAGGTTATTATAGGCCTCATAAAAAAGGTCTTGTATCATCTCATGTTTCGATGATACCTCTCACAGGGGTTGAGATATGAGCCTCTAAAGATCATTTCCCAATCATGTTTAGTGCACCTTGGGGACACTTTGATCTGGCATGGTCACGAATGTTCTAGTGACTCTGTGGTTGAAATGGGGTTTTCACTAGTGTTAACCCACCCAACCGAAGCTAATGGTGCATTACATTTGGTGTCAAGATGCAATCCTTCAACACTATCTCTTCACCCCAAGGAATTACCATTTTAAGTTGGACACATTCGACCAATTTTGACTCAATGATTCCAACTATTACATCATTTGACGATACAAATGTACATGGAATTAATACAATACAAATGTAAGGATACAAAATTAAGATGATACAAATATATGGATACAACATTCATAGTAAGGAATCACAACTTGTGCACTTTACATGGCATTAAGATGATACAAATGTGGGCTCTTAATATTTGCAAATTAATCCCATGGGATCTTTTATATTTCAAATTTTTCATCTCATACGCATGATGAAGCTCATTTTCATTTATATATACAAAATTTTGCATCTAAATATGCACATTACACTAGATTGTTTTTTTTATATACAAAATTTGGCATCTAAATATGTACATTACATTTGATTGTTGTTTTTATATTAAAAATCTTAGATACACAACCACATACCAAAAATAAGTGTCATTTCCACTCCTAAAGTGTATAAGTTTAACACATGGTAATTGATGACATCTACATTCCAATCCCTACATTTAGAAGGCAGAAGAAAAGTTAATAGAGAATATAAGAAGTTTATATAGATTGACAAAAATATTATGAATGTATAAGTAACTAAACGAACCAAAGAACATGACTAGCCAATGCATAGTGAAGTTTACAATCATAAAAGATGGGCTAATCAAATGCACACCTCGGTCATCTATATATATCATATATGTATCCAACTATATTTACAATCCATGTACAAAACCAAGTTTATTGGCTCAAATAAATAAATTAGAAAACTATAATTAATTTATTAAATGTAATTGTAATAAACATGGAAAACCTTGCAACTTGAGTTGAACTTACCTACTGAAGTGTGCCTGAAGGGTCATCTCTCTACTTGAGGGTATTCAAAATTACTTCATGATCAGTGGTACTAATAGTCCAAAGTTCCTTTGTCTTTATTTTTTCTTGATGTTTCAACAACTTAACATTGGCTTCTATAAAAAGGTGTGAATAAATGAGAATGGTTTTGCACTTCTCGTAGTCTTCAAATGCAGGAATTCCATTATTTCTAATCATATATGTGTGCAACCATGTTCTCGCAACAACATGTGATCCTGTTGGATATGTGAACATATCATCATCTGTCATCAGTTGTGCAAGTTTCTACTTTCCTCATACACAACATGCTAACTAGTAATCCAATCTCTCATCATTCCTTTATGGTGCAACCAATGCAAAAATATGTCCTAGTTGTAGAAGATCTGAAAGATGGTCGTAGTCAAGTGAAAAATCCATGTCATCATTTATTACAGAGAATGTGATAGATAAAGGAGTTTGATAATGTGGAACCTGCGTATCAACCCACTCACTTGACTCACACTGATCCCAATCACACTGAAGACACCTCAGACAATAACAAGCCAACTCTCATGTCCAAATGGTCCATGTACTAGAATCTAAGCTTTGAAATAAATGCATTTTTTAAGAATCTTTCACGGTTTGACAATCCAACCTATCTCCTATTGGGCCCAACTCAACCAACCAAAATAATCTATGCACTGCTAAATCAAGAGTCCCCCCTGTGACAATATTGAAGTACACCAATCAACAATATAACGAGCATCAAGGATTTATGCACCTAAAATCCTCAATTGCTCCTTAACTAGAGATCTCTTTATGTATGCACCTGCTCCATTATGCTCCCCTTTTCCATGACTGGCCTCAAAAAAACTCCAAATATGAGGTACACCTCTCTCTACATGCATTCTACATAATCAATAAAACATACAAGCATTTTTTAATTGACCTATATAGTTATCTAACCAAATGAGATGTCTATCCATAGTAATATTATTTTCCCACACCCACTCAAAATAATTCTTAAAGCAATGTTGGACATACTCGTGAGAGTGAGATCTATTATCGCTCATATAAAAATGGTACTCTCTAATTATCTTCCGCTCATCTTCTATACTATCAAGGGAATGTCTATATGTTATGTGCACAAAAATAGCAACCTGAATAGAATTGTAATATTGAGCTTGCAGCTCATTTTGGGGCTGCAATGTATAGTTCTCTGCAAATTCAACAACTGATATAATAGTGTCAATCGGGAAAGTTTCCTTACACATCCTGAATTGTTGATCCAACCATTGAGACCTGTGACTATGCCTTGCATACTTGTAAAAAAGATTCTTCTTGAAATCTAAAATAAAATCAGCTACATTACATTATTTTGTAACCAACTCACATCTAGAACCTTCACCTCCACTTTTCAATGTATATTTAACAGTTTCATATACCTTTTTGTGGAAAATTATCTTTCCAAAATCATGTTCACGTCCCTCATGAAAACATTTAACAAACTTCACTAGCCCACCACACTCTGAGCACTTGTCATTTAAGTAATATTTTCTATAAAACAAACATCCATCATCTCTAAGACATAAAAAATGATCTAGGAAGTCTCTTGATGATTTTGGAAGAGCACTTGCACCACACTCCTCCAAAATTTCACTAGTATGCAAAGTAGAATCAAGGGATCATAACAGTTCATGGTGCATTGAAAACTCCACATGATATTTGCAACAACAAGTATTTCAAATCTTAAGAGGCACACAAAAAAAAGGCTTGAGGGCTTCAAAATCTCTTTGTGATATTTTCAATGTTGGATGTGTCTCACAAATTTTTTTGAACAACATTATTTGACTCACCTCCAAATAATGTTTCGGATGCGGGGTGCGGTCTCGAATGTCAATTCTCAACTTCAAGACATCCTTCACATTTGGTGACACTCTTGAGTTAGATTACCAAAATAGTTTAATTTGATCCTTCACACCATCGGTAAGCTTCTTATCAAAATGTGAAAGTCTCCCACCATAAGCCCATGTATCATTATGAAGAGGATCATCAAGTCTTTCTCTTCTTGCAAGTGCTCTATTCAAAGTTTTACGATTTAGGTTCAAGTAAACACAAGTTTGTCTCATCAAACGAGCCTTTCTCAAATGATGACTTACTAAGGAGGTTATAATAACCCTCCTAGCAGCTCTCTTATCTTTTTCCTTGGTAGTCTTCCCAATGGAATTTAGAGCACTAAAAATATTTCTCCCAATAATAGCATTCCTCTCCTTTTTCTTGTTCACACTAATCTTCAATTTGACTAGTATACGTCTCATCTTCTGCATCTTAAACAATTGCACAAACATTTGACATTACTCAACCAAGGTCTTGTGGCTAAAAAATTGATCAAAAAGTTTTGAAACCCACAACCGAATGGTTCTTTCTGATCTCTTTCCATCAAAATTTCTCATTATGTTCTCATCAATTTCAAGTAACCATTTTGTTGTTCTTGAAGGTCTCAATTTTGAAGTTTGTCTTTCTTCATCCCAAGAGACTCTATTTCTCATATAATTTGGAGATGTGTTATGTTGATTTGGTTCTTGTGGACCTTTATCATTGTCAATCCCTTCATATTCAATCACTGGATTGTCATTGTGCATGTCCACACTTCCATTGTCTACATATACATGTTCATTTTCAAAACCTACATTTTCATCTTCAATCCCTACATTCTCATTTTCAATATTATTGTCATAAATCATTTCAAATTCATGTTCTTCTTCACTTGAAACCACATTTAAGGGTGGGCCTATGCCCACATCTTCATTATTATTTAACATACCTTATCTCTTGTTCCAATGGGAAACCCTATCCATTTCTCTATACACTTCAATCTCTTCATTTGTTAGTTTCCTCTTCTATTTATGCTTTCGAAGACTACTACTCCCCATAGTGAGACCCAAAAAGGTGATGCAAAAACCTTTGTTAATAGAGAAATTCCAACCAAGAAGGGGGAAAAATTGATTTTTTATCTTTTATAACTGCAATCCCATGATATTCTTTGAGAAAAATGTGCTTCTTAGACTGAGGGACCCAGAGAATAAAATTTTTCTTTTCAATGCTAGTAAAAAGAATCAAATATCCAAAACTATCAAATATCCAAAACTATCAGATATTTGATATTATCATATATCTGAAATCTCCTGCTCAAATTTTGCAAGAATGTGTGTGTGTGTGTAGAGCTATGTAGCCACCAACCAATCTTAGGGTTGACTTAACCCCAATCCACCTTGTACTTGTTTCTAGGACCCTCCTTGATCCTACACCCACTCCTTAGGAACAAGCACTAAATGAGCCCAATAAGGGATCTTCACCCCACACCACTTGATTACTCAAAAAAATGGTGGAGACATTCTTTAGAGACCTCAACCAACTAGGATTCACACTCCATTGGAATTTTTAACACCTACAACACAATTTCTTCAAACAAGGCTTACAATCCTTTTAATCCTGATCACCCAGTTATTGACACTTAACTTGCAAAACTCTTGAACAACTTGGATAACCCTACACAGTTTCAAATACCCTTTTGCAACCTCCTAAGGATTCCAAGAGATCTTGGCTTGACTCTAATCCTGTACCCCCAAACACCTACTAGGTCCACAGGCCTGATTGGTCATATTAGGCTTGGAACACAAAGAAAATATAAGAATATGGGTTCTCAGAATCCTCCAAACCCCTTAGACATCCTCAAAACACCATAGGTGACCAAAAACAACACTTCATTGAGTCTCCTTAGTCCCACACATTGACTATCCCCACTTGGCTACTTCTTTCCTGGCTAAACACATAGGGATGTTTATCCTAGGGTCGGCTTGAAAATAGACTAGACAAACTCTTCATGCCTTGAGCCTCTAGAATCTTTGAGAGGACACTCCAAAATTGTATAATTGTATTCCCTTGAGGGCCATGAGAAACTAATGGTGGAATGGCAAGTTAGGGGTTATTCCAACCAGTCCAGAGACAATTGACTATAACTTCTTCAATATGCCACCAAATTAATTAAAATCACTTGCATTAAAACACTAACTCACCCCTCAATTCTAAACACACATTCTCACTTCATTCAATCACCATACTAAATTTTACAACACGCTACAACAAGGAATTTCTCCAGAATTTCAAGATATTTTATTGATTTCCTCAAGCCTCCATACACAGCTTCATCTAACATGGATGTTTCATCATTTTTTAGTTTAATAGACCTCCCTCAATGGCTACAACCATATTTTGAATGGTTTAGAATCATTTTCCCACAAATGAGAAACTTTTCAAAATTTGTCGAGCAACTTTTGAAAAGTTGTCAAGCAATTTCAAATGTTGCATTGCAACTTTTACATTTTTTTCTCCTAGGCCTCTATTGGACCTCTCCAAGGCCAAAATGAATCAAATCCATCCACCTAATGCCTAAAAATATCCTATCCACCCAAAAATCACCTATTCTAATCATCTAAGACCTTTGGTACAATTAGGCCTCTAGGTTCATAACTTTACCTCAGAGGCAATTGACCTCACAAATGGTCTTTATTACAACTCAAAAGATCCATAAGGATCCTATTAACTATCTACCCCTATGAGTCCCATTGTTGACTCCATGGAAGGGTCTTAGGTGCCCTACACCATACGTCTTGGGCCAATAAAACTCAAGCTTGAGTTGGTAATTCTGATACCTTTTAACCCAACTTCTCAATTATTGCTTCTATCAACCAAGTGACATCTTCTATTGGCTTCCCTCTCCATTTGATGAGATATTCATGATAGGCCTGTCTTATATTCTTCTGACACTCCCATTTTCCAAGGATACATTCAATCACCAGTTGTTGGACTCTAGGAAGAGTCTTGTGGTCTCATCTTTGGGTGCCTCATCTCCACCTATATCTAACACCTTAGGGCCTTTATAGGCATATACATATGAGACATTGAAAGTATTGGACAACCTAATGTCTGGTGGCAAGTCAATCTTGTACGCATTTGTGCCAGATTTCTATAAAATATTGAATGGACCTATCTTTCTCTCATGAGTTTTTTATGCTTTCCTTTGGGTAATCTCTCTTTTTTGAGATGAATCATCACCATATCTCCGACAAATAATTGCACATCTCTCCTTTTACTTATTGCAACATCTTTTTATTTCTTTGTTGTCATCTCCAACCTACTCTATACTTCCTTGTGGATGTCCCTCATGACTTCTGCAAAGTCATTTGCATGTGCATTGTTAGTCTCTAAGGAACTTACTTCCCTTAACTCCATCACACCCCTAGGGTGTGTCCCATAAACTATTTGAAAAGGGCTTTTCCCTGTACTTATGTTCACTGGGTCAAAATAGGCAAATTCTTCCTGAGAAAGCACTAAATCCCATGTAACACCATAATCCTTTTTTAAACACCTCGATAGGTTCCCAAGGGACCTATTGACAACCTTTGTTTGGCCATCAAATTGGGAATGGTAGGCAAATGAATAGGACAAGCTTGTTCCAAGATTCTTCCAAAGGGTCCTCCAAAAGTAACCAAGGTGGAATATCTATTTGAGACTATGGATAGGGGAAATCAATGTAGTCTTATGATCTCCTTGAAGGATTGATGCAAAGCCCTCTACTATTCCCCAAAGGAACCCAACTCAACTTGAGGATTCTACAAGTGTCTTGGAACTCACTCAAGGAGTTAGTCTCACTCAAGGGTCAAATAGAGTGCTCTGACTTTAGACAACAAACACCTAAGACATTTTGAACAAACTCACTTCCTCTAACCTCTTATCCCAACTTCTCGTGACACCATACATCTACTCAAGGATCCCAATCTAGGCCTTCTCTCAATGCACCTAGAGCCTCCAAGTCATCAAATATTCAAATAGGTCATCCACCTTTGTTCTAATTCCATATAAAATCTTAACATGGTCAATGTGCCATGTTCCACTAGCCCTCCAATTTTGGTCAATAGTTCTTCCTCCCCTCTTACACCATTAGCCCTTTAGACTTGTAGCCCTCACCAATCACTAATCTGCCTTTCTCTTCAATTATTCCCAAACAACTAAAGAATCTCTTGATTGTTTTAGATACCCTTTTGGTTTCTCTAAATCCTCCCCAAGTCTCAAGGTACACTCTTTTGGACCATTTACCAGATCCAATACCCTAGCACCCACAAACTAGGCCTAATTCCATCCCCATTACAAAGCAACTTATAAATGTACTTACTCCCTGCACCCTAAAGCATGAAAAAATCTTTCATAAGGTTTCAAGACACAATATTTTCAAGTTTATAAGGCTTCATCATCTACCCATTAATCTAGCCACCAAACCCTTATTTCTAGGGTCACACAACTAGGGTCTCCTCAAAATGAACTTCACAACCATCTCATAATCAATCCAATGGTTCTAACACACCATTATGGATACAAAATTCATGTTCCACCATAAAATATATCTACTCTTCAAGGACTTCATCCCCCATGTGACTCGTGGAAGACAAGCACCCTTCAATCAACAATCTACCACCATTTTGTGGCTTCCCAAACACATCAACTCATATCCATGCACAAACACACTAAAATACAAGGATATATTAAATTGTTACACTCTCCCACCAATCACAATTTCCATAGGGGTGGGAGAGTTACATCATCTTAAAAGAGTTAAATCCAACAATCATTGACTGTGACCCCAAACCCGGTCACTATTAAGAATACTTGTAAATTTCTTTGTCTTAAATATAACAAAAATAATGAAATGAATGCGTGGAAGGGTAATTAACAACCAAGGAAATGTCCTTACATCATTAAACAATCCAAAACATGTTTTATACAAACATTTTAATTTGCTGGTCTTGGACTGTACCCACGAGACAGTGAGACAATATGCAGTGAATATTATTGTTTATTGATTGAAAAAACTATTAAAATGCTCCTTCATTCCACGCCCATCTCCACCTCTATCATCCACTCACGTGGATCTCAATAAAAATAAACTCAACTGCTTCAAAAACTGACTGTAACCACTAACTAACCCCTAAACTACTTGGTAACAGTCATAAAACCGACTGTCAACACAAAATATGGTTAAAATGTGTTGTCAAGTTGACAACCAATGTTGTCAACTTGATAGCATGACCTTCTATGAATTTTTAAAAGGCTTTAAAACATAACCTTTACCATCCTTACTAACCCTTTGACCCCTCACATTCCTTATAGGCCATAATTGCATTAAAATGCAATTTTACAATTTTTGCATCTTCTGCACTTTTAAGTGCAATAACATAGGTTTAATGGAATTAATAGCCATATTAAAAACCTAGATAACCATATAGGTCCATGACCCTTAAATTATTCCTTGGGTCCATTAAGTGACCCCAAGGTTACATAGTTAACCCTCATGCCATTCAATGGCTTACATAACATCACTTGTTGATCATATTATCAAATGATCCAAAATCATTACAAACTTGATGAAAACAATATGAAATGACCAATCATGGCCTATTATAATTCCAAATGACCTTAAATGGTCTTTTCCCATCTCCTAAGGATCCATAATGACCCTGGTGTACTTCCCTTGCTCTGGAGTTGACCTTGGTGCTCCTGTACAAGGAATATCCCCGCAATATGTGAGGCATCATGACTTGTCTTACAAGGTAGGAAATTGGCCATCTTTGAGAATCTATCCACCACCACACACACATTGTCATACCCTTTCTTGTTCCTAAGAAGACCAAGCACCAAATCCATGCTCGCTGAATCCCATGGTCTATTTGGGATGGGAAAAGGTGTATAAAGACCTGCATTAGAACTCCTTCCCTTGGCTCTTTGACATATTATGCAACTTTCCACAAACTTTCAGACATCAATTGGCATCTTGGGCCAATACTAGATCCTTCTCACCAACTCCAAAGTCTTTTCAAGCCCAAAATGGTCTGCCAAGCCCCCACAGTGCTTCTCCTTCACAATGTTATCTCTGAGTGACCCCTTAGAGATGCACAACTGACTGCCTTTACAGAGTAATACTTCCTGCAACATGTAGTCTAAAAATACACTATGATACTGACCAGTCATTGTCTTGCACACTTGGTAGGTTTCTTTGAAGTCTTCATCCTATTCATACATGTCCCTAATAGAGTGGATTCCCATACTTTCCAACCTTATCTCCTGTATGGTCATATTTATCCTACTGAGGGCATCAACAACCTTGTTTGCTACGCACTTCTTGTGTTTATAGTGAAGATATAGAATTGAAGATACTGCATCCACTTCACATGCCTATGGTTTATCTTTTCCTACCTATTCAAGAGGCTTAATGCATGGTTATCTGTGTATACAACAAATTCCTTTGGAAACAAGTAGTGCCTCCATTTCCTCAAGGATTGCACCATTGCATGCATTTCCAAATCATAGGTTGAGTATCTCTTCTTTGCTTCATTTAGTTTCTCATTGAAGAAGGCTACTGGCTTGCCTTCTTGGCTTAGGACTCCTCCTATGGCCCTATTATTGGCATCACACTCAATGGTAAAGACTTTGTTAAAGTCTGGCAGAACTAATATGGGTTTTTTTGTAACCTTTCTCTTCAAAAATTCAAAATCCCTATCAGCTTCTTGAGTCCATACATAATGGAACTTATTACCCCCCTTCGTAGTATCAATCATGGGAGCACTCACATTACTAAAGCCTCTAATAAAATTTCTATAAAAACTTTCTAAGCCATGGAAACTTTTTACCTCACTTGCAATCCTTGGGGTTGGCCAATCTAGTATGGCATCCACCTTAGACGGATCTATCTTGAGGTTCCCTAATGATATGACAAATCCTAGGAATATAAATTCCTCCTACAAGAAAACACATTTCTCCAAGTTTATTCTCAACTTCTCCTCTAGTATCCTCTTTAAGAATTTTTCCATGTGCCCTAGGTTCTCTTCCTTGGTCCTACTGAAGATGAGAATATCATCTAAATAAACAACAACAAAGTGGTTGATGAATGGTTTAAGAACTTCATTCATGAGTCTCATGAATGTGCTTGGTGCATTTGAGAGACCAAAGGGCATCACCATCCACTCAAATAGTGCCTCATTGGTCTTGAATGTATTTTTCCATTTGTCTCCTTCCCTCACTCTTATTTGGTGCTACCCACTCTTCAAGTCCATCTTGGAGTAGTACCTTGCCCCTCCTAGGAAATCCATCAAGTCTTCCATCTTAGGCATGGGAAATTTGTATCTAAAGGTGATCTTGTTTATGGCCCGGGAGTCAGTACATAACCTCCATGTACCCTCTTTCTTTGGGGCCAATAGGGCTAGCACATCAAAAGGACTGATGCTCCTTCTTATAAAGCCTTTGCTTAAGATTTCTTCCACCTGCCTTGCTAACTCCTCATTCTAATCAAGGGTCAGTTTTTATGCTTCCTTATTTGGGAGTGTAGATCCCAGTATCAAGTCACTATAATGACTCACATCTCTGACTGGTGGTAGGGTCTTTGTCTTGTTGTCTACAATCACATCCTTGTATCTTCCAAAACAATCTTGCACTTCCTTGGGACCCACGTTCCTTAGTGGTTCTTTACCTTTCCCTCTCCACTCCTTCCCTTCTCCTTTGGGCTTCACCACAATGGCATAGAATGGAGTGTCCTTCACCTTGAGTGTCTTCAAGAACTCTTTCTCCCCAACAACTAGAATACTATTTTCTTGGTGTGTCTCATTTCCATCATCAGGCAGAGCCTCATGGTAAATTGTCTTCCCCCTTTGGTGATCTAATAGAGATTTTTCTTCCCCTCAGATGTGAACTCACATGATATTGCTGAGGCCTTCCTAGTAGTAGGTGAAAATCATCCATGTCTTTCATATCACATAGGATGTTGTCATGGTAGTCTCCAATCCAGAACTCTACATACACCTATTCATTGACCAAGGCTTGTTGCTCTTTGTTTAACTAGGACACTTTATAGGGGTTAGGATGTGGTATCTTTTTTAAACCAAGTTTATCAACCATAGAAATGGATGCTAAATTATCAGTGGATCCTGAATCTACTATCACTTTACACACCTTACCTTTCACCTTACAAGTGATCTAGAACAAAGTCTTCCTCTGTGGTGGCTCCTTGCTTGCAGGGTTATTCAATAGGGTTTTATTGAACATGAGGAACTCTCCTTTCTCTGGATCTACATTCCCTCTTTTTCCTTGCATGCTATGTGTTTCATCTTCTTGTGTTAGGTGCACCCTCCTATCTCCTCCTTGATGGTTATTCCCTTGTTTTTCCAAGCACCTTGAGGCTTGGTGTCCCACCTGGTTGTAGTTGAAGCACCTCCCAGTGAACAACCCTAGAGTCCTTCCTCCTGATCTTTCGCTATTGTTAGCTCTTCTCCCCCTATAACCTCCTCTAGGACTGGCTTCTCCTTCTTGGATCTCCTAGTTACTTGATTCCCCTTGGAATTTATTGAATGGTCCTCTACTATTGAACCTTCCTCAGCCCCTATTATTTGTTCCTCTTCCCTTACCTTGGGAGTCACTCTTCCTCCTCTGTCTCTCCTCTATCTTCTGTGACATCTAAAAACATGAGTGTACTGACTTTGGATTGAATAAATTCAACTCATCTTTGATGGATTACTTGAGCCCATTAAAGTACCTTGCCAACTTATGCTTCTCACTCTCATGCACCTTGGTCCTTAGAGTGAGTTTGTGAAACTCCTCTGTGTAGGCTCCCACATCTAAGTCCTTTTGTCTTAGGCTCTGCAACTTCTTGTGCATAGTGACCTCATAGTCTTTTGGTATGAATTATTTTTGGATCACTGCCTTCATCCTCCTCCATGTAGATATAATGTTCTTCCCCTCATCCATTATTTCATTCTGAAGGAAATTTCACCAACTGAGGGCAGGGCCTTTCATCTTGGATTTTACCAATCTGACCTTTTGGTTCTCAAAGACATTATCACAATCAAAGTGATTGTCCATTACTTCTATCTAGTCAAGGAAATCTTCAGGGTTCATCTTACCACAAAAGGTAGTTAGATCTTCTTTAGTGTCTCTTCTTCCCACCTTCTCAAGGGCTTCTAAAAAGATCCTTTGATCTGTAGGTACCCCTTGCCTCTCCTGCCAAGGTTCTTGTCCCTCTACCTCATCATCTCCTTCTTCAAAGTCTTCTTGGGTTCCCCTACCCATATTTTCTTTCAACTTGTCCATCTCCCTCTTCAAGGTTCTATTCTTTTCTCTTATGGCTCTACCTTCTGCCATCTACTCCTTGACCAATTTGGCCAACTCCACATTGATGATTCTTAAAGGGATCCCCCTTTTACCCTTCTTCATTCTCTGACATCTTGCCTTACTCTTACCATCCAATCAAGGTCTTAGTGGCTCTGATACCACTTGATTCAGAGCTATGCAGCCACCAACCAATCTTAGGGTCTACTTAACCCCAATCCACCTTGTACTTATTTCTAGGACCCTCCTTGATCCTACACCCACTCCTTGGGAACAAGGACTAAATGATCCCAACAAGGGATCTTCACCCCACACCACTAGGTTACTCAAAAAAATGGTGGAGATAGTCTTTGGAGACCTCAACCAACTAGGATTCACACTCCATTGGAATCTCCAACACCCACAACACAATTTCTTCAAACAAGGCTTACAATCCTTGTAGCCCTAATCACCTGATTATTGACACTTAACTTGCAAAACTCTTGAACAACTTGGATAACCCTCCACAGTTTTGGATACCATTTTTCAACCTCCTAAGGATCCCAAGAGATCTTGGCTTGACTCTAATCCTACACCCCCAAACACCTACTAGGTCCACAGGCCTAATTGGCTAGATTAGGCTAGGAACACAAAGAAAATATAAGAATATTGGTTCTCAAAATCCTCCAAACCCCTTAGAAATCCTCAAAACACTATAGGTGACCAAAACCACCACTTCATTGAGTCTCCTGAGTCCCACACACTAGTTGTCCCCACTTGGCTACTTCTTTCCTGGCTAAACACATAGGGATGTTTAGCCTAAGGCTAGCTTGAAAATAGACCAGATCAACTCTTCATGCCTTGAGCCTCTATAATATTTTAGAGGACACTCCTAACTTGCATTCCCCTAAGGGCCATTAGAAACCAACTATGGAATGGCAAGTTAGGGGTCCATTTGCACCAAACCCTCAAATTTAGAGTTAATCTAACCAGTCCAGAGACAATTAACTATAAAATCTTCAATATGCCACCAAATGAATTCAAATCACTTGCATTCAAACACTAACTCACCCCTCAATGCAAAAAACACATTCTCACTTCATTCAATGACTGTACTGGATTGTACAACACACTCCAATAGGGAATTTCTCCAAAATTTCAAGATATTTTATTGATTTCCTCAAGCCTATGTACACAACTTCATCCAACATGGATGTTTGATCATTTTTTAGTTTAATAGACCCCCCTCAACGGTTATAACCACCTTTTGAATGGTTTAGAAGTGTTTTCCCATAAATGAGCAACTTTTGAAAAGTTGTCAAGCAACTTTCAAATGTTGCATTGCAACTTTTACATTTTTTTCTCCTAGGCCTCTATTGGACCTCTCCAAGGCCAAAATGAATCAAATCCATCCACCTAATGCATAAAACTATCTTATCCACCCAAAATCACCTATTCTAGGCATCTAAGACCTTTGGTACAATTAGGCCTCTAGGTTCATAACTTTACCTTAGAGCCAATTGACCTTGCAAATGGTCTTTATTACAACTCAAAAGATCCATAAGGATCCTATTAACTATCTACCCCTCTGAGTCCCATTGTTGACTCCATGGAAGGGTCTTAGATGCCCTGCACCTCTCTCTCTCTCTCATATTCGAGTTCAATAAGTAATTATTACTTATTTTTTAATTGAGTTATCTTTAAAATCTTCATTGACATACTAATTAAAAAACAACTATAACTTTCAAAAGGTTTAACCTTTTTGAAATCCAAAATATTTGTCACATTCTATGCTTCACCTACTATAAGAAAAAAAAAATCAATTTTGTAAAGTTTAGAATTAGTTAAGGTGGTCAGACACATGAGTTTTTTATTCTAAATAAGTTGCAGTAGAAAATTCATAATTAATTATTTATTTGGTAAAAAATTAAACAAAATTATGTGTCACATCCGGACACAAGTCTACTACTTATATCTAGAATCTTGTGAAAATATATCATCATTTGATTGTGATTAAGGTGGTCAGACATACACATACTTTTTATCTTTTTCTTGAAATTTTCGTAGTACTGCATTGAAATCTAAAATTTTGAACAATTAGATTTTTTTTTCAGACAAGGGCTAATAGTTTAGAAACTACATTCAAATTCCTACAGATTCTATTCTTACAACTTTTTCACATAAGGTTGATAAGATGTTCAACTTTTTACATCATGTTGACTAACCCTGATTTTCTAATTTTTCATTGCCATTTAAGGCCATAGTTCGATATACCATGATCCTGCACATACCTGAATGTTGATTGTTTTCTTGTTGACCCCATAGTGAATGATGGTCAAGGGAGAATTGTTAGTGATAAATCTTCTAATCAGGTCACACCTTAGAGTGTACTTTGTAACCTTTGACAGGGTTGTCTCCTAACTGAGAACACTTTAGAAGAGTGAATTATTTTTGGGTTACCGGTCCAAGGTGGTTTTTCCCCTAACAGGGTTGCCACGTTAAAAATCTTTGTGTTATGTGTATTTGTTGTGATTGAATTGCTATTTTACTTTACACGTTTCATAACTAGTCAGATCGGTAAATACAGTATTGAATTTACTGTCAATCGGTAGATGAAGAGAAAGATATTGTTGATAGCTTACCGAGTTGATTATTTGATTGAAAAGTTTGAATATATACATCTGGGAGATTTGGGACTGTAGGATAACTGGAATTAACTGGTTCACCAAATTCCATACTTTTATGTTTATATAAATGTCTGCATAGCATCTTTATAAAAATTCTAATTTTGAACGAGAATATAAAAAACTTATCTATGTATTACTTCTATGATTTATAATCTGATACTCCTCATCTTTAGTTAAATTAAAAAAATATTAATTAACAATCAATCCAACAAATAGCTTAAAAAGATATATAGAATTTGCACATTTTAATTTTAAAAAGAGTTAATATATTTAACAACCTAAAAATTTAAAAAGTATTCACTTTAATTAAATAAATAAAACTTAATTTTTATATATAAAAAGGAGACAAGGTCACCCTTTTCAAATCTATGCTCGGGAAAAATACATATCTTAATGAATCTCTTCAAATAGTATGCTTTGTAACCCAAATAGTTATGGGATTGATGATATCACAAAACTAATGCAGATGACTGAACCTTAAGGCTCAATTTATTTACTTAGCAAAAGATGAAAACAGACATACAATATTTTAAAGTTGCAATAAACTCATGGTTTAGCATTAGATCTCTCCATCCAAAAGTTCTTCAACGGTCTTGTAAGGGCTAGTTGTTGAATTTACAAGATCCTCTCCCTTCAAATTCTTCCTATGCTCAAGCTTGCCTAGTTTTTCATGGTCTTCTGCAGTTAAACACCAGTCAAAAACCTAAAAAATTTCAGCTATCCTCCCTTTATTAAAGCTCTTGGGGATCACACACACTCCTTGCTCTATTCCCCACCTCAACATAACCTGCAAAGAACATACAAAGTAATATATTAACAATGCTACTTCACATGCAAACCATAACAAGAAGAAGACATATGAAGTGACAGATTCAAAAATCAAAGAAGACATGAGAAGTATATACATGTGCTATAGACTTTCCATGCTTTTGAGCAATTTCCTTAATCACAGGGTTGTCCATCACCACATGTGATCAGTTGTGTTCACCAGTTGATTATTAAGGATTGCGATGAGGTTTCCAATTGATGGAACCAAATGGTGTGGATCTCGAGGTGGACCTATATGTGTGGCTAGCTTGGTGGTTGGGTCACACCTGGTGAAATAATTAAATCTTGTAATTTATTTGGGATTTAGGCTGACCTGGTCTAATACATTTTTCTTGGGATATGTAATATCTTGAATGTCGACCTATGATGGCTAGTAAGTATAAATTTAGGGCTTGTGATTGTAAGAGGGAGAAGCATAGGAGAGTGCTAAGCTAGCAGAGAGTTGAGAGAGGATAGCTCTGTATCTTGTTTTCATTGTATATGAAAGTAACCGGGAAGGCCTTATAGCCTGACATATTTGATGTAATTTGATTTTACCGGATAATGAAGTTGTTGTTTGGTCACATCTTGTTGTGTTTCTGCTTTTTGTTGTGTTGGCTCTTGTTGCAAGATTAGACATCTCCTTTGGAGACTTCTCTGGTCTTGGTTGCATCAATCGTAGTGCTCACAGTTGAATATTTATGTTTGTTCAAGATGGTGTTCTTCATGTTCTTAGCTGACATGATGATTGTAGCGTGTTACATATGATCAAGGCATAAGCCTTGGAGGTGTTTCATTTTTGAGGCATGTGACTTTAGTCTGTGATATGTCTTAGCCGACATTCATTGGTTTTCATTAAATATTTTATCATGTATGGTTGTAATTTTGTAATTAGGTGGTGAGAATTCATCCAACCTTGTTGTTTCTTCCAAGGTTGATGATTTATATAAATTAATGTAATGATCTTGCAATCAAATGCATGTGTGTGTGTGAGATGTGTGAATAAAGGCAAAGATCTGGTGTGGAAATGAAATTTACTATTCCCACTACACTCTGTATCATTGGTATTGTCTCTACTGCATTGTAAATGTGCTTCAATGGAAATGATCCAGGCATGTTGAAGATGTTATCAAACAATTCATGACTTGTGGATTGTAGTCCATAATTGTTGTAAGGCAATGAGCCTTCCCAAGGTAGTGAGCCTTTATTTTCTTTTAAGCAGTGAACTCTAGGCAGTGTGCTTGACTACATGTGCATTTTATTTTAATACTCCTAACAGGGTATAAATACTTTTAATAGGGTATACCTTGTGGGTTCATCCCCATCGTGATTTTTGCCCTAATAGGGTTTCCACGCAAAAAATCTTTGTGTTATGTGTTTTTTATGTGTTGTGGATTTGTGTTTCATTGTTCATTTATCATATTTGAGTTTAAGGTTAAAGTTTGGTTAAGTTGTGAAGTTTTGGGACAACTAATTCACCACCCTCTCCTCTCAGTTGTTTGTTGCCCTATTTCTATCATTTTGAAGTAACTTTCAAATCTCTCATGTTTTTAGCTTGTTCTTTTGTCCAAATAGAATCAATATCTACAATCATATTCTTCCTACTAGTTGTTAAATAAAAGTGCTTCCTCATTTTATTTTGTCAAATATTTTTTAATAAAAAATATTTTATGATATTCATATGAAAAAGTCCAAAATCAATAACTTTTTATACTTCCAAAATTCATTTCAATTATAAAGATGGCATTCACACAAACTTTCTCCACCAAATTCCATACTTTTATGTTTATATAAATGTTTACATAGCATCTTTATAAAAATTCTAAGTTTGGACGAGAATATAAAAAACTTATCTATGTATTACTTCTATAATTTATAATCTGATACTCCTATCTTTAATTAAATTAAAATATATATTAATTTAACAATCAATCCAAAGCTAGAATTTGCACATTTTAATTTCAAAAAGAGTTAATATATTTAACAACCTAAAAATTTAAAAAGTATTCACTTAATCTAATTAAATAAATAAAACTTATATATATATATATAGGAGACAAGGTCACCCTTTTCAAATCTATGCCCAGGAAAAATACATATCTTAATGAATTTCTTCAAATAGTATGCTTTGTAACCCAAATAGTGATGGGATTGATGATATCAGAGAACTAATGCAGATGACTGAACCTCAAGGCTCAGTTTATTTACTTAAGAGAAGATGAAAACAGACACAATATTTTAAAGTTGCAATAAACTCATGGTTTGGCATTAGATCTCTCCATCCCAAAGTTCTTCGACGGTCTTGTAAGGGCTAGTTGTTGAATTTACAAGATCATCTCCCTTCAAATTCTTCCTCTGCTCAACCTTGCCCAGTTTCTCATGGTCTTCTGCAGTTAAACACCAGTCAAAAACCTGAAAATTTTCAGCTATCCTCCCTTTATTAAAGCTCTTGGGGATCACACACACTCCTTGCTCTATTCCCCACCTCAACATAACCTGCAAAGAACATACAAAGTAATATATTAACAATGCTACTTCACATGCAAACCATAACAAGAAGAAGATATATGAAGTGACAGATTCAAAAATCAAAGAAGACATGAGAAGTATATACCTGTGCTATAGACTTTCCATGCTTTTGAGCAATTTCCTTAATCACAGGGTTGTCCATCACCACATGTGATCCCCATGGAGAGTTTGGAGCTCCAAGGGGAGACCATGCACATACTTGAATTTTCTTCTTACTGCAGTACTCTCTTAACTTTTTCTGCTGCCACATTGGGTGCATCTCTACCTATCATGTATTCCACCACTTTTGATCAATTACTCAATTTTTTAGTGAAAGTCTAGATAACTAAACTTAGAGAAAAACTATACAGTATAGCATTACTTGATTGACAGCAGGAGGAATTTTGGCATATTTCAACAAATCTTCAATCTTTTTACAGGAAAAATTGCTCAAACCAATGGCTTTGGCGAGACCCAATTCATAACATTTTTCCATGCCTTGCCATGTAGATTTGATATCCACAGGCAAAAAGTCTTCCTCCTTTGCTGGAAGGCTATGTCCTTTCCTTAGCCTTACAGGCCAGTGTATTAGATACAAGTCTAAGTATTCCAGCTGCAAATTCCTGCAATAAGAGCATTTGTTACATATCTACATGAAAAAATTGATTGTAAGATAGAACATAGATTATAAAGAAGTGGGTGTAGATTTAAATACTTGAGACTTTTGGTGATAGCAGCAACAGGATCGTCATGTTCATCATCCCACAGTTTAGTGGTGACAAACACTTCCTCCCGTTTGACAACACCGCTTTGGAAAGCTTCTGTCAGACTTGCTCCTAAGGCACCTTCTGAGCCATAAATGGTGGCTGTGTCAAAATGTCTGTATCCAACCTGTATTCCAACCAATACATTTTTATAAGTTCTAGAATATAGTTCGCATGAAGGCAATTACACAAATTCTTTTTCATCGCACCTTTAAAAAAAGTGTTCTTACTGTGAGTTTTTTAATCAGGAAACTTCATTAAAAAATGATTGAGTGGGTCAATAGCATTTTTCCTTTTTTTTGAGAAAGAAGTTGAGGTAATTAGTATTAATTGCACAATTTTGTTGATACTAATATCAAATGATTATGGAAATATTTGTGCATTAGTGTTAGATCAATTGTTCAAAATCTTTTAGTTATCAAAGTGAAATAGAGAATATTTTTAGGACAGCACTTTGAAATGAGCATTTTGCACTTCCGCGCATAACAGATCTTACAGCATTTGTCTTTACTACTCAGAAACCAGGACAATAGCAATAAACAATTAAATGACAAAAATAACTCCAAAAATCATCAAAATCTGAAATACATAGCAATTTGCTATTTTCTCATCACAAAGTGATTGGTAATCGGTGTTCAAAAGTAAATTAATACTATCGAGTGGGTCAATAGCATTTTTCCCTTTTTTTGAAAAAGAAGTTGAGGTAATTAGTATTAATTGTGCAATTTTGTTGATATCAATGTCGAATGATTATTGAAATATTTGTGCATCAGTGTTAGATCAATTGCTCAAAATCTTTTGGTTATCAAAGTGAAATAGAGAACATTTTTAGAACAGCACTTTGAAATGAGCATTTTGCGCTTCCACGCATAACAGAACTTACAACATTTGTCTTTACTACTTAAAAGCCAGAACAATAGCAATAAACAATTAAGACAACAAAATCTGAAATACATAGTGATTTACTCTTTTCTCATCACTCAAAACGATTGGTAATCGGTGTTAGAAAGTAAATTAATTATCAACCGCACATGGTCGGCACAGACACAGGACCCATAACATAGTCTGCAACTATCCATGCTATTCACATTGTTATAAATGTTGTATCTAACTCTGTGCTACAGTGAAAACAACAATTAACATGTATTTGCTTATAAATTGAATAAACTGGCCCTATATCTAATAGAGCTCATGTTTTGGGTTTCTCCTCTGTACCAAAGTTTTCAACTTGGTATCAGAGCCTAAGGGAAAGATTTGTATGCATCAGGCTGCAAATAGATTATCATCTGTTTAGGAGCTGCCTACAGATCTAAGGGATGGATCTGTTGTGGGTATATGATATAGGATGTGGGCTTTGGTAGAATCCAAGATACTGCTGTAAATGGATGCATTTTGCTAGCTGCCTATATCTACTCTGTTTTGTCTTTCTTTGTGCTGCCCCATTTACAAGCAAAGTGATCTACAATGGCTTCTGAGAGTAGAGGACTGTGTTACTTTTAGCATTCTCCATTGCTATTTGTAGTGCAGTTTGACCTCCATTTTCCCCATGATTAAGTGACCGATTTGACATTAAGGATGACAACATGATTCTGAAACTGGGTGAGGCAGATAACTCTGGACTGGGTTTCTCTTCTGTACCAAAGTTTTCAACTATCGGATAATCAGTGGGATAAAATGAGGAAAACATATGAAAAAATAAACTATTCTTTAAAAAAGAATTCAATGAAGCAATTGGAGCTATAAGCTACCTGAAGAGCCACACTGACAGCTGCCTTGATCTCCTCGTACTGGACATCTGGAACAGCAGTTCCAAGACCAATTACAGGCATTTTGTTTCCTGTATTCAATTCTAAAACAGGTCCCATTTTTGCTGCCGATCTACACACAGAAAATAATCGATATCTAACTTGAGAATACGTTTGTTTCTGTATCAAGTTGTTCAGTAGCAATTTAACACCAACACAAGTCATTTTGAAAAGATAGCAAATGCTACACGACAGTTTATCTATTCAAATATGCCGGCGTTGAATTGTATTTTACACCTTCTAGAAACTTTGAAAGTATCGATTCGCCAATGTGGAAAAAAGAAAAGCATTCAACGGTCAGCAATGATATTTTTAGGATAAAGTGAATTACCGAATCGACAGCTGTTCAAATAAAAAAACAGTCCGAATTCAATTCCTGAAAAGATGTGACATGCCAATGTAAGCGGATAAGGAAAACTAAAATCTAAATTGTGGGGTTAGTGGAAAAGGTTACTCGAACATGGATGGCAATTGAGACTTTTCTTCTATTTAAATTTATTTAATATATTATTAGGTTAGATTAAAAATTTAGTTTATAGTTATGTTAAAGTTTAATTAAAAATATAATTAATTAAAACTTATTTTATATATGTAAAATGTTTTTTTAATAAGTACTATGTAATGGCTATGTTTTTAGTTGTAGTTTTAATTGTATTAGCATATAATTTTAAAAAAAATTAAACTAAATAATTATTTAAATTTATTTAATATATTATTAGGTTAGGTTAAAAATTTAGTTTATAATTATGTTAAAGTTCAATTAAAAATATAATTAATTCAAACTTTGATTTATATATGTAAAATAATTTTTTGACCTTTTTAGTTTTGTCATAATTGTAATTTTAATATTAAATGTCTATCTAATTTAAATTTTAATAAATTTACTAGAATTATATATATATTTTAATTAATTATAAAATATATAATTTAGATAATAGCCATACAAAATAGAATGACATATATTTGATTTGCATTGAGCTCATTACCTAATATATATATATATATATATATATATATATATATATATATATATACTTTGGTTTAAAATATAAATATCATAAATGAATGAAGTTATAAATATAATATTATTATTATATTTTAAATAATAATAAAGAGGTAATATAATTGACTTAATTTTATATATTTGATATTAAAATATAAAAATAAAAAATAATAATATATAATTTGATATTTACTATTATTTTAATAATAAAAAATTATAATAAGAAAATTAATATAATTATAATAATGGAGAAAGAAATAATCATTCCTAAAAATTCGTGTATAACACCTCAAATCTATTAACCAATCATAATGAGGAAAAATATTTTTTAAAATTTAAAAACTTAAATAACGTATATGTAAACTTTTGAATAATAAAATAAATTTGAAAAATAAAAAATAACTTACTTATCATTGGTTCATATGATTATTTTTAATAAGTAGTTAGCTAGTAGAATCCAAAATTCATTACAATAGTACTATGCCTTACGGGCAAGTACTAATAATAACATAAAAAATAATCTTAAAAATTAAAGTAAAGAATAGTTCATTTATATTTAGATTAGTATTATTATATAAGATTTTGCTAGTGTTTAATTTATTTATGTGAAAATCAAAGAAAATAAGGATATATTGATAAAAGTTTTAACATTTTTTCCTAAATTAACTTATTTTAAAAAAAAATTAGTAGAAAAATACAATTATAATATTTCTTTTAAGTTTCTTGTGCTATTGTTTGACCTAATACAAATGAATTTGACTTTTATTACAACAACTCAAATTATGATATTGCAATTATAATTCAGCTTGTAGTTTTCAAGTGAAACTCATTGACCCAAGTCTTATATGTAGTGATTCACAAGGACCCATCTCTCATGAGAATGAATGGTCCACTAGCACTCATTACATTTAGGTGATACCTGCAAAGGTGAAGCATTGGACCTTCTCAAGAGGTCACCCATCCCATTAGGTTAAGCCCATGAATGAACTTGTTCATCAAATCTATTCAGTTTGACTCTATCAAGTTTGAGAATATTTTTTTATGAATTTGACTAGAGTAGTGAAGTAGGTCAAGGGGTAAAGATGAAATGCAACCAATTTACCATTTCTATGTTAAACCCACCCCAAGATGGGGGTGGGGGTGAATCATTCTTGATCATATACTTATAATTTTTCAAACATAATTCCACATCAATTAATCTTTTAACCAAATTAACACCAAAGAAAGATAAAGTAATGACCACCATACATGTATGAGAACGCTATATTTACGTGGAAAACCCAAGAAGGAAAAATCCATAATGAGATCCAACTCACACTATATAAAAAAGATATACAATATTTGTTTTAGGCTCGCATCTAAGGAATATCACTTGTCCCTAACTTCCAAGCTAACTACCTTAGGGAAAGATACTAATAACTTGCAGACTGAGATGCATAGTCTTGGGGCAAGATACAAAATTTCCAAGAAGTACTCACTTAATTCTAGTAGGATACATGAACATTATGAACAAGTCTTCATCTTATTTCATCTAACAATTTTCCAAGAAAGTAGGTGTCCTTGAATAACTATTTCAAGCAACCAACTTCAAGACAATCAGCACACACATTTTTTGTCTCAACATTGGTATACCAATTGATATGATTATGAAGGTGCAATATCCAAATTGATCCTCACACTTGTATTCAACACATATTTACACAACACTTTTTTCACATCCAAAATGTTGATATGGTCTTTAATATATGTCAACTTTTTCATCAAAACCCTCAATTAGGTTGCCCAAAATAAATAATGAAATATAAGTCCTATCAAGTCAAACACCAAACATAATTGTGGTAATTATAGTCCACTTTGGGAGATAAAAGGGACCTAAAACATCATAACACACCTTTCTAATTATCTCCAAATGATTCACATGCAAGAACACATCCCCCAAAGTCAGCAATAAAGGTTACATGTAGATAAACTATGTAGCACATAATCAGTTAGTCCAAAACATATATATTCTACCAAAAATAATTCAATGAAGATCTTCACATGCCATGATTGGACCCAAACAACATCTTAAATCAACTTCAACATAAGTCCAAACCAAAACAATATGGTTCAAATAGGAAAACCAACTTAGTAGGCTAGAGAGCTATGCCAAACTAGGAAATCCAACTTTAGACATAAAGAAACACCAACCACATCAACTATCATCATGCAAAGAAAAGGGACATTCCAAGAATATTCGACCTCAATACAAAATTATTATTTCTTACTCCAAGATCAAATACAATCAATGGTTACACAATATTCCATTTTCAAAGAGCCAGGAAACACTATAGAGAAATAAAACATCACAACTATTCTCGCAAAGATAAACACCAACAAAAAACTAAAACATGACATTGCATAAGAATTTTGAGAATAATATCCAAATTAAATACCATAAGCATCAATGTAGAGAAATACAAAGCATTATTCAAAGCAATCCTAACAGACATCCAGATTGTTAGTAAATTTTAATTATATCAACCACATCACTACAATGTTGAGGATCTAAAATAATAAGAGTGCAACATCCACAGAACAAAGCCATTATATCTAGAACCACAAGATATCATCACCTTGAATGTAGAGAAATGCATTTAGCATTATTCTATAAAAACTTCAAATACTCTTTCCTACATATTCCATCTTCTAAAATTATAGAAATATAAAAGCATCATATGCTCACTCACGAGAAACACTAGAGAACATGAGAATATTTGAACTCATATTTCCAACAATATCTCTCTTTGTCATTGATGTCACCACCATAAATATCATCAATTATCACTTGTTCAAACTCCCCCTTTGACAAATAATCAACTAACTATAGACGCTAAAAATGGTTCATGCCTACGATGCTATGTGTTAACATTTTTGCATTGTGATCGAAACATCATTCGGCATGTACTCTAATTATTCTCCTATGTTGTGCATATGGTCTTTATCATATGTCTACATTGTGTCATTCTTCATTTATTAAACATCAAAATTTGTTTAATTAATTACTAATGTTTCTCTTTGATTTCACCTAATAATTCACTTTCAAAACCTTATCAAAATTATCAAAATCATTGTCAAACTCATCAACTCAATTTAATTCATTTCAAAACATTTCAAAATCTTATCAATCACTTTCAAAATCAATTCAAGTCATTATCAAAATTGTCAAGGTCATTTCAACTCCTTATTAAAAACATCAAAATTGATCTTTTTCCTCACAAAATCATCAATTTGGTCAAATCTACTAATTTTCCCTCTTTAGGGGTAAATAACCCTTAATTTACCTCTAACCCTGAGTCTTGATAAATAAATATAATATATTTATCTCTTTTTCCTAGCTCTCACAATTTAATTAATCTTGCATTAATTAATTGGCTAACTTTTGATTTATGGGATTTTATCAATTCCTAAATCCTAATTTACATTTTGTGGAAATAAATGAGTATCTAAATTTAAATTCTCTCATTTTCCCATATAGGATTCAATCCCTATTAATTAGCTTTCATCTCCTCTTTTCTATCTTCCATCTCTTACACCTTCCCTTGCCAATTTTCACACTAATTTGGCCTCTTTCTCTTCCAGACTCACCTTTCAATTTCGTTCATTTCCAAAATGAAACTCTTCTAATTGTCATAATATGTCATAATATGACTTTTTTCCAATTTGAACTCTTTAATTATGACATCTTCGCAATTGTACTGCATCAATTTGCTAAATTGATGATTTAGATTCAAATCTCTATAAATTGAGATCAATTTCTCTTCATTTGTGAACCACATTCCAAGTATTCTCACCATTATTCCATCCATTTTCTTTGATTATATGAGTGCATTTTGTCAATTGAAGAGCAACATTTCATAATAGAGAAGAAAGGAAAACATTGGAGCTACATTGAGGGGGTGTTTTTAGTTTAATGATTATGTTTTTATGTACTTTACTTCAATGGCTTTAATGGTAGATTAGGGATTTTAGTTTGCATGAATTTTAGGTTTTGTGGCTAACCCTTTTCATGATCATGTTATAATGCTTAATTTTCTATGTCTTACATCTAGTGAATCTGACGTGAATCATGCCTAATCTGATTAATCTTGTGTATTTTTAATGTATTTTTATGTACTAGTGAAGAGTTGCAGTGTTGCACACTTGGACACAACTTCTACGCACTTGGATACACTTCATGCATAGTTTGACCCTTTTTGTTGTGCAATTGGGCCTAGATAATTACGCAGTTGGATATAACTATTGTGTAGTTGGTCACTAGAACTATGCAATTGGGATGTTTGTTGCCATATCAGGGTTTAGGGTTTAGTTTTCTATTTGCATACTTTCTTATTTCAATGCAATTATTTCAAATGGCTAAAATGAACCCTAACAAGGCTAACGGACTTAAATTGAAAACTTTATTTTGATTTGGGCTCTTAAAATGAACTTTCATATTTGGTTTGGGCTTCTAAAATGAGCATTCACCTAGTTTAGGGTTCAACACAAATATGGTTAATAGTTAGGTATTTTTTGAATCAATTCAAATTTGCACCTAGTCTTTAATTAGGGGTTTAAATTGATTCAAAATCTATCAAATCAACTTGATTAAATGGCTTAATAGACCCTAATATCTTTAATATGTATGGTTGTGAACTAAAATATATCAAACTTAGATGTTTCTAGAAGCCTCTGAGTCTTTCCACTTCTTTTTTCAGGTTCTACGCAGTTGGCCTTCTATTCGATGTAGTTGGCCTTCTGTTCTATGTAGTTTGCCCTTTATTCTGTGCAATTGGACCTAACTATTGCATAGTTGGACTTAGTTATTGCATAGTTGGTCAAGTTTTCACTTTTTGAGGTTCAATTTCACATTCTGCACTTTCATTCCTATTTTTTGGTATTAGCATATAGATTTTGGGTTTCTTATGGCTTTGTGCAACACCTTGGCAATCATGGGATGAAGAGTAAATACAAAATTACTAATGTGTTTGATGCAAGACATTTGATGAAGACTCTGTGCATTTGTCAAAAAATTTGTGTTTTTTTAGTAGTTAGAAAACACTTCATTTGGTGCATAAAATGAACAACATGCTTATGTGTTTGATGTGTCTTTTAGATTGTCAATCCCAAAAAGAAAGAATGAATGTATCAACTCTGATCACCTTTGTGGATCTTGGGTTTAAGACAAATTCATTAGAATCAAGTTTATAGAGGGCTTGCCTCTTGAGAGTTTTAGCAGAGCCAGTGAGAGGGAAGACCCGAGCGGTGATAGGATAAAGCCAAGTCTCCATTCAAACTACTATATAAATGTGTGATTTTGACCAAAAGTCCAATCAATGGTGTGGTTTCGTGATAGCTCTCCTCTAGTATCCTAGAGATGCATAAAACCCTGGTTCTCAAGGCTAGGAGATGTGTTGCATGAGTTTATCATGGCACCCACTAAATTCGATGTCCCAAACTAAAAATCTTGTTCTAATGGCCAAAAACCTTCTACTCATTGATGCAAGGGGTCACCCATGCCCATGAAGACATCCCAGGCTTTTGTGACTCTTAGTATAGATAGTGGTTCCTTGGGAAGTGATGCCCCTTGTGCTATGGTTCTACAATGCACATCCCATTTTGGCTACTTAGCCTAATGGGTACCGCCCCTTTTTTTTAATCTTGTCTAGCCTTTATATGGAGTCTTTAAGGACACTTGGGTAAGTACTTGGTGAGTCAAATTGTGACCATTGTGAGGGGTCTTGATAGTTGAGTATCTTTCCTAGTGTCCTTTCAAGTTCTATTTGTCTTTTTGAGTCTTCATTTTTTGTCCCCTTTGGTTCCTTGTTGATTTCTGATCATACGAATATTATATTCTTATCATTGCAATTGATTATACATGCTTGATTCAGTGAATGACTACATATTTATTATATGTTGACCCCAATTAGGGAATTTATGTGTTCTTTATCTATGATGTATATGAACATGTACCCCTGATGTTTTTTGACTGATGAAGGTATTGGTTATCAAATCCACCTAGTTATATGGATATGAGCATACCCTCCCCAATAATGATTAAAATGTAATAGAACATTGACCAATCATCACTAAACCCTACTCATGATACCCTATTGAGTATGAATTCCATGTGTTTAGCAGTCTGTACCATAGCTAGAATCAAGTCTTGGGGGAAGAGATCCAAGCTTGTGCAAATTAATTAGCCTTGAAAAGTTAAAATTATCAAATAAGAGGTTGAAGTGAAATATTCCTCAATGCTTTTCCAACTAGAAGGTAAGTCAACTATTAAATTTAAGGGATAGTTGTTTGGAGGGAATTATACCCACAAGCTATGTTCACCCTCTTTAATTGTAAGACATTAGAAGTTAAGTAGATTGTTTCCTCTATCAATCACCAATAGTAAGAGATTATATGTATTAGATATTGGGCACAACATATTCTTTTGGGGATATTATATATTTATTTGAAAATTTTCCAGCCCTTTAAGTTCTTATAATAAATGGTAATCATTTCAAAGATAGTTCATTTAGAGTGACTTGATTTGAGAAATATAATCTACTTGGGCACTAACCAAAGGGGTGTCTGGACCTATTACATGCAAGATAAAATTTATAAAGTATATTCATGGTTAATTAGATTATTGTTTTGGTATGCGGTGTACTAATAAGCTCATCATTTGAATCAATGAATTGGATTAGCCTAGACAGAATTGATGATCTTGTGGGACAATTTCTTGGAGCAATGTCCTAATTGTTGGTCCTAAGTCTTATATGATAACTTATGCATACTTCACCATGATTTTATTTGAGTTCTAGTATGCACCCTCTTTGGCATATTTTGAAATGAAGTGTGAATTCAAACATTGTCTCTCATTCGGAGGCTTTGGGATTTTTTGAATCTGATAAGTTTTTAATTCTTTTTATAGATAGAACTTCTTTGAGACTTTTTTTGTTGAATTTATCCTTTAAGTTTAAATTTTGTGTGCGTGATGCACATCTTGGAATTACTCTAGTTGGGAGACCTTAAACAACCTGTATTATTCTTTTGCACTTTGAAGAGCCCAAATAACAAAAAAATGAAACTATTGCTTACTTTCATCCACTATGGTAATCCCACTATAAGGTCATATTCATCCATAAATCAAGTCTAATCCATGTGTCTTGTTAGAGATTCGCATAGGTTTTTTATATACATTTGCAATAAAATGGTTACAATTATGGTTTTTCACTAACAACATCATGTCTTAATGCATAGGAATGACAAGACTTAAAAGAGGAGCTACAAACACTTTGCTAGAACTTTGATTTACGCAAAAAGAATGTTAATCTTAATGTAATGATATTTAGTCATTTAGTCAATCAACTCTATCATATCATTCATACAATGACAATTGATTATTTAAATTCTTCAAAGAAATTTAATATGTAATACTAAAATATATATATAACTATTACTCTTAGTTTTCTATCAATATATCCCTTGAACCTTCTATGAATACAAATGCTAGTATATATTAAGTGGGGACAACAGTTATAAAATAGTTATATCTCTAGCCCTCGATGGCTCCATGTGAGGTTATCTTTTATGGAAAGTATAGAAAAAATCATTGAACTATGTGAAATGCAGAATAAATTGAAAAAGATAAAAGAAGTAAATTAAATGAAATTGGTATTGAATAGCTATATAAAGAATCAATAGTTAGCAACAAAAGTGCCTTGAATGTAAACATCATCTTTATGCTTTTAGATTGTGTCCGTGATTTAGTTTTCATTTTTTTAACCTAAATGACTCGTGAAATGATCTTGTATCCTCTTTTATTTTATGAACATTGTATTATATCTTTTCTTAATGAATTAATAGACATACTTATTTATTAAAAAAGATCTTAAACACTTAATGTGTGATGTTTAAGATATGATATAAAGATAAGCATGTGAAGTAATGCTCCTCCCGCGAGATTCACTGCCTTTAGGCCCCGTTTGGACGCTGGAATACCAAATGCCAGATATAGTTAATTCTGGAAGATCAAATTCTCAAAATGAAATTCTGGAAGATCAAATTCTCAAAATGATTTCCGGAATATGGGATGACCTGTTTGATTCACCCGGAAGACGACTAAGAATTCAAAAGCTTTTCTATGCAAAATTATACGTCCACGATTCAAACACGGGTGGATCGGTCTGAAAAAAATAGAGAGAAAAAACAAGAAGAAATGATAGGCTCAGGCATAAATTTGAGCATGACTGTATTAGGTTTTGCAGTGAGCGTGATCTTCTTCAGAGATGAAAACAGTCTTTGATCGAACAATTTTTACAACGATGCCGAAGATGGGTTGTGCCTCTGAATTTTGGATGGTTTTAGTGCTATTTGCTTCAATCAATCTGATCTCCACTTCAGCATACACCAGCCTGATAGCATTCACCTATAGAAGAGTAAAGGGTTTCGTTTGGAAAAGGAACCCTCATAAAGTAGAGATGTCTCTCAGAATAGCCGGTGTTTGCAGGACTGAGGCAGAGAGGGGTGTGTCCGCCAGGCTCTGTGAGCAAGCTCTGTCCCTGAAGATAAAGCACTTCTCCCTTGGCCGACTACAGCTCGCTTCGAATCCTACTGTCTTCTTGCAAATTACCATTGAGGACGAAATGCGGACGTAAAAAAACTACTTTGCATGCGGACGCAGACCCGACAGTCAAATTAAATTGGAATTTGAAACCGGCACGCAAGCCCGATATTCCAATTCCACCTTTTCAAGTGGAAGATGATATGCCCATTTTTTGGGTGAAATTGGAATATCGAAATTCCAATTCCATCCTTCACTATCGACCACAAACAATGGATAGCGTATTCAGAATACGGTATTCTAGAATATCGACCGATATGCTGTGGTCCAAACGGGGCCTTAGAGCAATGAATGAAGTTGACATGCTTGTGATTATTAAGAACGTCTAAAATTAAACATCTGTTAGCCCTTCTTTTACTTCTTCCAATACAAGGAAATAAACAAGAACGAAAAAAACTCCAATACTCAAGCACATTGAAATATGGGGATAAGTATTGAAAAAGCTACCGACAATCACTTAGGGCCCGTTTGGACGCCGGAATACCAAATGCCAAATATAGTCAATTCTGGAAGATCAAATTCTCAAAATGAAATTCTGGAAGATCAAATTCTCAAAATGATTTCCGAAATATGGGATGACCTGTTTGGTTCACCTGAAAATGACAATCTTGAATTATTCAGCCGCCTCGCATTGTCAAATTGGGGGACTCAACGGATTCGATTTGTTGGTCGCCATTGTGGTTTTGTGGGACTCAACAGAGAAATTAAATGGGAAAAAACGGATGAGAATCAGTGTTCGATTTCCTTGCAGGCCTCATACTGTCTTCTGCAATCAATTGGCGCAGCAACAAAGGCTACCTATGCCTTAGGGTCCCTATTTTGAAGACATCTGACAGCCACCCCTTCTTTTAATTTTTCTTCTTTTTCCTCAGTCTCTCCTTTTCCTGAAGCAAAAGAATCTAGAAACCCCAGCGTCGATTAGACGAGGCGATTGCAGGAAATCGAAGAGAAAATAATCGCAAGACACGGTCAAAATGAAGCGGATGTCAAAAATTATCTTTGCATGCGGACCCGAAAGTTTAAAAAAATGGCATACGAAATAGGAATATGAGCCCCATATTCCAATTCCAGCTTTTCAAGTGGAAGATGATATGCCCGTTTTTTGGCTAAAATTGGAATATCAAAATTCCAATTCCATCCTTCGCTGTCGACCACAAACAATGGATAGCATATTCCAAATACGATATTCTGAAATATCCGCCGATATGCCGTGGTCCAAACGGGCCCTTAAGTGAAATGAGATTCTGACGGCTAAACATTACAGGCAAAATTTTCAATGACATCGTTTTCTAACATGACTTTTATTGCTTGTTTACTTTATTTTTCCTATCAAAATATATGCTTTCGTATGCCACACAACTATTAATAGTTGACAGAATTCTACCGCAACACGTAGAAAGACCAGTAGCAAGCAGAAGTCGATCACGACAAAGTGAAAAGCAATGTGATGGTGACTGAAACATAATTTTCTTGAGCTACAGTTTATCGACAAGACTCATGATGCCCATGTGATATACGTTACTTTTGTGTAAAATTTCTTTCTATTCCAACTTATAATATTTGACAAACAATTTGTCTTTTAATTACGCCGTAGGCGTTTCCATTTTGGAAAGCCTCGGCCTGATTTTTACGATCAACGGTTGGGAGCTTCTTGAGCGTCCATCCTGCAGCAGACAATCTGAACAGGTCATTTGAGATATTTAGTCCGCAAATGATCTTCCTTCGTGCTCACGCTGCAAGGGACTATTAAGAGCATAAAGTTTTGTGGCCTTGCCTTATCCAAGCAGCGATGTTACTAAGATGATGACTCCTCACAAGTTTAATACCCCAGTCAGAAAAATATTTTGCTACCAGAATTCTTTTTAATCTCAGCCCCCACTGTCAGCTCGCCCCTCTCTCCGAATTCCCGCTGTATACACAATTTTCGCCATGGGGAGATACGCTTCTTCTGTTGGGTAGGTTCTGTTTCTGTTTGTTTTTCTGTTATCAAATTCATTTTTGGCATTTTTTCTTCTTTCTTCGGTTGTTTGGGATGTTTTGATAAGCTCAGTCCCATTGGCTCGATAGTTTTTGGGATGTCGAGAGTTCGAATCTTGCGGAGAATATGATCTTTGGATGTTATTTTGGAATCCTTGGGCTTTATTCTACTGCAAGTCGGTAGAAAGTGAGGATCAATTGGGCTTTTTGGGTTTTCTGGTTTTTTTTCCTAAAATCTATTTTGTCCCTTTGGTCCTGAAGTCCTCCTTGCACTCGTTCTAATTCCTCTTATTATTTGGATTGGTTTTAATTTCGCAGTAGACTTCTGGTAAGAATTCCAGTTTTTGCTTAGCGACTTCTTGAAGTGTTGAGAGCTAAGCTACTCATATTTTTGCTGTACCATTGAGCAGTTTTAGTATCTGTGGACAATATATATTTTTCTTCTTTCTTTTGGCAAAATCTCTTCTAGATAGAAGATTTTTTTGTCTGCACTAGGTTCTTCTGTGCCAGGGATTTGAACAAATTTTCTTTGTTTTTTCGCTTTTGTTTCTGCATCCCCTACATCTAACCTTTGGGAGAGTGGACAGCTGGCACGGTGGGTCTGATCGATATTCAGGACAGGGCCAGATTGATCTTTTTCTGAATGTTTTAATGGCATCTGCCAGGAGAAACATAAAGGAAATAGAGAGTGAGCGACTTGGTCTTGAAACCCATGTGAATCTGGACGATTTGCGGACATGAAGCAGGGAGCTGAGTCCATACATCATTGTTCCCTTTGTCAAACAGACAAATATGTTACCACCGCCATTGTTACAGACCTAAATCGTCAATTTCTGTGCCAATGCAAGAAAGCCCCTTCCGAGCCGCTGAATTGCTTTAACGGTAGAGATGACCCTTCACCTTTCTAATTCCGTTAATTCATTTGGGAACATCAACTGTAAAACTAATTGGGTTTTTTCCCTTCTTGTGACAGGCATTAGCGGAATAAGAAGGGGGATAACATTTATCATCGGTAAGTTTCTTTTATTTGAGATTTTGGATGTTTCCTAGATTAATTTTGTGAACAGCCAGAGAATTATATGTGAGTGCTTTCAACAGATTAATACTGCTCAACTGCCTCCTCGTAATGGTAGATGCCTTAGAATTCTTAAGCCGCCTTCATAGTCTATATAAATATTGTGTTGTGGGGCAATGTTTATAGTGAAGAGATAGAAAGCCTAGAAATTCCAGGACTCTGAAAGCATCGGTTTTAAGGATTTGATTACACAAGTGATTTATCAGTTAGTAATGAATAATTTGTGCTTTTTTTTTCGTAGGTTTTTTCACATCTCAATATTCTAGAAGTCTTTTGATTCTGTTTATGTGTTTTCAGGTTTATTTTCTCAATGTTGAGTTCCAGAGATATTAAACTGACATATCAGCCAAACTTGATATGCAAACCATAAATAATTCGAACAGACTTACAACAATAAAAACTACTGCTTACCGAACAATAATCTGATTACAACAGAGAATATGAAAATCCGGTATAAAACCTGACCTCTAATTTTGGTAGAATTGAATGATGATAACAGTTTACAAAGACTTAAATTGACCATTTGCAGTCTCCATTCAGACCCTTCAATCTTGATGCATATGGCTGCCCTATGACCACAAATAAGTTTCAGACTTTGCAAGGATATTTCAGACACTCGAGTACATTTAAGAGCGCCCCAGATCAGTTATAAATCTCCCACATGTACAACACACATGGAATGTCCACCAGCAAAGAGCTCCAAAATTCAAAATCTACCTCCTATGGTTACGCCCAGCTCAATCTCTCTTTCTCTGTCGAAGCAAACAAAACAAAAATCACAACACCAGAGGTCATAACACCTTGATAAGTTCCATCGTTCAACTTCTGTTGTCACTTGCAGCGAAGATATACATGAATTTAATCCTGAAACAAGCCCAAACGCCCTTATCGAAGAATTTTAATGATCATCAACGCTCAGATATAAAAGGGGGATTTCCTATTAACACTGTTGGGATGTGCGTTGAGCTCTCCTATCAGGTATCCATGACAATATAAATTTCAATGCAGATTTAAGTTAAAGTATGACACACATTCACATCTATTAGCAATCATTATCTTTTCTCTCTTGATTGACAGGAACTAGCGCTTTTGTTTGTTTCTTTATTGACAGAAACACCCACCATATATAGTCGTTGGGTTAATTATATTGATATCTGAGAGGAGAGCGTATGGAAGGTCAACATATATATCAGTATTTGAATGGTTCAATTAACCATCCAATCAGTATTTGAAAGGGCAGAGAAGTAATACAGAGGCCTATATATAGTGACTCTATAATGCCAAAGTCCATCCCCAAAACTTAGTGTAGGCCTCCTGAACAAAGCTTTCAAACATTCAGATGTCTGGATTTGGGATTCGAAAAGTGAGGCACAAAAATATAATTAAACTAGCCACAAAAAGGATAACTAAATAAACTCTATGCGATCTATGCTGATGAGTCAAACCTTGTAAGACAGCTGCTCCATTCTCAATTTTTTGTCATGGTTAATATCTTTTGATTTCATTTCTTCCTGTGAAGCCATTTCCAGTAGCAGGTGTTGGTGGTCATATGAAGCCATGGTTGGTTCTATGAACAGGCAGTGTCAATGTTAGCCAACACATGATTTTACAATAGTGATGCTAAAATAGCGTAGACTTCCACAAAAAACTCGAATAGCAATTGAATCCATTCTAACTGCAATTTAAGGCATTGCACTGGAGTCCATATGGCATAAATCACAGAGTCTCAAAGTGCAGCTTGACCTGCTTGGCAGGCATGCAGCTCCACAGGTGGAAGGAACTAAATAGTTCAGATGTGTCATTTCCCCCCTTCTGTAAATTGTTTTCGCCAAACCCTAGGTGTACATGGAAAAACTTACCCT
Source organism: Chamaecyparis obtusa (assembly GCA_027943335.1). NCBI lineage: Eukaryota > Viridiplantae > Streptophyta > Pinopsida > Cupressales > Cupressaceae > Chamaecyparis > Chamaecyparis obtusa. The sequence continues at coordinate 52,126 of BSBK01007139.1, read as the reverse complement.
AATCTTGACCAACTTTCTACCCTTTGTTGTCTGCCATCATGAGCACAACAAACCCGGGTACTTTGTCTTAACCCAAGTTTAATTTAATTAACTACGTGAGATGGGAGGGCTTGTTGGAGATTGAAGACGTGTGGTACGATTTAGTAGCGAAAGGGGTACTAGTTCAAGCATTCTACGATCGTCTATTGGTTGAGGAGCATTTGATGTTTCAACAAGGTGGCTTTGTGTTCCCTTTTACATATTCTTATAAATTTAATATGAATCTTCATTGCCAGCTATGAATGTAGGGTGTTTGAATTTGAGATTTTTATTTAGAACTTCTTTTACTTTTTATTCTGCACAGTATTTTCCCGGTGTTTACATTTGGTTTTTTATTATTATTTTATATTACAATAGAGTAATTTCATATTTATATGATTAACACAATACATTAAAAATATTAAAACATATGTTTTAATTAATTTTTATTAAAAAAAACTATATTTAGAAAATATTTACAGCCCCATCTACCATTTAATAGACGGCTCTAGAGAAATATACAATTACAAACTATTAAATATAGAATGCGATGCATAATATCTTTAATATAAATTAAATTATATATTTATATTATTTTTATAGACTATATTTTATATTAAAATTATAAATCTAAGAAATATTTAATATTTAATAGATTTTTATATAAGATAAACTAAAATATTACATAAACCTAATATATAATTATAATTGTTTTAAATAATATAATTTAAATTTGGTATTTTTTGGATAATTTTTGTGTATTTTTACTAGCGAATTTATATATATGAAAAGAGTTCTATAATGAAAAAATATAAATATATTGATAATTATTTAAATGTGAAAAAGAAAATAAAATATGTTTCAAAAAATTGTGAAAAATGTGTTAAATAGTAATATAGTGAAACTTGAAGCATTTTGACTATTGTGAAGGAAAAAAGTGGGAGGAGTTGAGAAACGTGTAATAGATTGTTTGGTTAGTTTGCATAAGAATAATCTTGTAACAAGTGTTTGGTTATGTTGCGTAAGAATATATTTTTTTAATAAAGGAAATGTTTTCCAGCATAGCTTTATAAATTCAATTGATATATGTACTTGTAATATTCTTACAAATTCAATCTATGAACTATTTTAAATATTTAGTCAACATAAAAAAATTCATTTATCAATATCCAATTGTGCTTATAGATTTAAAATGGTGCAACGTAATGTGAATTTAGGTTCTTTTTTAAAAAAAAATTTATTTCTTTATTGATAAATAGTATATACAATAAATTCCTATTGTAAAAGAATGTACTACACTACATTCTAAGTTTTATAAATATTCTTTTAAAAAAAAATCACTATATTATTAATTTAATATACTCAATAAACAATTAAAAATATATATTTTATTTAAAAAAGACTAAATTATAATTATCAATAAATTTACATTTAATTTAAAAATAAACAAATTACAATACAATGTTTCAATTCAAATTGATTAATTTTAGATACAATAAAAATGTTTTTGGATTCGTTGAACATTAATACGGTGTACCCATTGCACGCCAAGGTGCGATTGCTAGTTATAGTTTGATAGATGTATGTATCTTGTTTCAAAGCTTCTATTTTGGTATAGGTAGGAAGAGGTTAGGAAAGAACTTTAATTTAACTTTATCTGAAATTGTTAATTTTTTGTCATTTTTTTTCAGCAGTTTATTTGATAAATTCATTGTCTATAACTAAGGTTTTAGGGAATGGCGATTGCAAAATACCATGTGCAACGGGAACACAGGTTAGCAAGGATCGCTAATTATGGCTTGAGAGACCATGTGCAACAAGAACATAGGTTTGGAAGTAATGGTGATCTTGGCTTGAGGAATAGATGGCAGTATCAACATACTATACGGAGGAGGAATAGCAAGGTAGGGTGCGGAGGAATTTTTGAGAGACCGTTTCCAAGACAATCTTTTTCTCACTCACTTTGTGAGGGACAGCTGCACCAGAATAATGGAGTAAGGGGTTGGTCTAGAGGCCATAAGCTACAACAAGGCTCATTTAAATGGTCATATTCTAAAACACGACATAATGGTTATATAGGACAAGGAGATTCAAAAACGCTTCAAGAGACACAGAGGATTCAGAGGTTGCCACCTATCAATCCCAACCTCATTCCAATCTTTCCAACCACTCCATTGGGAAGGTCGATCAATCCCCCCTTACCAAAAAAAGGCTTGGTCAGGCCTTTAGTGGGATATCCATAAAAAATGAGTAGAGCTCATGAGGAAAAATAGGATTCCAGGCTATTTCAATGGGGTAAATACAGCTCTTAGGCTATTTCATAAGGACACACAGAAGTGGAAACCTATTATGAGCAATCCTAATCAAGTAAATCAACTCCAACATAATCATTCAACCAGCCAAGATAATGCTCCGCCTTCTGAAATAGACTTTGAAGGTACCCAGACTGACGATTCAAATCAACCTAGAGAAGAGGAGGAATCAAATCAAATCAAAAAGGAGGAGGCAGCTTCTCTCTCAAGTGGGGAGGTAGTTTCTATCACCTTTTCTTAGGAAACTTTAAAGCAAAGAAACCTCTTTCTCTTGCAACATGCAGTTATCTGTACGTTTTGGAATATTAATCTATATCATTTTTAGTTTAACATTTGGATACTCAAATTGGCAAAACATTTCTCAAATACATTCTTTAGATAATGAGTTAGGATACTTACTGGTTACTTTCAAAGACAAGCCCAATAGAGACAAGATCTTCAAATCCAAGGTGTGGTTTCATAATAATTTTGGGCTTCATATGCAACATTGGAGCCCAAAATTTGATAGTACAAAGAATGTCATCAAGTTTATTCCAATGTGGATCACTCGGTTGGAGCTTTAAATTTTGGGCAAAATTTGGAGTCCTATATAGTGATAAAACCCTAAAAAATGGCCTCTTAAACTCCGTGCCCAATAATTAATGATGGATTACATGAAATGGGATAAAGAGTTATATTAATTTTCAATTAAAAGTTGAGGGATTAAGAAAGGAAGCTCTCTGACAGGAATAATCAAAATTCTGTGATCAAAGCTTTCAGAAAATGCTGGAATTTCGACCTACTGCAAAGATGATGCCAACAAAGGCTGAAGATAGTTGAATTTTAAAAATTTTAAAATGACCCATTTCGGGAAATCAAATTTCTGTCTCCTTTTAAAATATTAGCTTTCCACGAGGTGTTTTGGTTTTTCAACCAGACCCAAATCTAAAAGTTAGGTAGTTATTTTTTAGTTAATTTATTATTTTTTAAAATAATTTGTAATAAGGGTTGTGTCTTTTCACCCTAAAGAGGTGTGAAATCCACTCAAACACATATATATATATACATAATGTAAAATGTAAAGAGATAATACAATTCAGATTTTTATAGGATAGAATTTGATCACAACTGCAATATGAACTCTAATGTACAATTTTTTCAACATTAATAAAGATAAGTGCTCTTCTTTTTATTTGTGGTTATAAGTTATATGTTTTCAATTAGTCTTTCAGATATTCTATTTAATAGATTGTTTCACTGTGTTGAATTTCCTGAGTATCATAATTCAAAATTAATATATATAGTTTAAAAAGCAATTGAAATATCTGTGTATCTTCTCTTGTTTTTATCGGTCTCTTAATTTGAGTTAAATTCAATAAGATTAGATATATAGATTGATTTAAATTGTAAGTCAAGTGGAAGCATGTGAATTGATGGTCTTATCTTAGTAAAGAAATATTCTTTTAAAACCGTATCTGATCGTACGTAGGATTGAAATTTTTATGACTCTATAGCCCAAGTATTTAGAAGGCACTGATCTAACTATTATTTGGAAATTTTCATTTGGTTCATACTTTGTGGTTTGTAGATTATATAATCATTATTTCAAAAGCATTACTTTTCAAGTGCTTAGTTTAATCTACTTTAGTCAAGATTTATAGAGTAGAGATTATCAGAATATTTGTTTTTTTCCTCCAAGGATCATTCACCACCTTGGGAGGAACTTTGTTTGTTTATGTATGCAGTTGTGCGACATAGAGAATTTGATAATTCAAAGTGAAATTAGGCCTATATAACCAACATTGGCTTGATCAAGCCAGAATTGCAGAAGTATCAATTTGTACCTATCAGTTGGCCAAATCCGATCCATCATATTTGGGCACCAACAAATTGGCCACTCTACTAGGGAGAGTTGCTCACAATATATATTGTGAAGTTACCTAGAATTTTAGATTTCGCAGATCAGAATCAGAAAGTAGTTATATTAGTTTGTTTGGAAGCACACTCTACTGGAAGAAAGAATCTAGAAGCAAGACATTCCTTGAATGAGGTAGTGACTTTATTCAATAAAGCATTTCAATTAGTGACTCTACTGAGGAAGAAGACCTAGAAGGAGATAAGTAATGTTTTCCTCTTTGAAAGAGGTGGCGACTCTATTGACAAGAACCTAATGTATGAAGAAACAAGTTATTACTAATTTAGATATTCAGAATGTATCAGAATAAACAACCATTTCAAAGAAAACCATTTATTCTAGATAGTATCATGTCATTGAATCTAAGGGGATTCCATTGTATTTCTTTTAAGTTGCTCCCTAAGTTTTCACAGCTTGTACCAAAGTTCTATGGAGAATGGAATGAATCAGCAGTTGAACATTTGGATGCATTTTATGAATTTATAGAGAACTATGAGATTTGTGCAGAAAATTAGGCAATGAAACTATTTGTCACGACATTAAAAGATAATGCAAGAGAGGCATATGAATCATTACCTACACAAAGTATTTCATCTTGGAAAGAATTTTAACAATGGTTTCTATATGAATTCCATGATGCAAGTGATGAAGATAACATGTATTATGAATAGTGTGAAGACCAAAGCTGCAGCATGGAGAAGGATTGTAGTATGTCTCTACTTGATGCATTTTTCAATTTGGAGAGATTTGAAGGGGAGTCTTCTGCACACTTATACTTGAGGATGGAAAATATATATCAGAGGATACCTATAACAATTATGCCTTCGTAAAAAAAATTAATGAGAAAGGTCAAAAACTTGGGAATCTCACCAGATGACCCTAATTTGAAGCTACTTTTTAAGATATTAGAAGAAGATAGAGAAGACAGAGAAGAGAAGGCTTATGATCAAATTTAACAAGGCATTGTGTTTGATAGAAATCTCAGTGATGATAAAGAAGATCCAAATTACATATCCCCTTTGTACGCATTTTTGAACTTAGAGAAACAAGGAGAGGAATCTGCAATACAATTTTTCATAAGGATGTTTAATATCTATCAAGAAATACCTTCAGAGTGCAGACCTACATCCTTTGATCTTTTCAACAGAATGCGAGAGCTAGGTCTTTTATATGATCATCAATTCCTTACCTTTCTCAAACTTATGAATAGTGAACTAGTTACAGAGGAGAAAAAGTGCAGAACTGAAATAACATATGAGTCAAGTGAGGTTTCAGATTTGAATGGAGAAGATTATTTTGGGCAGTCTGAGGAAAAAAAATTTCATGATGATACTTGTATGATATCAAACATCAGTGAATATGAAAATGAGGAAGATGATTCTCTCAGTGAGGAAGAGATTTCAACCTTGTTAGACATAGAATATCATAAACATATTGAGAGGAACAACCCAATTTTTTTCTCAATCCATCATGGTAAACAAGTTGATAGATCAACACATATTCAGGGGGTACTAGATGAAGGAGGTGATAATTCCCAAGGATCAAATTGTGGAGATGAAATATAATTGCATGAATAGGAGGAAGTTTCAAGAGATAATGTCAATGAAGATGTTAGCCTTGTTGATGAAAAACTTGATAATCCAAATGAAAATTCTCATGAATGTATATCTGAATTCTCTATGTTCCTAAATCCATTGTTTGAAGAGGAAGTAGATAAAGATATGTTTGATTTCTCTATGTTATCGAATCCATTATTTGAAGATCTTCTGTGCAATCAAATCCATCAGCATTATGATGAAGATAGCAGTCCTAATTTTGAAGTTGATAAAAATCATAATATACATTCAGAAGGTGAGATATATTTCAGTTCATCCTATGAGAATGGAGTATGTCAAACATATGAAGATGAGATGGAATCAGCCAGACATGATTAAGAGAATGTGTTGAAGCATAGTTCTGAAAATTTTAGAAATGTCCCAGCTGATCAAACTCTTGGTGAGAGAGAGTTTGTACTTCTTGAAGATAAGCTATTCTCAAAGCCTTTTGGTGAGGAGAAAAACTATCTGGAATATAGAGATGGGATAGATTGTGAACAAGAATGTATCCATAAAAAGAAAACTAACCTTGAGGTTTGTATGATTAACCAAAATCTTCTATTCAACAAGGATTACAATGGACCTGATGATTTCTCAAGGGCTGAACATAGATTGGATGCCAAAGATTGTATTGATGAAGTGATGATAATTGTCTATAAGGATGACATGTGTAAAGCAACAAGGTTAAAATTGTTATGTGATCATAATCAGGTGTTCGATAGAGGAAGGAAGTGAGTTTCATTTTTTATTTTATTTTATTTTTATTTTTTTGGGGGGGGGGGCGCTGGGGCCACCCAATTTCACTTCACATCAGATTAGTATAGATACTTGATCTGCTTCTCCAGAGGTAGTTAGAATCTCGCTATGCTCACATGGAGCATACGTCCCGAAAAAGAGTCTATTGGAGCTCTAAATTTTGGGCAAAATTTGGAGTCCTATATAGTGATAAAACCCTAAAAAATGGCCTCTTAAACTTCATGCCCAATAATTAATGATGGATTACATGAAATGGGATAAATAATTATATTAATTTTTAATTAAAAGTTGAGGGATTAAGAAAGGAAGCTCTCTAACATGAACAATCAAAATTATATGATCAAAGCCTTCAGAAAATGCTGGAATTTTGACCTACTGCAAAGATGATGTTGACAAAGGCTGGAGATAGTTGAATTTTAAAAATCTAAAAGTGACCCAGTTCGGAAAATCAAATTTCCTATCTCCAATAAAAATATTAACTTTCCATGAGGTGTTTTGGTTTTTCGACCAGACCCAAATCCGAAAGTTAGGTAGTTATTTTTAAGTTAGTTTATTATTTTTCAAAATAATTTGTAATAAGGGTTGTGTCTTTTCACCCTAAAGAGGTGTGAAATCCACTCAAACACATATATACATACATAATGTTGTATCAACTTAAAATGGAATCACTTCCATGTTAAGAGCGTTTAGCCCTCTAAGTGAGTGGTCTAGGGTCATGGTCTAGGGTCATGTTAAGCACCTTGATCGGGTCTTTGCACAAATTTGGCTTTCTCCCCCTGTTATGCTTCTCTCTCCACCTGTTTTCACTATCTTTCTACATTTCCTAGCACTCTGGATTGAGGTCCTGAGATTTTTGACCTCAAGGTCAAAGATGAAATTGAGGGTCAAAGATGACCTAAACCCTAACCTAGGTCAGGGACGACCTCGATCCTGACCTAGGGCGGGGTCTACCTCATCCTTGACCCAGGGCTCAAATTTTAAGGTCTCATGATTTCTGGATGTCGAGTTTCAGAAATATTTCTTTTCCCACTTCCGAGTCGGCCATTTCAGGTTTCAGAATGGTAAATCCTTAAATTATATTTAATATGGGTCCATTTCTAGGGGTTAAGGTTGATTGAGATTTAATTCTCCAATGTCAGCCTTCTCTAGAGGTTTGTGCCCTAGATCACTATAAAAGTAAGCCTTCCTCTCTAATTTCATCCATCACTTTTTGCAATCAAGTAATCTCTCAAGCTCTCAAGTGCAATCAAGCAAGTAAGAAGGAGAAGGAAAGCAAGAAAGCATTCATTCATCTTCAAGTCTAGCATTCAAGTGTTCACGCATTCAAGCATTCATCAAGGAGATCCATTGTTAGCCATTGAAAGATTCAATCTCTTTGGAGCCCCCTTAAGATTTCTCCATCCATATTCATCCAAGCCTCCTCATATGCAAAGATCTATTCAAGATTGGTGTTGAAGATCAAATACCATTGATTTGAGACATCCCACATTCATTTCTACATTCATTAGAGCATCCCTACTTGTGGATTCAAGGATTCGAATCCTCCACAAAGACTTTAACATAAGCAAGCTGAATTGTTTCATTTACTTTGTTTATGCATATTACAATTTCAATTCAATTTCAAGGTTAATTCCTAAATTGGGGTTTGACCAAGGCAAACCCCTCATCCAAACAACAAAAACTCTCTTTTTCTTGCAGGTACAGGTGTAGGACTGTGGATCAGAGTTTGGATCTGGATACGCTTTTCGGTGAACTTCTAAGATCCACGAACAAAATCAAAGATGACCTTCAGAATTTCAAAGTAGTCTTTAACCTTTTATTGGGATCAAAGACTACCTGCTACTAGAAAGACAAAAGTTTTTTGGGTTTCTTCTGTCTCAGCATTTCCAATCCAAAATAGGTTGCAGAATTGCCTGAAACTATGCACAGACGTCAGAAATCATCATTTTTCAGATCTTCCCTATTTTGAAGTTGGTATTTGCCTTCTATTTATTTCAAATTTCAAGCATATACTTCTTATAGTAGATTATAGGATTTCCCCTTTCTTCATATTCTCCATTGTTTGATTCTTTTGTGCATTGATCACTTCTTTGTGATTAATCCATTTGGATCTTTTATTTTGAGAATTTGGATTGAGGATAGGTCCTATATTCCACCCCTATATCATACATCTTACCCCTATTCAATTCAAACCCTATTCATTTTGGTGAACTACTATTTCATATCATTCAAATGTAAAATGTAAAGAGATAATACAATTCAGATTTTCATAGGATAGAATTTGATCACAACTACAATATGAACTCTAATGTACTATTTTTTCAATATTAATAAAGATAAGTGCTCTTCTTTTTATTTGTGGTTATAAGTTATATGTTTTCAATTAGTCTTTCGGATATTCTATTTAATAGAATGTTTCACTATGTTGAATTCCCTGAGTATCATAATTCAAAATTAATATATATAGTTTAAAAACCAATTGAAAGATCTGTATATCTTCTCTTATTTTTATCAGTCTCTTAATTTGAGTTAAATTCGATAAGATTACCTATATAGATTGATTTGAATTATAAGTCAAGTGGAAGCCTGTGAAATGATGGTCTTGTCTTATTAAAGCAAGTTTCTTTTAAAACCGTCTCTGATCATACGTAGGATTGAAATGTTTCTGACTCTATAGCCCAAGTATTTAGAAGGCACTGATCTAACTATTATTTGGAAATTGTCATTTGGTTCATACTTTTTGGTTTGTAGATTATATAATCATTATTTCAAAAGCATTACTTTTCAAGTGCTTAGTTTAATCTACTTTAGTCAAGATTTATAGAGTAGAGATTATCAGAAGATTTGTTACTTTCCTCCAAGGATCATTCACCACCTTTGGAGGAACTTTGTTTGTTTATGTACGCAGTTGTGCGATATAGAGAATTTGATAGTTCAAAGTGAAATTAGGCCTACTAGCCTTGACTTGATTAAGCGAGAATTGCAAAGGTATCAATTTGTACCTGTCAGTTGGCTAAATTTGATCCATCATTTTTGGGCACCAACACACTCTAAAAAACATCCCTATGGAATATAGAGATGCAGACATCCTTCAAATCTTTGCAAATAAGCTAGGCATTTATCTTAAGCACATCCAAATACAGACTACGAAATCATTCAAGATATGCTTACTTATGAATCTGGAGAAATAACTTCCATGATCCATCAAGATCAATTCAAAATTTGGTGCATGGGTTCAGATTATCTCATATGATTATATGTAGAGTATCCTAGTAGATCAACGTGATTTAATTGGTAACCAAGAAATGGTAGATCTAGATAGAGATCATAAAGGGCTTTCAAACCAGGATGGGCTAGACTAGAGTGGGAAGGAAAATCATCATCAATAAACTTCTACCATAGATTTATTCCCAAAGTTTTGTAGTTCAGGAAGCAATGATTATTTCTAAGTCAAATATGGTTGTTGACAATTTCAAAGAAATTATGAAACTTTTTGTATGGATTTTCTATTGGAACCTCAAAAATCATTTTAGCCATGGTTGTGCTCCCAGATTATATTTATTGGCCCCAAGATTAAATTGGCAAGTAGAATCTCAGGTTAATAGGACTATGGATGGGTGGAAAAATTTGGCTATGGTGGGCAGTTCCAGGCAAATAGTAGATGGAAGAATCATGCAGAGATTAAATCTCAGAGGGGGGAGTTTTCAGATAAATTTAGCAATTCCCAAATCCTCATCAACCAAGATGTGGTTGGAGAAGGTCTCTAATCCATTTTCTCTAGAGAGTGCTCACATTGAATACATTCCAAGATTTAATTACAAGATAAGTGAGCAACTTTTATCTCAATGGTTCATAGAGGTTCAAATGGACATGTTGGCCAAAATAGCAGATTAAGTTCTAGAGGAAGCTGACAGTCTTGGAGGTATTGCTAATCATATTGGGAGATTGGAGGAGCCGATTGTGACTACATCAGAGGCTACTATGTCTATTTCTAGTCATTCTTCCTTAAACTCCTCCATAACAAATGATCAAGATGATGACATTCTCAAAACTAGGATATGTGACTTGTGGGAATCAGCCAGAGCTGATATTAATTCTTCCACTAATAGGGATAAAGAACACATTAGAAAAAATCCTCAAAATGAGAATGTTTCCCCAGTTCCTCAAGGTTCAGAACTTCGAGAATTTAATTCTTCTAATACCAGCTCAAGATGCAGTAAATCCTCTAGATTAAGGGCTAAAAAAGTGTAAGAATTTGCCTAAGGCAAACAATAAACACCAAGATATAGAAGCTCAAGAGTTAGCACAAGAGAGACAAAATATGATATGATCAAATGATCAAATAATGAATAATAGATAAATTGATTGATTGATTATATCATATTTTGTCTCTCTTGTGCTATCTCTTGAGCTTCGAGATCTTGGTGTTTATTGTTTGCCTTAGGCCCCATGTGTAATTTGGTAAATAGAAAGAAGATTAGTGGTCAAGGATGGTACACAAAGAACATCATTAAATTTCCCCTCTCCCATAGGAATAGAACCTTTCCCGCAAACTCTCATGAATGTGTTGTTACCCATCAAAATATTAGGAGAATTACAAGGCTCAATAGAAGAAAACATATCCATAGAAGATGCCATATGATGTGATGCACCTGAATCAAGAAGCCATTTACCTTGCTCAAGATGTGTGGAAGCCAAGAGTGCTTGTCCTTTACCTTTATATTTAGATAATGATGGAGATGTAGAAGCTACCAAATGTGTAGAAGGAGCAGACACTGATGAGGGCAACTTAATGTTGTGTTTCTGAATAATGTGTGTTAGCTCATCAATCTTCTTTTGAAAACACTTATGCTCATCATGTCCTAGCTTTTTACAATAAGCACATTTATTTCTCTTTCTTCTAGATGATTCCTCTCCTGAAGAGGACTTGGATTCAGTACTTTTGTGTGAAGGAGAATCATTACCTTTGTCATGAGGCTTATGATCCTTATGATGTTTCTTTCCTTTTCCATTAGAAGCCTTTGAAGTAGACTCATTTGCAATCAATGTTTGATGTGTGGAAGGCTTCAATTGACACGTGTGCCAACTTTGCTTATTCCCTTGTGAGCTACACTGCAAATTCATCAAGAGAGGGCAATTTGTATGCACTACCAAGAGAATTCATAGTAGCATAGAATGTAGAAACAAAGATAGAATAATCAGGACCAAGCTTGGAAAGAATAGAAAAGATCAATTGTTCATCCCCTTTAACAATGCCACATGAAGAAAGCTCCAATCTAATAGAATTGAACTTAGAGAAAAAGTCTTGAATATTGTCAAAATCCCTAGGATTTAGACCTATGAGCTCATTCTCTAATCTGAATTTTCTCATTCTATCAGGTTTACCAAAGAGTTCTTCCAATATGACCCAAGCATCATGAGGATGTGTGCAAGATGCAATATGAAAGTGCAAGTCGCAAGAGATGGATGATCTAAGAGAGCCAAGTGCTTTATCCCTTCGATCAAACCATTTTTGTCTTTCTGCTTGACACCTGTTTGAGGTTCTTGATCCTGCCCAAGAGTCATTCTAAGAAATCCAATACTCAACAAATGATCACTTAAAGATACTTTCCATTCATGGTAGTTATATGGAGTGAGAATTTTAACCTTTGAATTATCCATATTGCAACCAAACAATGACTAATAACTACTGATAACTCCTTCAAATGACTGATACAAATCAGAAAACTAAAATCCAAGGATTAACCAAGTGCAAATATAGCCCCAAAATGACCTATTTCTGAAAGTGATATGTCTACTCAAAATCACTAAAATTTGATTGTAGATCTGGAAAGTAGACAAAAACTCATGCACTTTCAAAAAAAATTTCACCTCAAAATGTTACCGTATGTGCCCAAACGAAGCCCTAGAAGTTGCAGAAATCAGGTACAGACAGATATAGTCGACAAAATTTTCAATTTCTAACAAATGTGACTACCAAATAGCCAAAATAATACCACCACTAGAATCTTGATGAAATTCTACCCAATTTCAAAAAAAATTGCTCGAAAAAAGGAGCAAAAATGAGCAAGATATGGCCCTATGAAGTTGGATTGTCAAAATGAAAACTCCAATGGTGAGGCCTGAGACTTTTCAAACCCTGATGACGTCAGAAAAAAGGAAAGCTAAATATGATGGTCGTATAGCCGTCAAAAAGACCCAATTTTGCCTTGTTTTAACGGCTGAATGGGCATCAAATTTAGTACCATAAAAACGTAACGTCAACGCAAAAATCCACCCTTAGCTGATGTGGTGCTGACATGGCCTGTCTGTACCAGTGACTTAGTGATGATGTTAGCAAAAGGTGATGTGGAAGGAGGGCACATGTCATCATTTGATGGCTCGGCGGGCTGCTGAGGTGTCCCGCCACCCGGCGATGACTGGGCGTCGACACAGTGACAGGGCGTGAGTTAGCCCACCGCGAGGTCTCTACACTGGTGCCGCGTGGCGGTGTGTTGGCCGGTCATGTGGCATTCTTCTGCAGGGTCACGCTGATGTGGTAGGGTCTGCAAGGGGTCCCGTGTGGCGGGGTTGCAGGGGCCGGCGGAGTTGGTAGATCCGAGCGGTGGGGCTGAGCAATCCAACGGGTGGCAGAGCGGTGGTGGTGGGAATAAAATCCCACATTCGTTGTGGAAGGGCCTTTTGACCCCTTTTAATATGCAAAGCCCCGGCAGTACACCAAATAACTCAGCGGGCTTAGCTTCCCGCTTACCTTCAAGTTTGAATGCTGCTCGAGGTACGTAAACTATTTGATGATGTCACGCTATCTACTGTCGAAATTGAGAGAATATTCTCATGCTAAGGGGTTGTACCAACCCTATAAAAGCATATTTGCAGGAAAAAAATCTGATGAAAGTAGAATAAAAAAATATTATATTTTTTTTAAAAAAGCGTACCATAGAGGTGCAAATTGGACCGTACGGTCCAATTTGCAAAAAAAATTTGCCTTGATTTTGATTTTCACCAAATATAGGAGAATTTATAGTCGATCTTAATCGAAACAGCCTCCCAGATGCAATGGTGAGGTCAGGTCTGCTCCAAGATGCCTCTATCGCACATTGGTTCCCAGATCTGAGATTTGGACCTTCAAAGCTTGCATCAAGATATCTTCAAATCGGCTAATAAAAAATGCTCCAATGGCTCTGATACCATGTAAAAATTTGCAAATAGCAAAGATTGAACCAAGGATCTAGAGGTTAAAGAAAAGTACAAGAGAGATAATATGAATGCAAAGATGGATTGAATAGATCCAATGAATTCACCTTCAATATTGATGAAGATTACATAATAGGCATCCTTATATAGGAAAGGCGATAAGAGAGAAAGATAAGGAGTTGATAAGCTATCTACTATACTAGGTGTAATCACATGTCCACCAAATATGGATCATCCTTCATTATGCAATAAAGTATGTGCAATGGATTAGGATGATAATGTGATAAGAGCACGAAAGGTGGATCTCACACAGAATGAGGTATGTGAAGACAACTATCACACCAAAAGTAAAATTTTTCCTACACCGTGTGCTTAATGAGGTGCACGCTCCTAGGTGTCTCAATCACTAACTACTATTCAATGCATTATCATAAGTAAGATTAAGTTAAGTGTAATTAGAAATATTTAATTACACCAACATGTTAGGTACAAGAGATAGCACAAGAGGAGAAATTTGATATGATCAAATAATCAAATAATGAACAATAGATTGAATGATTGATTGATTACAATGTAGGAATGCCTCAATCTATAGGCAATGCATGATAACTAGAAGATATGCAAGTGATAAGCTATCAACTAGACATGGTGGAATCACATGTCCACCAAAGGTGGATCATCCTCCATTGTACATCAAAGTATGTGAAACATATGCAATAATGAGAGGATGATAATGTGATAAGAGCACTAAAGGTGGATCTCACACACAAAGAGGTATGTGATGACAACTATTACACCTAAACTGAAAATTCTCCTAACCATGTGCTAAAATAAAATGCAAACTCCTAGGTGTGACAATGACAACTAATATGCAAATGCATTATCCTAAGTAAACTTAAGTAAAGTGTAATTAGTAAATATTTAATTACACCAACACCCCCTCTTAAGTGCAACTTAGGGGAATGCACTTAAGCTCACAATGCAAGATGGGTCCTGGCTACTAGGCCATGTTAGGTACCCATGTACAAAATGCAAGAACAATGCAATCTCTCATGAAGTGGAGAAAGATGGAAAACCTCATGGGAAAAACCCTCCCCCCAAAAAAGAGATGAATACAAGATGCATGCATGGATGGAGTAATCAAGACCCCCCAATTATGACATATATCATGCATATACAATAAAACATCCCCCCAAAAGAAGGAAACAAGGAGACATGATATCCCCCCCATAATGGGTAATCTCCTCCAAGGATGGTAAGTGCTTGAAGAAAAAACATAGTCCAATGCCTACAAACAACATTTCTCCCCTTAGGAAGAAGATACACCAAGTATAGATGTAAGAAGGCTTCTCATTGTGGATAGGAAGTAGGAAGGGGAATCCAAATAAAGTATGATGTCTCTGAAGTATGCCCAAGTGTCACCATGTCCTTGGTTAATGAAGATGCCATGAACCAATCAAGAGAAAGCCCAATAGGAGAAGGTGACAAACAAGGAACCAATGATAACTGATCCACGTAATAATTTGGATCAAACTCCAAAGAAAAAGATGCCTCCTCAAATGAAGTAGGAAGAGAAGCAAGAAAGCCCCCCATCAATGTAGAATGTACACTCATATAGATGCACATGGATCAATGTAGAAACTACACCAAGAAAACTAAATAATGTTCCTCCCCTTAGGAAGAAACAATTCCATAGGTGTATCAATGAATCCTCCCCAATCTAAAGGAAGAATCCTCAAAATGTATGATGTCTTAGGAAATTGAATAGGAATCTCCAACACATGAGTATGATCAACCTTAACCATGCAATGTGAAATCTCAAGTGAAGTTTGAGACTCATGAAAACCAATCTCCAAAGACTCAAATGTCTTATCTAAAGTTAAAAAGACCTCCAAATTTTGTATCAAAGGATCCACAATCATGTCAATCTCGAAAGAAGGATCAAGTGGAGAATGAAGATGAGGGTCAGCATGCTCCCTCACAACAACTGAAGAAGGATCATCCTCAACAAAGAGAAGATGAATGTCATCAATGAAGTCTCCCAAATCTGAAATGTAGGACTCCACAAACAAACCTGCAATGTCTGTCAAGTAGGCATCCCATGGAACTATAACTGGAAGACAAGGAATATCTTGCTGCACTGAAACACCTAAACCCATGGCTGTGTGAATGCAAGCATCATAAGGAGCAAGAGTAGAAGTAGTCTCAATAGGAGGAGGAGTTGTAATTGGAGGTTCTGGACCTTTTGCAAGTGGAGGAATATGTGGATCTCCATACATTTCTCAAAGAAAAGTCCAAAGATCGGGAATATTTTCTATCTCATCATCATAGTCATCAAGGGAATCCATAACATCCATATCCATATTCCAATAAATAACCTTAATAACTTCTGAGTAAGAGTCCCAATCGAAAGGACTTTTAGGTCTCAACTCATACAAATAGGGCAATAGGTTATGCTCACTAAGATGAGCAAGAACCAATTCACTCCATTTCTTATAGTTTCCTCTTGTCAACTTAATTAAACCATCTATGATGTACTTCTCACATGAAACAATGAGATCAAAAAATCAATGCACTCCCCAAAATGCAATGAACCAAAGAACCCCCCCCCAAAATAGATGATTTTGGCACTTTATATATAGTGTGTGTACAATTGTCACTTGCCAAAATGAACCAAAGTGGACTTCTAATTTTGATGATTACAACAGAAAATATGAAACTATGGTAGACTCATACAATTAAAACATAAGACCACTCAAGGATCCAATAAATTACAAGTGTCAAAAATAGGCCAAAATAGACCAAATTTTGAAAGTACTATGTCCACTCAAAATTTTTCTAAACTGATACCAGATCTAGAAAGTAGACAAAAAATCATGAACTTTCAAAAAAAATAGCACTTGAAAATGTGTCCATATGAGCCCGAACGAAGCCTCTAAAGTTGTAAAAATTGAGATTTGTGATTTTTAAAAAATATCAAAAATAGAGATCAAAAATCACCTGCACCATTGTGTAGATCATTAAATTCTACCCCAAAACAAAAAAAAATTGCTCGAAAAAAGGAGTCTGGATGACTAAGATATCACTGATTGAAAATCGTTTCTAAAATTATTTTTTCTGAATCGCTGCCACTGAACCTTAAAAATTTAAATGGCTCTAGATTTGGCTTCAAATGTCCGATTTGGATGAAACAAAATTTGATTTAGGGGTATTTGGACCTCCTCAATGTGATGCCAACCTCTGATTTGCATCAGCAAACTCTAATTTTAACCTACAATAAAAATCTCTCAAAATAGGTTATACAATGAATCTCCTATGGCTCTGATACCATGTAAGAATTTGTCTAAGGCAAAAAATAAATGCCAAAATCTAGAAGCTCAAGAGATAGCACAAGAGAGAAAAAATATGATATGATCAAATGATTAAATAATGAATAATAGATTGAATGATTGATTGATTACAATGTAGGAATGTCTCAATATATAGGCAATGCATAATAACTAGAAAATATGCAAGTGATAAGCTATCAACTAGACATGGTGGAATCACATGTCCACCAAAGGTAGATTATCCTCCATTGTACATCAAAGTATGTGAAACATGTGCAACAATGAGAGGATGATAATGTGATAAGAGCACTAAAGGTGGATCTCACACACAAAGAGGTATGTGATGACAACTATCACACCTAAAGTAGAAATTCTCCTAACCATGTGCTAAAATGAAATGCAAACTCCTAGGTGTCACAATGACAACTAATATGCAAATGCATTATCCTAAGTAAACTTAAGTAAAGTGTAATTAGTAAATATTTAATTACACCAACAAGAAGAAAGAGATAACAAAAAGGAATTAGGAGTAAAAGAAAATAAGCATAAGCCCAAAAATAAAATCAAAGGAGGTATTATATCACTTAAACCATTAACACATAGACTTCATAGTCAGGGATCCTGTATAGAGATACTTCTAAAAGTTCTAACAGAGGACTGGTAATCAAAGTCTCCCATCTCTCAAAGGCTTCAGGCGGTATATGAACTCTTTGGATGTGCATCAAATGAATCTTTGGATAATAAGGCTCATTTGTGTTGTCATTTGTTGAAAAACTTCTAGAAGAATACTGTGTTGAGGAGGAAGAGAGATTGAATGATCTTGAAGGTATTGCCTTTTACAATGATAAAATGGAGGAGCATCCCTTGGCCAATCCCATTGAAATTAAATCTATAGAAGTTCCCCTGGTTCACCCATCTCATAATCATTTAAATAACTTAGGCTTTCAGAAATCTCTATCAAAGAGCTCTCTTCCTAATTATTGGGGGTCAAAAGAAAAGGTAAAGGCAGAAAATCTCTTGCAGATTTAAGAATTGAAGATGGGGAGGACTTTGAGAAAACCAAAATTACAGCATACTTACAAATAAGGAAGGGGAAGTTCCTTCCCAAGTCACAATGAAAATCCTATCATGGAATGTTAGGGGTCTCAATGCCCCTAACAAGCAGCGAGTTGTTAAACGTTGAATTTTATCTTTCAAAGTTGAGGTTGTTCTTTTACAGAAAATAAAAATGAGTAGGGAAAAATTATCCAATTTCACCAAGTTGCTTGGAGATTGGAATGTGGAAGGGATAGATGTCATTGGTTCATCGGGTGCAATGACTATTATCTAGAATCCAAGACATTTGTCTTGCTCGAAAATGGAGAGGCACTCAAATTGGATAGGAGGCAAAATTATAAGCTTAGCATCAAATCTAAACTTCTATATCATGAATGTATATGGCCCAATCCTCAGAAGAAAGAAACTGGAAGTTTGGGAGGAGCTTAGTGTAATACCCCAAAAATGGGCTATAGGTTCATTAACCTCCTATATCGACATGTCGAACGAAATCAACATCAAAGTTTTAACCTAAGGCACATTTGAACATCATCGAATCCTAATTGATTATCTCAAATTCTGCATCGGGGAATATTTCTAGTAATGTTTCTATTTATCTTAATTATCTTCAATTTAATGATTATTTGGCGATAAATCTTATTTATCCTAAATTTTGATAAATTGAATATGCTGAATATTTAATTAATTAGATTTAATACTGCCACTTAATTATTTAATTTAATTTAATTATATTTATTCCTAATTATTATTATTTAAATTTGACAATAAATCAAAATTCTTATCATTAATTGATTAAATTCTTATTTAATTAATTAAAGCAAGTTGTCATATTTAAGGATATTATTTTGGAATAAAAGTTTGATTTAATAATTGATTAACCCATAAATCAATTGTTTTATTTTTAAAATCAGTTAAGTTGGAAATAAATCACTTTATTTGTTTATTTAATTCATAATTATTATGCACATCAAAAAGCAGTTAAACTTGAAATCAGAAAATCAATTCAAGTTGTTTTAAAAATAAACTCAACTCTGATTTAAGTTAAAAAGTTATTTTTGCATGCTTTTGCATGATTTTGTGAATTAATTATTTTTTATTCTTTGATAACTCAAAAATCAACCTGAGTTTATCTGAGTGATTTATGGCTTTTTCCATGCATCCCCAAAGCCTTGGATTTCTATAAAATCAAGGCTCGACTCTTCATACTCATATCTCATAATTTTGCAAACTTATGTTGGCGAATTGGTATCTGAAGAATTGAAGCCTCTTTGCGAATCAACAACTTTGTGAGATCATTCATATTTTAGCATATCATTGTTAGATTAATTGTATTGCATATCAATTTTCATATAGATTAGATTCATATCAGATTTCTCATATTATTGCATAGAAAACTCAAAAAAAAATAGATTAATTTGCATTCAATTCATATCTAAATTTTGCATTCAAATCTTTCATTTAGGTGTCGTCAAGGTCACTGATCTTGGTCCAATCTGAGAATACATACTTGCATCTATTAGAAGGCAGTAAATCGCCTAGTTAGTTTAGTTTTCATTTCATTGCATGAAGTTGATTTTAGCTAACCTCTAATGTTTTACTGAAGTGTTGTGTCTACAGACAGGTATGAAATTCACACACACATTTCTGGCACCCATCGTGGGGCCCTGAAATGGGTTTCCATTCAATTTCTATCAATTTCTATCATTTTCTTGTCATTTTCTGTTCCAAGCTATGATTTTTAATTTTTATCTGTACAATTTTCGTACGAGTTTTGTCAGAAACTCATATTAGGAGATACCCACTGTCGTACGACAATTTATTTGATCAAGGATCGTACCGCCAGAATCACAGTGTTGTTTAGAATCTCGATTGTCATATGATCTGGTACCCAATGTCGTACGAGTTTTTGGACTGGCGTATGGTGGGTGACCCACTATCGTACGAGTTTTAGTGCCAGGTTTCAATTGTCGTTTCACTTTTTCAAGCAGTTTTCCAGATTTATTTTCCTAATTTGGACTAACAGCTAACATTAACGATTGAAATTTGTTGTGTCTGATTGATTTATGTTGATTTGATTGGGAAAAAGCATGAGAATTGCTAAAAATAGGTAATAATCTACTAAGCGTGTTGCGAGGAATTCAGGTAATCTTTTCAGCTAATAACATTTCAATTTGGATTAAAAAGAACTCTTGTGTGTCAAGCTTGTGTGACCTTTATTGCTTTCATATCACATATTTCATTTGGGCTATAAAAATGAACATAGATTTATTTTTCAGCATCTTTGTTACACAGTATATAAGCCTTATGAACACTATTTGTGGTTCTTGAGAGAGTAGGTTTCCAATGAAACTCTTCTCAATGAAAGAACCCTTGTAGGTAGGGAGGATATTGAGGGAGTCTCACGTTCTACTAGTGTAGACATGGAAAATTGGCCAAAGGCTTAAATCAATCAAAAGGTGCATCAAATCATCAAAATAGCATGAAAAATTAATAAATGGAACAACGACAATTCAAATCAAAGGAAAATTTAATTAAATGATTAAATAAAGCTTGAAAAGGGGAAAAACACTACGAAATTGATTAAATTTAATTAATGACATAGTTGTTGAAAACAAAAATCAAAATGAACTTCTTACCCTTCATGGCTAAATTTAATTACTTTAATTAATTAATAAATCATAATTTTTCTCAACAAAGCAAAAAGGAGACAAAATGGACACAAATCATTCACTTTTGTTCAAATGGTCCAACCTTTTGAAACCATTTAAATGATTGTTCCCTCCTTGTCCCCCCATTTATGGACAAAGCAAAGCCAATTGACCTTACTCAAGCATAACTATGATTACTTCACTCTACCCCCTACCCTTGGGAAAATACTATAAGTACAAGGCATTTTGAGGCATAAAGGATCCATCCATTATCTGAGAATTGCATAGAACCTCTTGCAATTTGCATCCACACTCACTTGCATTTGCTTAACTACTTTGATTATCATAGATCTTTTATCAAATAGAGCTAGAATTTGATAGTTAGATCTTAATTGCATCATCATATAGCTTCATTCTCATTTTTAGAGTGTCACTAGTGAGGATTATAGTTGAGAGCCTCATTTACCACTTTATTCTAGAGATCCATGAGATGTTGATAGATTAATTGTACATTTATTAGATTAGTTTATGCTCTAATTCTTGTTGTTCTTGATTAATCTTGTTATTTCATGAAGGTGCAGATTCACTCACACACAACTAGATATGTGCGTCTTCAACTTCTGATTGATACATTCTCTCTCCGGAGAGGTTGATAGATCATGAGTGGTTGACATCATAGATCTTTGTGAGATAATCTTGGTCTTAGCGTGTCAGATTAATCTGTCTACTTTGTTTGGGTTAAAAGTGAAAAGGTTAGAGGATTATGCTCTACTCCCTTTTTGGGTAGTACTAGAAACTCAGATCCTTGAATCTGGAACCAATCTCCATGTGGTATATTTTGTGAGTCACCTTTAGAGAGGGTTAATCATAGTGGACATTCCCTTAATTGGGTCAACCACGTTGATGGAACCTCAAGCAGTAATAGCCATTTTTGTCGTGGTAGTGACAACCACTATATAAATGTCCTTGTGGAAGAAATCTCCATAGGTGTGGTCTCTTGTTGGACTGTCAGATCTCCCTAGCAGATCTTAAAGATTAAGTTCTCGGACTGTGTCAAAACCCCGGTGCGCCTGGATTGGAGTTTGCCCTCTTGAGATCATAAAAGTTGCAGAGTTAGACCATTACTAAAAACCCTAGTGAGACCAAATTTTCATTTTTCTAGGAATATGTGTTATTGCAAAACTTTTTGGAACATACACTGTTAGCACTCCTAGGGATTAGCACAATTCAGTCACTTGATTATTCATGCACAGGGTTGCTTTGTCCCCTGTTCATTGTTTTCAGATGTGCTTGAAATCACTTGCTTGTTGTTTTGTGTGCCTGTTTATCTATCTGGTTACTGAGAACAAATCAATCCGCTACAATCTTCAAATCTGGACAGACAATTTTGTGAATAATCTGAAACTAAAAATTTGAAAAATTGCAAAATTTGATGTCAAACACCTTTCTGGAGTCAACAATAATTTTGTAAAGTCAAAAAGTCGTATGACTTTCGGCTATTGTCATTTCAGAACCCCCAGATTGTCGTATGGTCTATGATACATTGTCGTATGAGTTTTGTTGCCAGTCAATTCCAAAAAGTCAAAATTCCTACAATCAACTGTCGTGTGAGTTTTGCAATAGTCGTACGAGTATTTCAATTATCGTTTCATGCTATACCCACTGTCGTACGAGCCTGTAGAAAGTCATTTGAGAAATTTTGAAAAATTACCAGGAAGTTGTCAAAACTGTCAGAGACCCAGCTTTTCTAGCCTATTTCCAAAATATATCAAACAAATCACTGTATCAAGAACAGAGCAGCAATTACTGAGAATCCAATCATTTTCCTAAAGTGGTCTTTTGAATCCGATTTAGCCTTCTGTTTAATCGATTTGAGTCTTTATCATCTTGTGTCAAAACCTTGTCATAACTATCAATGTTCAATCAATCATCAAAATGGCTAAGTGTTGTGAACTCGTGTCTGCTATCTTTTGGGAATCTACCCATACATCCAGGGCATAGTCTCCTTCATTTACGTCTAATCTAAGCTTCAATCAATCAAACCTTGACAAGGTTGTGTCATTTGATCTTCTTGAATCAAATCCTTCTTCAGTTGTCTTTATCATATTATTTTGTTTCACCCAAGGTTAATGGTGGAAACTAGAGCTTCCTCTCACAAGAAATCTGGGGAAATATCTCATACTTTACCTTTGACTCATATCCAAAATCCAACTCTTGAGCAACTTTACAATTCTGATCTTTACGAAGACGACGGTATTGGCAATCTTCGATTGAAAACTGGTTACATTCCTTCTTCATTAACTCACGAAGGTAATCAACAAACTCCACATCAATCTATCCCAGGGAGAACTCATACCATGTCTCAAGCAGGGACAAACTTTGGCTCTCAAAGAGCTCAGCCTCAACATGGTGCAGATCAGGAACCCACACCTGAAGAAATTACTCAATATCAAAATGATGATAACTTTAAACGAATGATGAAGCATTTCTTGAAAGAAGATAGAGAAGCATACTTTTTACAATTAGCTCATCAAGGAGCTAAACTTCCTCCCAACTTTAATGTTGAAGATATCATTACGCATGAAGAAGAAACTTCACTCACAGCTATGATGAAACAGCTGCATGTCATGCAAGTCAAACTTAATAACCTTGAGAAAGAAAAGGAACCCAAGGATTTCTCCATGGAGGCCCTATGTCATTTTCCATTTGACAAAAACTTGTACATGCCACCATTCCCAAAAAGAGTGGAGATACCAAAATATGATAAGTATGATGGACACTCTAATCCTCAAGATTATGTTAGAGAATTCTATACACAATCTATGGAGTTCATGCATGAACCAACCTATCTTATGCGTCTCTTTCCTCGATCTCTGGGAGGAGCAGCCATTCATTGGTTCTCTAGATTGCCTTCTACTATCCAAACTTTTGAGAATTTGATCAAACAGTTCTATCAGCAATACTCCTACAACATTCAACATTTGGTCACCATGATCGATATCTGCAATCTCAAACAATATCCAAGCGAACCATTCTTGACATTTCTCAAAAGATGGAGGAAGAAATTCTCTCTATATGCTAGGCCTATTCCAGAAACTGAGAAACTAGAAATCTTCATCAATAATCTTATCCTAGAGATCAACTACCCTTTACAAATGCAAGATCATACATCTTTTGATAAGATGGTAGACAATACGATCAAAATTGAAAAAGTACTTGTGAAAAAAGGAGAAATCACACTTCAAAAGGACAAATACGAATCAGGATCCAGTTCTAAAGATGAGAACAAAAATTGGAATAAAAATAAAGGCATTGTCACAAATGGTGTTGTTGATACTATCCATGCCCCATCAAAGGCACCAGCTTTCAATCTAACTATTGGTACCCAAGCCATCAAAGCTTCAGAGCAAAAAGTGCTCAAACCATCTCAAAAGAAGCCAGAATACAAATCTTGGTCCGCTGATAATAAATAAAATTTCACTCCTCTTGGAGAATCTTTGGAATCATCTATGAGAACTTTGCTGGCTAATAACATCATTTCTTTGCTTGAGATCCGACAATTTGATCCTGATCCTAAACCAAAATGGTGGAGAGAGAATGAATTATGTGATTTCCATCAGGGTAAAGGTCACAAAACTAATCACTGCTTACGCTTGAAACATACTATTCAAGATCTGATTGATAAGGGAGACATCACGATTGACAATCATAACAGCAATGATGATCATACAGCATTCACATAACCATTTCCGAAACATGGTCAAGAAGTTTCATCTTCTTAGCCTAATATGGGGGCAAAGGTCAATTATGCTTACCCTAGAAATAATGTTATTATCAATATGGTTGAACTTTGTCTCTCTGAGCATTGCAATGTCATCACAATTGTGCGAAGAGATAGAGATCATACTTCAGCTAACGCAGTGACTCGATCACAAGCTCAGGCACATCTAAACGGACAAATCCCAGATTCATCAAATGTCCCTAAGATGCCCTTCAATCTTTCTTCCACTTTCAAACAGAAAGCTACTTCTAAATCTTCCAATCCTAAAGATACGAGGCCAACATATTATAGCATTGTTCAACAACTCTAACACACTAATGCAAAAATCTCCATGTTTGAGTTGCTTCGGATATTTCCATCTCATAGAGCTATTCTAGACAAAGCTTTGCTCAGATCCAATGTTCCTAATGACCTTGATTTAGACAGGTTCCAAACTATGGTTGGACATCTTACATCTCCGCAATATATCTCCTTTTCAAAGGAAGATGACAACTCCTTGAGTCACCCGCATAACCAGCCCTTGCATATAGAAGTCTTGATCCAGAACTATAGAGTCAAACGTGTGTTGATAGATGGGGGCACTGGCCTAAACATTTGCTCTTACAACTTGGTCACACAATTGGAATTTTCAGAATTGGCTATTGATCCTAGAAATAAAATAACTATAAAAGCCTATGATGAACAAGAAAGATCTTCTAAAAACACCATTGTCTTACCTATCAGAGCAGGTCTGGTTATCAGGGATACTATATGTCAAGTTCTTGATCTACCTTTGGCTTACAACATTCTTCTAGGGAGACCATGGATACATGAGATGAAGGCTATTCCTTCTACATTCCACTAATGCTTGAAATTTCTTTATGAAGGAGTAGAGGTCACTATTCCAATAGACATATCCACCACTTGCAATACATTGAAGGAAAGTGCAGATAAACTTGTGTCTAATAATAGAGAATCTTCCATTGAGCCAACAAAAGAAGCATCCACATCTAAGATGGAAGATCTTGCAAAAGAGGTCAATATCAAAGAAAATGGTATGGGAGAATATACTATAAAGCCAGTCTTATCTTTGACATCTCTACCTATCTCACCTAAGTCTTATGGACAATCTTTAAAACAGTCCAAACTAGACTTTAAAGAACCTCTTGAGGCATATAAAAAGAATTTTGTAGCAGAACAAGTCCCCAAGCAGGAATTTGAAGAGGATGAAGTTGTGCTTGCATGGCTATACAAAGATGAACCTGAATCTCAAGTTATTCAAACTAGTGACTCTACAGTATCCAAAATCCCTTCTAAGGCATATGGTCTAGGAGATAAATTAATAGCTAAGATGGGATATTAAGGTAAAGGACCTCTAGGAGTCAGAGGAAAAGGTCTTATAACACCTATTTCACATACTGGTAGGGCAAACAAGGATATTGTTAGCTTAGGCTTTAAAAAGAAACCCTTCCACCTCAAAGGTAATTGTTCTCATGTCATAGAGAAAATTGCTCCAGGAGAACCCCTTCTTAAGAAGGAAGAAACTAAACCATCAGATAGTGATTTAGATAGCTCAAAACTTGTTCTTTATGAATGTTTGCCTAAAGAAATCAAAGACCTTCTTGAAGTTGAAGATGATCCAATCAAAAGAATTAACATAGTAGAAACACAAGAACCTACTCTCAATCAAGAGATAGTTGAAACACAAGAACCAGCTAATCTTGAAGACAATCAAAAAGAGAAAGGTGGTAGTTATTCTGAGACAGATTCCTATGAGTATGAATTCAAATCAGAATCTAAGGGTAACCCTTCTTGGGGTATTCATCCTAACTTTACTCATGTTCTTAGATTTCCTAGAGGCATAAATGAAGAATCTAATGACTATGAATGGGGAGCCATTCCAGAAGAAGATGAGCTTATTACAGAGAAACATGTTGATGTTATTCACTGATATGCACCCAAACCCAATGTAAGTCTAGAGCGAAATGATGAACTTATCGAGTCTGATCCACCGATGGCTAAAGTGGACTCCCACAATGACATTGAGCCTATTCACGAATTGAATGTCTTAAGTTGTAATATCACCTTTGAACTTGAGTGTTGGGTTAGGACCAATGATGACAGATCCATATCCATAAACATTATCTCCCAATCTTTCCCTACTTTGACTATCCAATATCCAAACCTTATTGATCAAACCTCCACAAATCTGAGCCATGGTATTTATACCTTCCCGAATGACTATGCCCTTTCTTGCTACCTCAATGCAGTTGAACCTATGAGTACTTCCATCAGTGAACCAAGTGTTAGCATGATGGAGTCAGACATCAAGTATCTTAGTCAGAAAAATAAGAATAAAAAGAAAAAGAAAAGGAGTTCTAATGGTGAAAACCATTTTGTGGCAGTCTCAAAACCTACAAAAGTAAAAATAAAAGATGTATCCAAAGGTGAAAACCTCTCTGAGGTGCCCAAAAATGAGATATTTGATGTCCTTCTGAGTCATTTACAAGACAGATCTCCAGTTCTAATTGAGCCCACTCAATCCATCAACTTGGGAACAACAAAAGACCCACAGTTGATCCATGTGGCACAATCTTTATTAGAAGAAGAGAAGCAAAAATTTACTACATTCCTAATAGAAAAGAAGATCAACTTCGCATGAAAATATTCAGATATGCCATGGTTGGATCCTGATCTTATAATGCATCATTTATCTATAGCTCCAAATGTCAAACCTATCAAGCAAAAATTGAGAAAGATGCATCCTCATGTTGCACTCTTGGTATAAGATGAATTAGAGAAGCTCCTAAAAGCCGAATTCATCTGAGTTATTGATTATGCAAAGTGGATCTCTAATATTGTAACTATTTCAAAACCAGATAAATCAATCAGAGTGTGCATAGATTTTAGAGATGTAAACAAAGCATGCCCTAAGGATGATTTTTCAGTACCTAACATTGATATGATAGTGGACATGACTGCGGGCTTTGAGATGTATTCTTTAATGGATGGTTTTTCTAGGTACAATTAAATAAAAATTGCTCCAGAAGATCAAGAGAAAACTACTTTCACATGTGCATGGAGCACCTTCTGTTGGAATGTCATGTCATTTGGGCTTAAGAATGCTGGTGTTACATATCAAAGAGCCATGACATCTATTTTTCATGACATGATGCATAGGACTATGGAGGATTAAGTTGATGATACTTTAGCAAAATCTATGATTAGAGCTGAACATCTAAATGACTTGAGCAAGATACTAGACAGAATGGAAAAATTTAGTCTCAGACTAAATCCTAAGAAGTGTGCTTTTGGTGTCACTTCTGAAAATCTCTTAGGATACATAGTTTCAAAGAAGGGAATTGAAGTTGATCTATCTAAAGTAAAGGCTATCATGGAAATGCAACCTCCAAATAATATTAGTCAAATGAGGACATTGCAAGGAAGAGTTCAATCTATCAAAAGATTTATATCACAGCTAGCAGACATATCACAACCTTTTACAAAAATATTACATAAAGGTGTGACCTTTGCATGGAATGAAGAATGTGAGAACAACTTTAATCATATCAAGAAGTATCTATCAAATCCTCCTATCTTGATGCCTCCCATTCCAGGGAAGCCTTTGATCTTATATGTCTCCGCTACATATACATCACTGGGGGCATTGCTAGCACAACATGATGAGAACAAAAAGGAAAGAGCTATATACTATATCAGTAGAACATTGGTTGCATATGAAAAGAACTATTCAATGATTGAGAAAGCTTGTCTAGTTGTGATCTTTGCATCATAGAAATAAAGACATTATATGTTAGCTCATACCACACATTTGGTAGCTAAAATTGATCCCCTCAAGTACCTACTAAGCAAAGCCGCCCTCACAGGTAGATTAGCTAAATGGGTCATGCTCTTAAGTGAATTTGACATTGAATATGTGGAAAGAAAATCTATTAAAGAACACGTTATTGCTAATCAATTAGTGGATGCACCTATGATTGATGATACACCAATGCAAATGAAATTTTCAGATTCCTCTATCATGACTCTTTCTTCTAGAGAATGGCAGTTATTCTTTGATGGCTCCTATACACAGAATGGATCAGGAGTGGGCATATTGTTCATAACTCCTCAAGGATACTCAATCCCAAAAGCATTCAAATTAAAGTTCCCTTGCACAAACAATATTGCAGAATAAGAAGCCCTTCTTAATGGCATAAAACTAGCAATTGAGTGTAGAGTGACGAAGCTACACATTCATGGAGACTCTCAACTTGTTATCCATCAAGTCAATGATGTGTACCAAACTAAAAATGAAAAGCTCATTCCTTATAAGAGAATGGTAGATGATTTAAAGAAGTATTTCATATCTATCACATTTGAGAAAATTCCTAGAACAGATAACAAGGCTAACGATGCCATGACAATGCTATCTACTTTATTACAGCAGCCTGAACATGAACTACGCTACAAGTTCCTGGTGGAAGTACTATCTTATCTTGCATATGATTCCCCCGAAACCTGCATGATTTGCACTATTCTTGGTCATGATTCATCTAGATACAAAAACCTATTTTCTTATCTCCAAGACCAAATCATTCCCGATACCTTCAACTGCCATGAAAAGAGATACCTTATCCATAATGCCTCCCGATATGTCATCATTGGTCATGATCTGTACAAATGAGGTCTAGATGGTACACTACTTAGATGTTTAGAATAGGAAGAGTCTCAAAGTGCGTTAAAGCAAGTCCATGATGGTATTTGTGGGTCACACTCGAACGGTTTAACACTAGCTTGAAAACTTATTAGGGTTGGGTACTATTGGCCCGAAATGGAGAAAGAGTCTATCAAGTTTGCTAAAAACTATCAAAAGTGCCAAGTACATGGCAACTTAATTCATGTTCTAGGGAGAGATCTAATTCCTTTTACTACACAATGGCCTTTTCACCAATGGGCATTTGATTTTATAGGAGCTATACATCCGCATTCTTCTAATGGACATACCCATATAATCACAGCTACAGATTATTTTAGAAAATGGGTAGAAGCAGTCTCTTTGGCACAAGCAACTGGAAAACAAATATCTATGTTCATATTGAACTATATCATATGCAGATATGGGATACCTCGTTCCATAATCACAGATAATGGTGGACAATTCAAGAACAAAGATCTAGATGATTTATGTGCTAAATTCAAGATTACACAACATTGGTCATCTATCTACTATCCTCAAGGGAATGGACAAGCAGAGGCTTCTAACAATAATCTATTGAAAATCTTGCACCGTACAGTTAATAAAATAGGAAGAGACTGGCATCTCATGATCAATCCAACTCTCTATGCCTACAGAACAAGTATTAGAACACCCACTGGGGCTACACCATTTGCTTTAGTTTATGGGTTTGAAGCGGTACTGCCTATTGAGATTGAAATCCCATCACTAAGAATCAAAATGCATGGTCTAGTGACTGATGATGACTACAAAGTGTCTAGGTTGCAAGAACTTGAACTACTAGATGAGTGTAGACAAGTAGCGTATGATCATCTCAGAGTATATCAGAAGAGAATGTCTAAAGGTTACAATAAGAAAGTCAGACACAAAGAATTTTAGGTTGGTGATCTAGTCTTGAGAGAAAATCCTAAAAATCAATCACATCACGAACGCAAGGGGAAGTTTGGACCCAACTGGCTGGGTCCCTTTGTTATCACTACTACTTTTAGCTCTGGTGCCTATCAACTCTCAACAACTGAAGGAGAACAACTCTGAGAACCAATCAACGTTCTCCATCTAAAGAAATTTTATGCCTAAGGCATTCAGTCTATGGTAAAATGTCCTGAAAAAATCTTTAAAATTTGAAAAAGTCCTAAAAAAATGAACATCTTGGTGAAAACCTAGCAATAGGTGCCTTGATGATTTGCTAAAAAAGTAAAAAATATCAAAAATATTAAAAAAATTGAAAAAATGAAAAATACAAAAAAAAAATGAGAAAAAGTAAAAGTGTCTTGGTGAAAACCTGGAAATAGGTGCCATGGTATCAAAAATAGAATCTCTGCCAAGATGGTGAAAACCCAACAAACAGGCACCACTTGTTTCAAAACGCTCCATTTATCAGCGCAATCTTGGTCTTTCCCAGCTTTCAGTCTTGCTTTAGTTTGTACATATCTCATGGTTTGTTTCTGCATTCTTGTTTTCAATAAGTCAGTCTGTGCACCAATTAGCTCAAGCGTCAGTATCCTATCAATGTTAAAACTTGGGGGCAATCAATGTCATATCCTATGGCCTCCAATGTATCTTAGACGTATCATATCTAGGCAGAGTCCTTTGAAGCTTCATCCAAGTCAGTCTATCTATCTTGTCTCCAGAAATAATTTTGCATCTACAACAACAAAATCAAACATCAAACACAAACTGAAAACAATCTATGCTTTTTACATGCTTTTATCTCCTTGTATGCTTACTGATTCGCATTGAGATTTTTGCATATTGTGTTCCCACAAGCTCTTCGATGATGTCCTTTACAAGATTTAGAGAGTGAGGATTGGGAGCATAATCTTTTCTTTGTTTTCTACTTGTATGTGAAAATCTAACAACTTTGGAAATTCTGGATTGAAATGGTGTCCAACTGTAAGAGCCTCTATCTTGAATTGGATGGCCATGCGTACCTCGACCATTGATACCCAAAAAATTCAAGGAAGTTTGATCTAACTATTATCTTTTTGAGTGAGTTCTTTCTCCTACTATGAAACGCAATCTTACCTAAGGATGTGAACAATAAAGGGTCACTACGGGTAATTCACATTGGATTTAGAATAATCTCTTGACTGCTTGATGTGTTTGTAATGCAAGGCGTATTCAGGTCATCACGACATCTATGTTTTGATGCTTATACAAATTGCTATAAAAAATGGACATAATATTTAGGTCATCCTAGCATTTATGCCTTGGTGCTTATATTAATCTGACATTCTGAAAACAAAATTAATATTCATATATCCATGGTTGCCTAATCAATGGGTGTTGTATTGATTCTTGCGTATACAAATCGATATTCATATGTCTATGGTTTCATAACTAGTGGGCATTTTATTGATTTATTTGATTACCTAAAAATTCAATGATAAGAATGACCGACACATGATCAGTGACTAGGTCCTAGGTCTTAGGTTACATTTCATTCTACCTATTTCTTTGCATTTTGCATGTTGCATGATCTCACAATGGTTCAATGAACTTCAACGCTTAAACAATTCTTCAAATCTAACAAGAGTTGAAACCTACTTTGAAGGTCTCTTCAATAGAACTGCAAGTAGTTATCATCCTGGGTTAAACATCCTTTTTGACATAAGACGGAGTACTTGTCTTCATCAATACCTGAAAAACATATCATGTGTATCGTTGCATTTACATATCATAATCATTTGTTACATTACAATTCATCCATGTGCATAAGCATACAATCATACATACATCTTTCCATAATCAAATACATTTGCATAACATTCATACATGTGAAAGAAATCATTGCATTGCATATATCCATACATACATTCTACTCTACTCATAGCATAAACATCACATGATATCATCATAAATTGAAACATGACAAGTACAAATGAAGTCATAACCAAAATATTGATCTCATATATATCAAAAATCTTGAACTAGTCAGGGGTGCACTACTGGCACAGTGTACAAAAGAATGAGCTCAACTAAGCTATCAGAATCAGAATAGTATATCAATGATCAAAAAGAGTACAGTATATCAGAATCAAAAGATCAAAAATGTCAGAACATATCACAAATCGATCCGCTCTCGGCCTGATCCTCTGCATCTAGTGGAGGTGGAGGTGGTGCATCCCATCGGAGCACCAATAACGTCCATAGCCTCCTCCATGGAGGGTATTAGCTCGGTCAGATCAGAAAATCAATGAATAGGATGGTCAGCAAGCCATGAGATAAATCCGTCAGTAACATCGGCATCTAGTACATCTGCTCTGTATTCCCAATCCCTGCCAACAATAGCACTGTACTCCTGTGAACACAAAGCATAAGAGAGCCTCTGTGTCCATCCCAGTCAAATCTCACGCCCTATCTGTGCATATGTAGAATAATCCTCTGGGGCATCCTAAATACGTCCATACTCCCGCCAAACCCTGGCAATAAGAAATCTCTCTACAGTAGAGGATGACCTCCCAATCAGTACACGGCT
Organism: Chamaecyparis obtusa; assembly: GCA_027943335.1. Lineage (NCBI taxonomy): Eukaryota > Viridiplantae > Streptophyta > Pinopsida > Cupressales > Cupressaceae > Chamaecyparis > Chamaecyparis obtusa. Next base: position 19,348 of record BSBK01007139.1, on the reverse strand, counting down.
CTGGAAGAAGTAACTAAACTGCTCTCGAGCAATAGGCCAAGCCTCAATGGCTACATATGGTCTCCAATACATAAATGTCATATCATCGAGGCATCGCCTCCAGTACTCAGTGTGGCCCATCCATCCCTGAATGACATATCCGACATAAGTATAGATGACAGGCTCCTGAGGCTGCCTCTGTTCAGTACAAACAGGTCTCAGCACTGGGATGTGCTCCCAAGCCCATATCTATAAAATTAGAGCTCCTGCAGCAAAAGATTTGCTCTCCTAATACACTACCTCGTGCATCTCAAAGAACATGTGTGCTAATAGACACTGAACCCATGCCAACTCAAAGGGAGTGGCCATCACACGTGTTACCATAGGGGCCCAACCCATCAAAAGACCGTTCTGCTGACGGTCATACATGATAATGCCACCAATCATCCCGGCAATGATGCACTCCAGCCGGTGTGTCTATCCATATCTCTGCACTAAAGTCTCCCAAGAGATGGAGGTCGTCATCTGAGTATCATCTCTGAAGAGATGTCTGAAAGCTAATACACCTGAGTTCCCCGAACTCACATACTCTGGTCGTCGGCCTGCATGAAACAAAATGTGCAGTATACGGTACACATCCTCAGGGGTAACAGTGATCTTCCCAGTCAGCAAATGGAAGGTCTGTGTCTCCAAGTGGAACCTCTCAATCAGAGGAGTCAAAAGTCTATGATTTACCCTAATCTCGGGTAAATGTATCAGGTGCTTGAATCCACAAGAAGTAAGGTGGACCCTCATAGGGTCTGGCAAGGACACACATAATCTCTACGTAGAAGGATGCGAGATCCGTACATATACATCTAGATATATGACCTACACAGCACAGAAACAGGGAATCCTATTAGTAATTTGGTTACAGAACAGGTTACAAGGGCAGAAATGGGGCAGTTCAGTATTTCAAAAGGTAGGTTAATAGGTCAGCAATCAGGCTCAAAGATCTGAAAAATCAAAAATTTGACCTAATACCGAGTTTTAAGCTCACTATTTTCCATACGACACTTCAGACTGGCATGAAAAGTCGTACGACTTTCTACATCATACCAAACAACAAACCATAGTAGCACAACAATGCATCCCTCATCGTACGATTTATGAGGGACCTGATGAAATATCGTACGACTCATGGGTCCCTCTGATACGAGTCGTGGGGACCTATGAAACAACAATCTAGCTATAGTTGAAAAGTCGTACGAGTCTCTCTAGAGAGTTGTACGAGTTTCCGTGCATGCAAAATTAAAAAATAGAAAAACGTACGAAAAATTGCTAAAATCCTATAAAACATGGAAAAATTGACATTTTAGAAAAGCACAGAGGTCCACCTACTGAATGTCTGTATTGCCGAGGTCTCTGGTGTCTCCGGCTAGACTCAAATCGGTGCAAACTCATAGGTACCTTCATTTCTGTTGCTTTATCTGCCATTTTTGCTTAGAGGGCTCCACAAGTTTATAAAGTCAAAAAGTTGAAATAATTTGAAAATGACCCTTCTAGCCTTTATATAGCTTTTGACCTAATTTTCAAAAGTGCTCCATTTTTCACGAAAATTGCACCCCTAGCTAATTTCGACATTTTGAATCCATTTTCGAGATCAAAATTAAAATCTAAGATCATTTACTATGTCAAAATCGTGATTTAAAATTTTTGGACCTAGGATGGTTTACTGCTTGCATAATCGACCTTCATTCATCACAGAAATCCAGTATTCAACTTAACTAATTATCTTACATCAAACTATCAAAATTTCAACTTGGTCAACTATGGTCAACTCATGGTTTCACCTAGTCAAACTTGGTCTTCCGGACCCTCCAACGATTTAGAATGTGTTCCTTGACATGTATAACCACTTCTCAAATCAATTAACATGCTATCAACATTGACTTTTCTTGTCATATTTAAATTTTATCCCGAAGGGGGCATGGTATTGCACATCATTCAAAGTCTGTAAATCTAAAGCTGAAATTATATCTTTCCTCAGTAATCAAGACAACAACCACGTCTAATTACTAATTCATCAAAAAGACCTCATCGATCGAGGCAAATCAATCATCACTCGGGGCATATTAGATTCATCGAGATCCATATCAATCTGGTATTCTCCTAATCTTGTAAATTGTATCAGTTTTTGCAACTATCAGTTCAATTGTGTTATTTCCTTGGTTCTTCAAAAACTGAAGGGTTCAGATGTGATACCAATGTGATTCTTATCGACAATCGGGTCTGGAATCGGTCACTCACTTCTTCGTAATCATAAAGTTTGGAATCAGGCATTTTGACACTTTTTCGCAATCATCGGTTCATTACTATTATAGTTAACATTATCTTTGGTCATTCAGGACCTAATATCTTTGAATCTTTCAATCAATTTCTATCTCATATCAATCAGTTTCTGCTTCATATCAATTTCAATTTCAAACATCAATTTCAACATCATACACAGACTATCTTTGAACCACTGCGCTTCGCATAGCAATTCAAAGAGGGACAAAATGTAATACCCCAAAAATGGGCTATAGGTTCATTAGCCTCCTATATTGACATGTCGAACGAAATTGACATCAAAGTCCTAACCTAAGGCACATCTGAACATCATCGAATCCTAATTGATTATCTCAAATTCTGCATCGGGGAATATTCCTAGTAATGTTCCTATTTATCTTAATTATCTTCAATTTAATGATTATTTGGTGATAAATCTTATTTATCCTAAAGTTTGATTAATTGAATATTCTGAATATTTAATTAATTAGATTTAATACTACCACTTAATTATTTAATTGAATTTAATTATATTTATTCCTAATTATTATTATTTAAATTTGACAATAAATCAAAATTCCTATCATTAATTGATTAAATTCTTATTTAATTAATTAAAGCAAGTTGTCATATTTAAGGATATTATTTTGGAATAAAAGTTTGATTTAATAATTGATTAACCCATAAATTAATTGTTTTATTTTTAAAATCAGTTAAGTTGGAAATAAATCACTTTATTTATTTATTTAATTCATAATTATTATGCATATTCAAAAAGCAGTTAAACTTGAAATCAGAAAATCAATTCAAGTTGTTTTAAAAATAAACTCAACTCTGATTTAAGTTAAAAAGCTATTTTTGCATGCTTTTGCATGATTTTGTGAATTAATTATCTTTTATTCTATGATAACTCAAAAATCAACCTGATTTTATCTGAGTGATTTATGGCTTTTTCCATGCATCTCCAAAGCCCTGGATTTCTATAAAATCAAGGCTCAGCTCTTCATACTCATATCTCATAATTTTGCAAACTTATGCTGGCGAATTGGTATCTGAAGAATTGAAGCCTCTTTGTGAATCAACAACTTTGTGAGATCATTCATATTTTAGCATATCATTGTTAGATTAATTGTATTGCATATCAATTTTCATATAGATTAGATTCATATTAGATTTCTCATATTATTGCATAGAAAACTCAAAAAAATAGATTAATTTGCATTCAATTCATATCTAGATTTTGCATTCAAATCCTTCGTTTAGGTGTCGTCAAGGTCACTGATCTTGATCCAATCTGAAAATACATACTCGCATCTATTAGAAGGCAGTAAATCGTCTGGTTAGTTTAGTTTTCATTTCATTGCACGATTTTGATTTTAGCTAATCTCTAATGTTTTACTAAAGTGTTGTGTCTACAGAGAGGTACAAAATTCACACACACACTTAGCAAATGTTTTTCAGCATGGTCTGAAGGTAGCATTTTCTTGGGGGGAGATTTTAATGCCATAATTCACCCATCTGACAAATTGGGAGGCTCTCAAAGGGAATCCCAATCTCAAATTGATTTTAGAGATTGGTTGCAATCTGAGAATTTAATGGAAATAGAGCTTGATAATGGCTCATATACTTGGTCGAACGAGAGATTAGGGCTTAACAACATTTTAGAAAAATTGGATAGATTTTTCTTCAAAGGAGACCTAACAATCTTTCCATTTGTCTTTAAAGCATCAATATCTCCAACTTCAAGATCAGACCATTATCCCATTCAACTAGAAATTCTGGGGGAAGATAAGCCTCTCCTCTGCCCATTTAAATTCAAGAATATGTGGCTTAAGGATGAAAATTTTGTTAACTTGGTCTCAGATTGGTGGTCAAAATGTAGAGTTAAGGGTTCAAAACTTTTTTTTTTGTCTAAACTCAAACTTATCAAACAAAATCAACTCATCTAGAACAGAACCCAATTCAAGAACATTTTCTCTTTGAAATTAAAGATTGAGAAAAAGCTCAAGGATTTGAATGAAATCATTATGCAGCATGGGATGAACAAGGATCTTTTTTACTTGGAAAAAGTATTGCTAAGGGATCATGAAGATATTTTAGCCAAAGAAAAAATCTTCTGGAAACAAAAATCTAGGGAAACTTGGTTGGAAGTAGGAGACAAAAATACCAAGCTCTCTCATACTAGTACCAAAAAATGTAGGAGTGTCAATAGAATTCATTAAATTTTTAACTTTAAGGGAGTTCTTCTTCAATATCATAAAGAGATTTAGAAAGAAATAGTTAATTTTTATACATTTTTTCTTAATCACTCAAAGAGTTCACATCTCAAGGCTCAAGTTGACTTGATGGGTGACATCCCTAAGATCATATCCAATGAAGACAATCAAATGTTGACAAAAAAATTCACAGAAAGTGAAATTATGAAAACTCTTTCACACATGGCCCCAGACAAAGCTCTGGGGCCTAATGGATTTCCACCTAGTTTCTTTTTACATTGTTGGAACTTATTGGGGAAAGAACTCATAGAGGCATTGGAGGCAGCTCGTTCCTTGGGTAGATTCTTAACTAAAATTAATAACACTTTTATTTCTTTAATTCCCAAGAAGGAACAAGCTAATTGTATGGATGAATTTAGACTGATAGCTTTGTGTAATACCATTTACAAATTATTTTCCAAAGCTTTAGCTAATAGATTAAAACTAGTCTTGGTTAAGAATTGGGGAGGACCAAACAAGGTTTGTGCTAGGGAGATCAATCTTGGACGGCATCATCATAGCTCAAGAAGATATTCATTCCATTCAATGCAATAAACAACCAAGTATGATAATCAAATTAGACATTAAGAAGGCTTATGATAGGTTAAATTGGCATTTTTTAGCCAAATGCATGGAGAACTTTGGTTTTACTAAAGCTTGGATTAATCTTATCTTTTATTGTATTTCTACTCTGAAATTCTCCATTCTTGTCAATGGCTCTCATCAAGAATTTTTTGAAGGTTTTAATGGAATTAGACAAGGATATCCCTTATCTCCTTTCTTATTCATCATCATGGCAAAAGCTTTGGGTCGTAGATTTATTAGTCTTCAAAATCAGGATATTACTAAGGGTGTGGAAATTACCTCTTCTGTCAAGGCACTAACCCATAAACAATTTGTTGATGACATCCTTCTCTTTGGGAAAGGCATAATTAGGGAGGCATCACAGATCAAAAAATCTCTAGACAATTATGCACTGGCTTCAAGACAAGTGGCTAATAAAGATAAATCTTTGATCTTCTATTTTTACACCAAAAAAAAAATTCAGCAAAAAATAGAAAAGATATTGACATTTAAGACTAGATCTCTCCCATGTTCTTATCTGGGTATTCCAATAGACAAATCCCTGAGAACATCTTCAGTTTGGAAACCCATTGGTGAAAGATTGGACAGAAGGATGGATTCATGGAAATCAAAGTGGTTATCTTGGGCAGGCAGAGTTGTGATGATCAAAGCTACGTTGGCATAAATCCCCATCTACTTAATGTCCTACATTGCATTACCCATGGGATGCTACTTGGATATTGTTAAAAAAATCAAAAATTATTTTGGCAAGGTACAGACACTAATAGGAAATTTTCTCTCATTTCTTGGGATAAGATTTGCAGACTAGTGGGGGCAGGGGCATAGGAATTAAAAATCAACTTTGGCAAAATCAAGCCCTTGGGGCCAAACTTTACTGAAAAATTATTGAGGACCAGAATCTTAAATGGGTTAGAATCATCAGGGGAAAATATTTTCTTAACATAGATGAGGAAGAGGTAGTCTAAGTTAAGGAACTCCCCAGAGGGTCCAGAAATTGGAACTTCATTTCTAAAACAAGGGATATTGTGGACAATAATATTACTTGGAACATTAAGGATGGAAGTAAAGCTTTTGGGATGACTCTTGGGGAGGTCTCCCTAGTATTAATCAATTGTTGGGTCTGAACAGAATTAGTCAAGTATATTCTGATAAGTTTGGTCCTTTGGTTAGAGATTATATAATCCATACTCCATTGAATTTGACTGATGGATCTTGGCAGTGGAGAAAATTTTCAGAACTTAGATCAGTTGGAACTAGAGCAATTGAGGAAGCTTCTTGAAGACAAAATTTTCCTAATCAAACATGATCATGATGAAATTATATAGAATGGTGCAAAATCAGGGATATATAAATTTGTGAAGGATGGCTATAGGATCTTATCAGGAGTTCCTATTCACAAACACTCTAAGCTTTACATTGAATTATGCTAGAATAAATTTTGCCTTCCAAAAGCAAGACTATTTTCTTGGGCAACAATTCATAGCAAAATTCTAATTATTGATTGGTTTATGAAAATGGGTTATTGTGGTCCTTCAAGGTGATCTTTATGTTACAACAATGAAGAAGACACAAATCACTTCTTGTTAGCATGCCCATTTTCTAATGAATGTTTGAAATGGTTATGTGCAAAATTAGGATGGTCTTCTACTCTCCCTTGTTATATCCTATCTCTTTTTACATCTTGGCCTCTTCCTTTTAGGGAAATTCTATGTGGTAATTTATGGATTATTTCTCCATCTATCTTGATCTAAGAGTTATGGAAGGAAAGAAACAAAAGGATTTTTCAAGGAAAATCTATGATTAAAACCTTTGTTCTTAATAAATTTGAAGTTTCCATAGTAGAAGTAATGAATGCTTGCATCCAAGCATAATTTTCCCATCATAAGTTTTATACCAATTGGGATGACAAGATTGATGCAGGAGCATCTCAGGTCCTTGGCAATCCTGTGTCACCAAAAAGATGTTTGAATTTTTCTGTGTTGCTCAGTTCCTTCTTTGACTGAGTTGGTTCAGTGTTGCTAAGTTCCCTTTTTTTATTGGTGTTGGTCGGTTATCTCTTTGGCGCTCGGTGAATTTCCCTAGTCCTCGATGATGCTTGTCTGGCACTCGGTTTCTTTGCTTACTGAGTCATTTATTTTGGATTTCTGTTGAGGTCAACTTGTGCATTTAATTTGGGTTACAAATTTAATGTTGGTATTTATCATTGGGAAGCATGTAGACCTAGATCTGGTCGTTCCTTCCATTGATGGTGAATTTGAAGGCCGACTTGATTCGATAGCCTCTTGTATAAATGTAGTCGTTTGGTTAGATTTTGTAGGAAGTTTTTGGATAGAAAATTAGAGATTTTTGGAAGATCCTTGCATGTTGGAGGACTTTTATACTTGATTTTAATATCTGGCCTAAACCAGGAAGGCCTTACATCCTGACATGTATGAATCAAATTGAAGTAATATATGAAAGTATCTACATTCTCTCTCTCACTATTGTGTGTTGTTGCTTCCACATGTGATCTCTGAAAGGTGGATCTGGTTAGGGTGTGCCTTTGGCCCCTATCCCCATCCTCCCATGTGTCAAGTGGTATCAGAGTGAGGTGAGATCTAGATCTAGGTTTGTGAATCTAGGTTTGAGGGTTCCTTCTTGTCAAACCCTAGTTAAAATTTTGTGGGGTAGCAGATTGCGATCTGGCCTACAATTGCAAAGGGTTTCAAGATGGTTCGTGGAAGGTGAGATGCGGATCCAGGATTGGCATACATGTTGAGACAACTTGTTGCTAGATTAGAAGTTGTTGAAATAGCCCAGAGAAGAGGAAGACATCTTGAAGATGTTAGTGATGATGAAATTGAGGAAGAACAAGGTGATATAAAACCTACATCAGCGATGGATCAAGGTGAGGAAATATTTTTGAAGGCTTTGAGTAATCTGAAGTCTACACCACACTTTAATCCTCCTAAGTATAGTGAAAAATTGGATTCTGATGAACTGGTGGATTGGATCACTGAGATGGAAAAGTATTTTGAATATGAAAATGTACTTGAGTAGAAGAAGGTGAAAATTCCAAGCACAAAATTGAAGAGTCATGCATCCTTGTGGTGGGAACATTTGCAGTTGGACAGAAAGAGGAAAGGCAAAGACAAAATCAAGGTATGGAATAAAATGGTGAATAAATTGAAAGGGAAGTTCTTACTTTGTGATTATCAAATTAAACTAGTTAGGCAAATGCAAAGTTTGAGGTAGAAAAATAGCTCGGTAAAAGAATATACTAAGGAATTCTATAGATTAGATATCAGATCTGGACATGACCAAGATGATGTGGAAATAATTTCTAGATATGTGAATGGTTTGAGAGTTTCCATCCAAGAAGAAATCAGTTTGGTCAAATTGGAGAACATTGAAGAGGCTTATCAATTTGCATTGAAAGATGAGGAGAAATTGAACAAGAGACATGAGAAAAGATAAAGAGGTAGAGGTGGTAGATTACCTAGAGGAAGAGGTAGATCTTATGGTGAAAATAGTAGATATGAACCTAAAAAAATAACTCTAGATAAAGGAAAGACCGAGTGGAAAGGTGAAAGTTCATCTAGAGGAAGAGGCAGTAACTACCGAGGTGGATATAATAGAGGTGGTTTCCGGGGAACTTTTTACAATTGTGGAGAAGAAGGACATAGATCATTTGAGTGTACACATGCAAGTAAGAAGGTCGGTAAGAGTAGAAATGCTTTGGTGCAAGAAGAGTCACCGAATGAACCTAAGAAGGAAAATAACTTGATGGTAAGGAGAGCACTTTGGAGTGAAAGTAATAAGGAAGATCCGGTAAGAAAAAGTTTGTTCAAGCCCAGATGTAGAGTTTCTAATGAAGTTTGGAAGGTAATCATTGACAGTGGTAGCTCAGAGAATCTCGCATCTGAGGAAATGGTCACAAAGTTGCAGTTGAAAAGGTTGGAACATCCGAAGCCCTATCAGATTTCATGGATCAAAGATGAGAATACACTCTTGGTAAGCGAACAATGTTATGTGAATTTGAAAATTGGAAAGTACAATGATAAGGTGTTATGTGATATCATGCCTATGGATTGTTGTCATATTTTGTTGGGTAGACCTTGGCAATATGATAGACATGCTATATATGATGGGAGATTGCATAAATATACTATTTGGGCTTATGGGAGAAGACAAATTTTGTTAACTTTGATTAAAGAACCTGTTAGTAATATTTTCACATCTGTGAAAGTTTTCTTGATGGAAGAAAGAAATTTTGTTAAGGATTTGAAGAAGAATGATGTATGTTTTGCTACGATTCCTAACAAACCGAGTAAGAAAATAGAGGGTAGTGTCCCTGAGGAGATTGATAAGTTACTCACCAAGTATAGAGAAATCATTTCTAATAATGTACCTGATGGTTTGTCACCAAAGAGAAGCATTGATCATTGCATGGATCTAATCCTTGGAGCTAGTTTACCGAACAAGGTACCTCATCGATTGACACCTACCAAGAATCAGGAATTGAATCGACAGATTCAAGAATTGTTGTAGAAAGGTTTGATCAGATAAATTTTGAGTCCTTGTGCAGTACCTATTGTATTGGCACCTAAGAAGAATGGAGAATGGAGAATGTTTACAGATTCCAAAGAAATTAACAAGATAACAATGAAATATAGGTTTCCTATACCAAGAATGGATGACATAATGGACAGTTTGACTGGAGCAAAGTATTTTACCAAAATTGATTTGAAAAGTGGGTGTCATCATATCAAAATCATAAAAGGTGATGAATGGAAGACTTCTTTCAAGACAAAAGAAAGTTTGTATGAGTGGTTGGTTATGCCTTTTGGTTTAACTAATGCACTAAGTATTTTTATGAGATTGATGAATGAAGTTTTGAAGAAATTCTTGGGTAAGTTTGTGATTGTATATCTTGATGATATTCTAATATTCATTAAGACCAAAGAAGACCATTTGTTGCATGTTAAACAAGTATTGCAGAGATTGAGAGAAGAAAATTTGTTGATAAATCTAAAAAAGTGTTCATTCATGAAAGAGGAGATTGTGTATTTGGGATTTGTGATTTCAACTGATGGTTTGAAAATGGATCCTGAAAAGGTTGAAGGTATTTTGAATTGGCCTACACCTTAGAATGCTAGTGAGGTAAGATCATTTCATGGTTTGGCAAGTTTTTATTGCAAGTTCATTAGGAATTTCAGTTCAATATGTAATGCTATGACTGAAACTATGAGAGGAGATAAAAGAGAATTCAAGTGGACACATGGAGCTAATAAAATTTTTGAGACCCTAACGCAGAAGGTTGTTGAATTGCCTATTTTAGAATTGCCTGATTTCAATAAGGTATTTCAAGTGGAATGTGATGCAAGTGGTAGTGCAATAGGAGTTGTATTGAGTCAAGAAGGTAAACTTGTTCCTTTCTTTAGTGAAAAGTTGAATGATGCAAAAAGAAAATATTTTGTGTATGATGAAGAATTCTATGCTATTGTTCAAGCACTGAAGAAATAGAGACATTATTTGATACTGAGTGAATTTGTGTTGTATACCGATCATAAGGCCTTGCAATATTTGGGTAGTCAGAATAAGTTGAATCAGAGACATATGAAATGGGTTGAGTATTTGCAGAGTTATACATTTTTAATAAAACATAAGAGTGGAGTCACTAATCGAAGTTTTGATGCATTAAGTAGAAGGAGATCTTTGATGACCGAGATGAAAATTGAAGTTCTTGGCTTTGATGACATGAGAGACTCTTATGAATTTGGTCCTAATTTTTCTGAACTATGGAGAAATTTCAAAGCACCTATACAAGATCAATCAAGTACTAAATGGGATGAATATTTTATTCAAGGAGGTATGTTGTTTAAGGGTATTCAGTTGTGTATACCGAGAGGAGCAATGAGAACAAATTTGATAAAGGAGAAACATAGTAGTGGTTTGGTTGGACATTTTGGTGTTGATAAGACATTGAATTTGCTTAAGGATAAATACTTTTGGCCACTATTGTATAAAGATGTTCAGAAATTTGTGAAAAGTTGTGGAATTTGTCAAGTTGCAAAAGAGTAAATCAAAATACTAGATTATATACACCAATTTATATTTCTGAGAAACCTTGGAGTGACATCAGTATGGATTTTTTTCTTGGCTTACCGAAGATAGTAAGAGGTAATGATTCTATATTTGTTGTTGCGGATAGATTTTCTAAAATGGCACATTTTAGACCTTGTAGAAAGACATCGGATGCAGTACATATAGAAGATATTTTCATTAAGGAAATTGTCAGATTGCATGGATTACCAAGGAGTATTATCTCTGGACGAGACAATAAATTTGTTGGATACTTTTGGAAGACCCTTTGGAGAAAGTTTGGGACCGAGTTGAAATATAGTTCTACATTTCACCCACAAACTGATGGATAGACAGAAGTTGTGAATAGAAGCTTGGGAAATCTTTTGAGATGTTTAGTTGGAGACATGCCAAGTAATTGGGATTCTATGTTGGCACAAGCAGAGTTTTCATACAATAATTCAGTGAATAGGAGTACTGGAAAAAACCTTTTGAGATTGTAAATGGAATACGACCGAGAGGTATATTTGATTTGAGGGATATTGCTGACGAAAGAAAGAGAAGTGTTGAAGGAGTGAAGTTTGTTGAGTACATAAAGATATTGCATGAAGATGTGCAACAAAATTTGGAAGTAAGTAATCAGAAATAAAAAGACAAAGTTGATAGTGTTGGCAAAATGGTCAGCGCTCCCCTCAGGATTCGTGACATGGCTTAACCACCTCTTGTGTCTTCTATAAGTCTAGTGGTTGTATCGGGCATTAATAGGTTGATCTTTTGGTGCAACGACAACCACTACTTGTAACAAGTGGTATCAGAGCTTGGTCACAGGTTCAAATCCCCTCAGGTAACGCTGAGGGGGAGATTGTTGGCAAAATGGTTAGCGCTCCCCTCAAGATTCATGACATGGCTTAACTGCCTCCTGTGTCTTCTATAAGTCTAGTGGTTGTATCGGGCATTAATAGGTCGATCTTTTGGTGCAACGGCAACCACTACTTGTAACAGATAGATCAAGAAGACATAAGACTTTTGTAGTCAGTGATGAAGTAATGGTTCATTTCAAGAAAGGCCAATTTCCTATTGGAACATATGGGAAGCTGAAAATGAAGAAGTTTGGACCTTGCAAGATACTGAGGAAATTTGACAGTGGAAATGCATATGAGATTGAGTTACCTGATGACATGGATATATCACATATATTCAACATTGTTGATTTGTATGAGTATCATGAACCTGATGAAGACATGATAGTACTGATGGATTATCCTAAGAAACAGATGGAAGAAGTTGAGAAAATTTTGGAACAAAGAATTGGCAGAAGTACAAGAGGAAAATAGTATATGGAATATCTTGTAAAGTGGAAGAATAGACCGATTGAAGACAGTACCTTGATTTCACAATCTAAGTTGGATGAAGCTCAGATCATACATGTTTCATGATTCGAAGAATCATTTCAAATAACCCCAGGTGTCTGATGCAGGAGCATCTCGGGTCCTTGGCAATCCTATGTCACCAAAAAGATGTTTGAAGTTTTTTGTGTTCCTCAATTCCTTCTTTGACCAAGTTGTTTTGGTGTTGCTCAGTTCCCTTTGTTTACCAGTGTTGGTCAGTTATCTCCTTGGTGCTCGATGATGCTTGTCTAGCGCTCGGTTTCCTTGCTTATCGAGTCATTTATTTTGGATTTCTGTTGAGGCCGACTTGTGCATTTAATTTGGGTCACAGATTTAATGTTGGTATCTCCCATTGGGAAGCATGTGGACCTAGATCTAGTCATTCCTTCAGTTGATTGTGGATCTGAAGGATGACTTGATTTGGTAGCCTCTTGTATAAATGTAATCGTTTGGTTAGAGTTTGTAGGAAGTTTTTGGATAGAAGATAGAAGATAGAAAATTAGAGATTGTTGGCAAATCCTCACATATTGGAGGACTTATGTACTTGATTGTAATATCTGGCCTAAACCAAGAAGGCCTTACATCCCGGCATGTATGAATCAAATTGAAGTAATATATGAAAGTATCTGCATTCTCTCTCTCACTGTTGTGTGTTGTTGCTTCCGCGTGTGATCTCTGCAAGGTGGATCTGCTTAGGGCATGCCTTTGGCCCCTATCCCCTTCCTCCCTTGCATCAAAGATGTTGAAGGGTATGTATAGGATCATGGTATGCCAAAAAGTGGTGATGTGAAAAAAACCTATTTTCACTCATCCAAAAGCACACAATTTTTAGTAGGCCTCAGTTTCAGTACACCTGGCCAAGACAAAAGCAAAAGTTGAAGGCTTAATTGGATAATTAATATTATCAGATATCTAATATTATCAGATATCTGATAATATCAGATATCTGATATTTGCCAGTAAATATATATCTATGTACCTAGCTGTGTTCAATGTTTTTTCATTGTAAAAACGTGAATGTGGCTAGGGTTTTCGAATATCAGCTCCCAAATCCCCTATCCAATTGTTTCTAAATTTCCAGGTAAGTGAAAGCTTCTAATTTTTATTGTTTTAATTCTTTTAATTTTTTTAAATAGAAATATATAGTTTTTATATAAAAATTAGGGTAGCAATGAGTTTTTGTATTATTTTTTAAAATTTATTGTAATTATATATTTATTTTTTCATTGTTATCAGACATGGAATCAGAATACCCTCCTAATGATCCTGCAAACAATCCAAAACCACCTCCCAACAATCCCCCACCTCCAGAAGATGTACGTGTCACAAACCCTCACCATTTAGAAGATCTAATAGGAGATAATCTAAATGAACTTAGAGGATTTCAAATCACATATGCCAATATCCCCACATTACGCCCCATGTTTACAACATTGAACTCAATTATTAAAAACATGGAGAAACTTACACAGCAACATAGTGTTGCACTTCTTTGGCACGATTCCATGCACACCCAGTTTGACGATGGGCTTGATTATGATCAAGTCATGAACCTAAATATAACAAAACATGACATAGCTAATCTTTTTGTGGATCCTAAAACCGATCTAAAAGTAGACCCTAAAAAAACCAAGTTGTCAATTAAATGGTGCACAAATAGTGCAATACGTGAAAACTTTTGGGACCGTTGGTGGATGGTTTTTGATAGACCACCTCACAACAATTTGGATGTCCCATTTTATTCTATTAAAAAATTGTATGCTGAATTTGCGCTCAGTCACAAGGTGAATTATTGGAGTATGAGACCGAACTAGGGTGTAGGTTTAGGCACTCCGCGAGATAGGCCATGGGCACAACGGGTGAAATCCCGTACATATGTCCCCCCTCCCAAGATTTCACCACCTCCCACAATGCAGCGTCTAGACATTATTGTTGAGGCCAACTCACAGACTATTCAAGCCATTCACACCTTGACTGATTTGTTGGTTATGCAGAACACGACATTGTTGCCTCCTCATCCTGATGCTTCTGGCACTTCCACATCCTCCATGAGCTCACATGTTTGTGTGCCCCACACTTGCATTATATGCAAGAATTTGTGCTTTGGTCCCCTGACTGATAGTGATGCATATAATTTTGGCTTCAATGGGGACGATTCTACACAGCACACTACAGGCACTGAAGCAGCTCATGGAGATGTGCATCAGGAGCCTATAGTGCCATGGACTTCCACTATTATAGTAAGGGTAAACCACTCACCTTTTACATTGTATTTAAATTTTATTGTTCATATTTTTAGTAGAATTTCCTTATAATAATTTCTCACTTATGTCTTTTTATGTGTTACATTTATGTTCAGTTGATGACATAGGAGGAGATGGCACAGGTGGAGGGGTCAATGCTTTCGGCCATATCATTTGGTCTTGACTCTTCCACAATACATATGTTTTAATTTACTCATTGGTTTCCTTTTAAATTATGACAATAGTATATGTACATTATTTTCTAATTTTTATGATCATCTTTTACATATTGATGCAGGTGTCACCAGTTGCCACCGGGGGGCAATGTGAGGGGGTGCAGGTGTCAGCCGTTTTAAGGAAAGGTAATTAAGTAATTTAGTTTGTTTATGCATACATGTATACTTGTCAGTTGTGCATACTCATTTTTAATTTACATGGTTTATTTGACAGAGAGTGGCATGTGATGATGTCATTAGACCCTATCGTCAAGATAGAGTCATAGGCATATCCATTCAGAGTGATAGCCCCCCACGATACGTACATTTCTAAAGTTATTTGTGTGTATTTTACTATCAAGTATATATAATATGGTCAAGTTATGATAGTATGAAGTATCTATTTGACTTTTGTAGGTCACTCCTAGTTTGAGGGAGCTAGAATGCCAAGGGTTTGTATCGCTGATGACTCAGCCAACAATCCCTGAAGAAAGTTCAACATAGGTAAGTTTTAATGTTAATTCGGTTATTTTGTAAACATATATTTGCCACCAAGTTTTTAACATTAAATAGTATAATTCATAGATCAATCTCATGTTCGCAAACATATACAGGTGGGAGTCGACATTGGTGGCATTATTCCTATGCTACCAAGGACATATATTAGATCTCCTATCCGCGGGAGGAGACAGAGAGGCGAGGTATATGAGAATTCAATTTTAGTTTAAATTTTATTTTTTATTATTGACTATGATTCTGAATTTTAATCTAACTTGGGGTTTCACTTTTGTGTTTGAATGCAGGATCCATCAGAGCCGAAGAGTACTTCAAAGAGGCTACATTTTGATGATCCACCAGTAGAATAGGATGTCCTAGAAATATTTATAGTTGAACTTCTTATTTTGAGATGTCATATGACACATTTTGAGATTGTGTATGCCACATTGTATCTAGATATGTGGAGATGTAACTATGTACAAAATTATTGTTCATTTTGATATATATGAACCTTGATATTCGATCCAATTTGTTAATTGTGTGTTCATTTATTCATTGTTAGTATGTAAATATGCTTGTGTGTATGTACTCATGTGTATGATTTATGCATTAAGTATATTCATGTATATTCAAGTACATTATTCATAACCTAAATTCACGTGTATGGGCTACGTGCATGACTTAAGTGAATTCATGTTGTATGCTTTATAATCTATGTGCTACATGTATGCTTCATGACTTAAGAAAATTTATATGTACGCTTTATGTGCTACATGTGTTCACATGTGTAATTCATCATTTGAGGTATATAAGGATTTCTATTAAAGTGGTTTCAAGGTTTCTAGACTTACCCTTTACTCCCAATGGCTAAAAGACTTCAAACTGGCCTAATTACATAATCAAACACCCTTTTGGCCATATCAAAACATATCTCAAATTCAGGTATTGGTCTTTTGGACAAAATATCAGTACTCTGCATGTACCCCTGCAAATACACTAGGAACGCCTAAGAAACATGGTCTTGTAGCATCTCACAAATCGTCGATACCTCTCACGGGGTCTAAGTTACAAGCCTTGAAAGTTTGCTGACCAATCATGCTTAGTGCACCTTGGGGACACTTTGGTTTGGCGTGGTTCGGAATGTTCTACTAACTTAGTGGTCGAAACGGGGTTATCCCTAGCATTTACCCACCCAATTGAACCTAATGGTGCAATCCATTCGGTGTCAAGATGAACAGTTTAGAAGTAATCCAGTGGTGCAACTTTCAACTGACCCTCACTGCAAGTTTTGGCATCGAGCGAGACTAGTGTGCCAAATTCAAACAAATTTTAATCTCTCATAATGGAGAGAGGTTATTGTAGGCCTCGAAAATGCCATCCTGTAGCATCTCACGGATCTCTGATACCTCTCACGGGGTCTGAGTTATGAGCCTTGAAAGTTCATTTCTCAATCGTGCTTAGTGCACCTTGGGGACACTTTGGTCTAGCATGGTCTGGAACATTTTAATGACTCAATGGTCAAAATGGGGTTGTCCATAGTGTTTTCCCACCCAACCGGAGCTAATGGCGCAGTCCATTCAGTGCCGGGACAAATAGTTTGGAAGTAATCCAGTGGTGCAACTTTCAACTGACCCTCACTACAAGTTTTGGCATCGAGCAAGACTGGCCTGCCAAATTCAAACAAATTTGAATCTCCCACAATGGAGAGAGGTTATTGTAGGCCTCAGAAATGTTATCCTTTAGCATCTCATGGATCTCTGATACCTCTCATAGGGTCTAAGTTACGAGCCTCGAAAGTTTGTTGCTCAATCATGCTTAGTGCACCTTGGGGACACTTTGGTCCAGCGTGGTCTAGAACGTTCTACTAACTCAGTGGTCAAAACAGGGTTCTCCCTAGCATTTACCTGCCCAACCAGAGCTAATGGCGTAGTTCATTCAGTGTTGGGACGAATAGTTTGGAAGTAATCCAGTGGTGCAACTTTCAACTGACCTTCACTGTAAGTTTTGGCATCAAGTGAGACTGGCGTGCCAAATTCAAACAAATTTGAATATCCTAGAATGGAGAGAGGTTATTGTAGGCCTCATAAATTCTATCATGTAACATCTCACAAATCCTTGATACCTCTCATGGGGTCTGAGTTACGAACCTTGAAATTTCACTGCTCAATCATGCTTAGTGCACCTTGGGGACACTTTGGTCCCGCGTGGTCCAGAACGTTCTACTGACTCAGTGGTCAAAACGGGGTTGTCCCTAGCATTTACCCACCCAATCAAAGCTAATGGCGCAATCCATTCGGTGCCAGAATGAACGGTTTGGAAGTAATCCATTGGTGAAACATTCAACTGACCTTCACTACAAGTTTTGGCATCGAGCGAGACTGGTGTGCCAAATTCAAACAAATTTGAATCTCCCAGAATGGAGAGAGGTTATTGTAGGCCTCAAAAATTTCATCCTGTAGCATCTCATGAATCTTTGATACCTCTCACGGGGTCCAAGTTATGAGCCTCAAAAGTTCGCTACCAAATCGTGCTTAGTGCACCTTGGGGACACTTTGGTCCAGCATGGTCCAAAATGTTCTACTGACTCAGTGGTCGAAATGGGGTTGTTCCTAGTGTTTACCCACCCAACTGGAGCTAATAGCACAATCCATTCGGTGCTAGGATGAACGGTTTGGAAGTAATCCATTGGTGCAACTTTCAACTGACCCTCACTGCAAGTTTTGGCATCGAGCGAGACTGGCGTGCCAAATTCAAACAAATTTGAATCTCCCAAAATAGAGAGATTTTATTGTACACCTCAAAAACATCTTCCTGTAGCATCTCACGAATCTCCGATACCTCTCACGGGGTCCGAGTTATGAGCCTTGAAAGTTCACTACCCAATCGTGCTTAGTGCACCTTGGGGACACTTTGTTTTGGCATGGTCTGGAATGTTCTACTGACTCAGTGGTTGAAATGGGGTTGTTCCTAGCATTTACCCACCCAACTGGAGCTAATAGCACAATCCATTCGGTGTCAGGATGAATGGTTTGGAAGTAATCCATTGGTGCAACTTTCAACTGACCCTCACTGCAAGTTTTGGCATTGAGCGAGACTGACGTGCCAAATCAAACAAATTTGAATCTCCCAGACTGGAGAGAGGTTATTTTAGGCCTCAGAAAATTTGTCCTATAGCATCTCACGGATCTCCTATACCTCTCACGGAGTCTGAGTTACGAGCCTCGAAAGTTCATTGCCCAATCGTGCTTAGTGCACCTTGGAGACACTTTGGTCCGGCATGGTCCGGAATGTTCTACTAACTCAGTGGTCAAAATGGGGTTGTTCCTAGTGTTTACCTACCCAACCAGAGCTAATGGCGTAGTCCATTCGGTGTCGGGATGAACGGTTTGGAAGTAATCCATTGGTGCAACTTTCAACTGACCCTCACTACAAGTTTTGGCATCGAGCAAGATTGGTGTGCCAAATTCAAACAAATTTGAATCTCCCAGAACAGAGAGAGGTTATTGTAGGCCTCAAAAATGTCGTCTTGTAGCATCTCACAGATCTCTGATACCTCTCATGGGGTCCTATTTATGAGGCTTGAAAGCTCACTACCCAATCATGCTTAGTGCACCTTAGGGACACTTTGGTTCGGCGTGGTCTAGAACGTTCTACTAACTCAGTGGTCGAAACAGGGTTGTTCCTAGTGTTTACCCCACCCAACCAGAGCTAATGGAACATTCCATTCGGTGCCAAGATGCAATCCTTGAACACTATCCCTTCACCCCAAGGAATCATCATTTTACTTTGGATACATTTGACCAATTTTGACT